>OU343218.1:165248271-165746403 GCA_910596185.1 Chrysanthemum makinoi
AAAGCTAAATGACTAATAAGCTATGGAATAAGCAAAAGGTTAACTGAGATAAGCTAGGTGACTTTAAATAAGCTATATTAACAACTGAACATGCAAGTTTAAATAGGAAATAAGCATTGATTAAGCACTAAATAAGCAAAATTCACCACTGTTACACAGTGAACTATTGTTTTTCTAGGCAACTTCTAGCTTAATTTTAAGCACTTATATGAGCTAAGGAATGAAAATAAAGATTGGTACAAGCTAGTATACCAGCTAAGCTTTCCAAAAGGCTAAATTACTCACAGTGGTGTTCACTTAAGAGCTTATACTGAGCTTATGCAAAAACTTGAAAACACTGAATTTTTAGTTATACAGAAAATGGGACAACAAACAAGCTCTATGCAGCCCTGTCAAATAAGCTTCAAAGTGAAAACTTAAGCTTGGGACTTCAATATAACTTGGTTGGCTTGCCACAGAACTAAAAATCATAGGCTGAGATTAACTAGTGAGCTTTTTAGAAGCTTATGAGAATTGTCCCAAATCTGTGCACAGGGCACAATTTCAGACAATGGATCCAAAAGAAGCTACCAAATAAGCTATATATGAGCTAAATTAATTAAAGCTAGTATTTTTATATTTTTATTTAGCAGCTAAATATTATTTTCCCAAAAGGAATTGAGCTAATTCTAAGTATTGAATACACAGTAAAAATATTAATTTTATTCAAAAACTGCTATAAGGAAATTTTGACTTTTTTGATTTATACTAAAGGATTGACTTTAATGAACTTCTGATTGATCCTATTAACTTATTATGTTGTATTAAGGTATAATGAGATTAGATTAAGCTATGCTAACAAATTTTAATCTACTGTGATAATTTTGACACTCCAAATCCCAACAGTTACTAAGTAAAATGAAATTAAAGGAAAGTTTGACTTTACACAAAGTAAGGACTGGTTTTCTTGGTTGATATGAGTATTTAGGTACTAGTGAGACACAAAACTACAACAAGCAACAACACAGATGATCTTTAACACAGTAAACACAGTGAAAACAAACATCCTTAATATGACAGTTTTGAAGCTTTTATTACTAAAACAAGTTTTTAAAGTAAGAAATCTATTTATTATCTTTAATTATATATAATAAAACAAGATTAAACTAGAATTAACAGTATTAAAACACATATACTAGAAATGCAAAATATTAAGAATTTGCTTACAATATGAGTTCAAGATCAAAAGCTGGCGAGATCAAAGGATCACTCCTACTACCTCCCATGAGGTTCTAAACCCAAAAGCAATCCAAAAGATACCTTGATCCAACGCTTCTCCTTTCTTCAACTGAAATTTTTATTTTATTGCTATTTATTAATATTTTTGTGATTTTAAGCTAAACTTGAATTAAACTGATTTTAATGATCCAGAAGACTTAAAAACTCATAAGTAAACTGAATTTAGATGAAATAAACAATAAACAACAACATTTAACACTTATTAGTGAACTTGTCAATTTCACTAAATAAATGCTAAGTGTAAAATCTGTGAAAATTACTTGTAATTTTAAGGTAAATAAGAGTCATAATACACTAATGAAACTGAGTACAACAATATTTAGATGGAAATTATAACTGAAACTAAAACTATACTACCTACGAATTAAAACTAGACTAAACTAACTCTCTTTCTCCATTCCTGCTTCTTTCTAGCTTTATAATCATATTTTTGAGCTCTGTCGACATCCTTGAGACTTTCCCACTTCAATCTCGCCATTCAATATCTCTAATTCATCATATACGTACATGTGGAAATTTGGCGGGAAAAGTGGATTAAGCAGGTTTATCCAATTAATGCATCTTGGACTTTGTTGGAGGTGGAGGGGGGTTGGTATACAAGTGGGGAGTGATGTGGAAAGGAGTGGACAGGTGGTAGTGAGCAGGTGGAGGGGGGTAAGTGGATACAGGTGGTGGGAGGTAGGGGATAAACAGAGGCGGGTTTTATTTTAAATTTTGGACCGGGTTGGGGTATTGGGCCAAGGGTAAACTGGGTTGGCTGGGTTTGTGTTTTTGGACTTGGGTTTAATAATAACAAAAGGTCCATTTGGTTTATTTAATAACAAGGACCAATCATGTAACTTTCTGAAAATATAGGGACTGAACCTGTAACATTTATAAAGTTAATACAAGGGCCTATTATGCCAAATATGATAAACCAAGGATCATACATGTAATTATTTTCTATTTTTAAACTTAAAAGGACCTTAATTGTCATTTTTGGATTTTGAGGGACTAAAAGTGTAATTTCCCAAAAGTTTATCATAAGGACCAATTTTGTCATTTATTAATAGTACAAGGTTTATTTTTGATAAATTTCACTTTTTAAATTAACCAAGGACTATATTTGACTTTTTCCAAACTTGAGGGACTAAAGTTGTCATTTTATGATTTTTAAACTTTGAAGGGTTTATTTTGACAACTTTTGAATCTCATGGACCTTAAATGACTTTTTACAAGTTTTTGAATTACCAGGGACTAGTTTTGACAACTTTTGTAACTTGGGGGACTAAAACTGCCAATTATGCAAACTTGATACATTTTTCACCAGATTTTGATGTTTTTGCATTTAAAACATATAAAACACTTGTTTGTGATATTTTTATCATTTTGAAGCATTTCTGAGTGTTTTCAGATGTTTTTGGCATTCTAACAGTATAAAAATGATGAGTATTTAGACACTCATCATCTATCCTCATGGCTATCCAATGAAGATAGGAAAGAATAATCTCCGTGTTGACTTTGACAACCTCACTTGCTCTGAATCTTCATGTTTAATTGCTATTGATATTCTGAGGACTCATCCGTATCAGAACATCTTTCACACTCTGCAAGCTGTTCTGAGATCTACATCCAACAGTTCTGGAACACTATGGAAAGGGTCAAAGGACAAATTGCTGTGACGGTGACTCTGAATCACAAGCAAGTCACCATTACACCTGCAGACTTAAGGGTTGTTCTCCTAATTCGATGTCGATCAACCAAACTATATGCCACACCTGTTGAAGAGCTCACTCTCCAATTCTTAATCAATATCGGTTATGACGAGGCTACAGGAGTAATCACCAAGCACTCTCACGTAGAGCTTAGGAGTATTCCTCAACCACTGGAGAACACTCTACATGATCATCACCAAGTCTGTTTCTGGTCGTGGCAGTGCTATGAGCACCCTAAGCTCATGGAACTGCAAATATTCTGGGCATTGGTCAACAAGAAACACATAAACTATCGAAGCTCGATTTGGGATGACATGATGTCATTTCTCAACAAACTTGGCTCAAAGATTCCCTACATCGGATATACAAAATTGTTGATCCAGAGAGCACTTGGACTTTATCCTGACATCCCCAAGAGGCTCAATGACCCCAACAATCACGACATGTTGACGGAACCCATTCTATCTGTTAGAATCAAGGAAACGTCTACAAAGAAACAAGGTGCTGTGCTGCCAGATTTCCTTCTAGCTGAAGATGTCAGAAAGCTCGAAAGCGTACAAAAGGTATCTGGAAGTAGTCGACAAGGCAAAGTTGGTCATCTCGACGAAAAATCTTAGGAACACCTGTAAGGAGAACCAGAAAAGGAAGTGCTGGAAGTGTCACAAGTACAGATAGTCAAAGGAATGTTCCAAAGAAGAAACCTATTCCAAAGAGGAAACCCACCCCTAAGAAGAAAGTTCCTTCTCAGGAAGCCACTCCGATCCTTTCACTTGAACCGCAAAGACAGCTTATGGACGAGGACTCTGAGACTACTGACACAGATGAAGAGATCACATACTCTGAAACTGCAAAGGATGAAAATCCCTCAGTACCAAAACCTCCAAGTCCTCAAACTACTAAAGGAAAAGGGAAGACTCCTGCACTTGTGTCACAGGATGATAGCTCTGAAGAAGAAGAAGAAGAGCAATTGGATAAATCATACAGGAAGAAGTTTCACATCGCCAGACATCTTCATAAGGCCAAAGAATTTGCTAAAGATCAAATGGGTGGCCCAGGAGGATCAAGTGGAGCTGCCCACTCCTCCCCAGATCCTGATGCGGTTAATCGACCCGATAAGGGATCTGGTGCCACCACTCTTTTGCAACAATAAACGCTTGTGAAGGAGTCTCCTGATCTTAACATTGAGGATCCAGAAAAGAATAAGACTGAGAAAGAGAAAACTGATGAAGAAGCTAAGGAACAGACGGAAGAAAAGGCTAAAACTGGACATGATGACGAAGAAGATTATGATGACTTTCTTCTCAGCAGTCCAACTCGTTCCAAGGAGGATACTTTTGCACCTCCAAAGGACCCCGAATCTCCTCATGTCCCCTCCTCATCAGATTCTTCATCTCACTCATCACCACCACCATCAAAAAGATCAACAAAATCATCATCCAAATCTGTGAAGAAACCACCTCGATCTTGGATTTCTCAAGCTCATAAACGAATTCACAAAGTTGTCAAACAAGTCAGAAGAAAACGTGCTCATCAAAAAGCTAAACTTCTTTGCGATCACATACGACATATGTATGACGAGCATGACAAGATGGAGAAAGAAAGGAATTTGTTCAGAAGTTCATGAAGAGTCATCGTAAAGAGGAACTGAACGAAATGATCGAAGGTTACACTAACAAGTACCTTCAGGATATCGTTCCTAAAGTCCTAAAGGAACTGGAAAAGACAGCAAGAGATCATACTCACAAGTTTCTTCTCGACACTGTCCCCGGTGTGACTAGAGAAATATTTTCAGACAACTCACCCCTAACATCGTAGCATTGGTTAAAAATACAATGGCCAGAGAAGCTGATCTCTCTGAATCTGAGTTAATCGATAAACTTGTGATACAAATATCAAAGCGATCTGGAACGTTTACTTCGGATGAAGCTAAATTTTTCGAAACTCTACTTGATTTTCAACTCAGATCGTCATGCAAGGAGTCAGCCGATCCACCCAAACGACCAAGAGATGACGATGATAAGGATAAGGATTCTCACCTAAACGTCGAAGCAGTCTGGTAAATCTACCTCTATGCCACCTCCTCCACTTCTTCTCAACAAAAGTCTCCTCCACCTCGGTCTTCTCGATAAACCTCGGGGACGATTCGAGTTACCACCCCCGACTCATAAACGGTGATTACTTTGAGTATACGGGTGGTGGCGATGAAGAGGTCCTTGAGCCCCGACAACAACCCACCTCACCCAAACAAGTGCAGAAACCAGTATCATCATCAAGGCCTTCCAAAATGAAGAAGAAGACGACTCACCGGAGTTGTCTCATGGCTAGATGACGATAAAACCGAAGAGTTTGAATGGTTCTCCACACTTGTCAATCAAACTCCCTACCCCGATGAAGGTCAAGAATTGGTAGACGGTTCTACATTGGAGCACGCAAAAACTTTTGCAAGAAAAGTTCCATGTGAAGAAAATGACGAAATCCGAATTGAAGCGAATCAAGAATGATGCATTCCAACTTCTTAAAGACAGCTCTGGAAGCGCTGTCGAGGTCGAATATCATCTTGAGAACATCGCTCGAGCTATGTCTAACGACATGGATTGGCTCAATCCGGAAGCAAACATTGACTTCACACAAAGGGACAACCCTCCATACTACACCGATTGGACCAAACCCTTACCAACCATTGGCCAAACAGACGAACCACGGATTCCCTTCCGATACTTCTTTAACAGAGACCTGGATTTTCTCTTACACGGTAGCGATGGTTCGCGAAAATACGCTACATCATTGACTCTTCCATTCCCAGCGGCTATTTACTCAAACTGCATAGCTATCGAGGAACGTGCAAATCACTTGTTTTCTGACAACGTGCAAGCATACGACCAAGATGCATTGTATTGGATTCATCATTGGCACGAACGCGAAGAATCTACTACGAAGCTGCCTGGTTCGAAATCTCAACATGCATTGTATAGTTCTAAGGACATCGTGGCCATCAAACACATTGATCTCAAGTCTAAGTGGGACTATTCATTCTTAAAGAATATCATAGTCAAACGAAAAGATGAAACAGGACTATGGATTCTCCGAGGCTGACTTTGAGAACTTGTCCCTCAACGACATCGAAGATATGTACCTTGCCAAGGCATGTGGTCGTATGAGACAATTCTTGACTGAAGTTCAACGTGAATATATCAAGTCAGTTCTCATCTTCATTAGACGCATTGTGATCAAAGAACGTGTTAAAGATATCCAGATGGTATGTTGAATCTTATCGGACGCGTGTCAACCTCACTCCTCCAATGCTTACTCTTCCCGATCTCAATCAGCTATCTCAATATACGCTCATCAGCAAACCTTTCGGAGTTGTTTAACGCAGTGAACTTCAAAGAAACTGCTTAATGGCGTGTAGTGATCTTCAGAAATTCGGGGATCATACTTTGAAGCTGGTTAGGGACGGATTAGCATACAAGTTGAAGGATATACGCCTGAAAGTGGGATCTCGTAAGCGCTGGAATTCTCATGAAAGGAGGGATGTGAGAAGGATCATCACCATGATTGATGAACGGTTGTTGAAGGGATCATTCAGACGATTGGAGAGCTATGTTGATGGTCGACCCAGGAGAAACATCACCGGCTTTCAACGTCCTGCGCGCACTCCGGGAACATCACTGCACTTCCTGGTACCCCTTGAATTGTTTCCTTCATAATTTTGGATGTATGATTATATATGTCCATGGCTTGTGCACACATATCAGTGTACAACCCGTAATTGTCAATAAAGGACCCTGTGGTACGCTTCAGTGCCACAATCCTTATAAAAGAAGCGAAAGCTTCTTACTTTTGAGTAAAACCTATCAAACCTTTCAATTTTGAAGGTTTTGCTCCAAAGAACAAGTACTTTCCCTTATGATTTTCAAAACCTCAACCGTTTATATCACTCGTTGAGGGGGAGTACTTGATTCAAAACTTTGTTCACAAATTGTTCTCAGTGGTCGTCTTCCCGCAACACTCGAAATGGTCATATTTATTCTCAAACTTTTCAAAAATAACACTTTAATATGCCATTTTTGAGGGGGAGAAAATTGTGTGATAAGAAATATGTTGTACAAAATGCAAATGAATCTGTGTACCTCAGACTTAACCAACGAATTGACGATACTTAACTGTTAGTAACTCGAAAAGACTTGTCCTGGACGGGTAATAATTTCAAGCTAGTTCGCTAGTGATGTAAACGTGTCTCGCAAAGGACTTGTCTGAGTAGAATGTACCATTCGAGAAAATTTTGATAGACATGAACTCTGACGGGTTTGACAACCTTCCAAGGTTTGTCTACACCTTCAAGGTAGTTATTAGAGCTAGTTGTCACCTAAAAGCTGACAATGTAACTCTTTAACTATGCAACGTAACCGTGTCTCGCGGGGGATTGTCTATCTTCAGTGGATCAATTCAAAAAGTGCGCGCTCTTTCCTCACTGTGCATTTAACCATTAAAACTATTAAGCACATGTGGAGGGGGAGTATTTATGCAAAACATCATCTCTCACAATGGTTCAAACATGTTTTTCATTAACAAACCCTTTGAGAGACATTTTTTCATACAGTGGTTTTAATGGCAAACATAGGTTAGTCATGGAGTTATAAGGTGACTAAGGTTAGGAATAACCGTCCTATGATCCGCCAGAGCGGAGGGATCTACCCAAGGACACTACCAATAGTTAGAATTAGAAGTCCTTAGGTATGATTGTAAAAGGAGAAAATGAGAATCGGAGAAAGAAGGAGTTGAAGAATTAAAAAGAAATGCAAAGAAAAGGGTGAAAAGAAATAGCCCTCCAGATTATTCAACTTAGGCAGACACCGGGTTCAATTCATATGCTCTTGGTTGTCACTTAGTGACGCCGGTATTGAAGATTAAAAGTCGTCATGGACCCAGTGACGCATGCACTAAACCTTCTTATACACTCAAGTTTCTCTCAACAAAAGCTTGTTTCATTCTCACAGGGAACCCTACGTAAACTATCGGCTTTCTCCTAGAGATTGCTGGTATTGAAGAAGGAGACCCTCTCCCTAGTCTCCGCTCAGGAAAACCAAAACGCACTATTGAGTCTAGAGCCACGAGATTCATCAAAAGATCTCTTAGGAACACTTGACATTTAATCACTTGATGATCAACTAATAAGATCATCAGTGGTTCATATCGAGTCCTTCACAGATCTTAGCAATCTGTCGAGAACATTTATGAGAGGTTTACATCTGTGATCCTCAATGATTGAATGGAAACTCTGCCAGTGGTCAACATCAAACACCTTGTCAGCAGGTCATTTCGGTAACTCCTCGTGGATTACGCGAGTGTGTCTCAAACGGTCTACAGTCGTGAGGTGATGCTTCGGTGTACCTCAGCGACTCATCGAACAGATGTACTTCGGTACATCGCGTTATCTCACTTGTGGGACTCCGGTTCAAACGCCTTTGTAAGAATTAGAGTTGTGTCCTCACACTATGCTGTTGACACTCTCGAAGTTCAAACTTGTAAGTGCCGGAAACCGCTTATTACTAACCGTTTGAAATGTTTTCTTCTTATGGAAGCTCTGGAGCGGGATGATCGTGTTGATTCTTCTCATGCTCACGCCAACATCATCACTAATGGAAGTTCTACTCAAAAGCAACACAACCGTCAGAATGATTCTTTGTCAAACCAAAGAATCTACAAAGTTAAAGACTTAAAGAACTTCATCCGTATTGAATTCCAACGTCAAAGAGCGTGTGAGCATGTTGAAGAATGACGTGGAGACATTGGAGCAACGAAGCAGCACTGAGGCGGAACCGATGCGACAACAACATACTATCACTCTCACCACAAAGAAAAATGATCAAAGAACAAAGTTAAAGATGACGTCAAAGCATAACTGTTCAAAGATAACTATCTCTACACTGGGGAGATTGTTCGAATCAAGGCAATTCTTCTCACAAGAAAGAATAATGTCAGAAGACGTCACTGCTACTATTACATCAACGCCTTCACCGTTTTCATTCATATATACTTGAGGGGGAGATTGTTGGAATCACTCCTAAACAGGATTTCAAGTATTTATATTTCATATGTAATAGGTAGCTTTATTATGGCCTTTATGTTTGTTTAAGGTCAAGCTTATGTAGAAGGCCCATAAGCTTGACCCAAGCCCAATAAGGATAGGAAGGGAACTAGGAGTGTTGCCCTAGCTTCCCTCCTATAAATACCTCTTGTAAACCTTCATTTGAAGGTTGATTGTTCAAGTTATTTCTCTTTCACTCATACCTACGCATAACCGGTCGTATTTATTGTTTGTGTGTGTGTTAGATCTTGTTCAATCGCCTCATCTCCTTTCTTATAAGCTTGTGTTGTAAAACTAGTGACCTAACAAAAGATGAGTACACTAGTTGATTTGGTCCAATCTTTCAAGAAGATGATGGAATGGGATTCCTAAATGATCTAAGTTAAGTTTGAGACTAGGACACCATTTTAATCCTTAGGCTCATGGTTGTTTGGGTTTGTTGACCTCATCGAAACGTTCGAGGAGGTGATAAAACATGAAACGTTGCTCCTCACGTAGTTCATGTATCAACCCTTCAACATGTTGACAATGATAACAATCCTTGTCATGGTTTTGAAAAGGTGGTGGTGAAGATGGAGCGACTTGATGTGGAGGTTCAAGTGAAGAAGGTTGGGGATCCTCAAATGAAGGAGGGATTGGTGGAGGCACATTAAATGGTGTCTCAACAAGGGTTGATGGTGGAGGTAGGGAAGTGTCAACTTCCATGTGATCGGGTGGTTGGCTTTGATGTCTCCTCATAATAAAAAATTGACCATTAGAGGGAAATAGAGAAATGGATATCGGTGCAAGTGTTGATTCAACACCTTGGTTTTGTTGTACAATCTTCTCTAGTGAAGAGTGTGTCGGTAATGGTGAAGGATGACATGGCCTAGGGGGTAAGTCCTCTAATTTGTAGGAATGTGGAGATGATTGAAAGGTGTTAAATGATATGGCTCTAGTCACCAATGATGTTGGTTGGGTTGACAATGGTGTGTTTGGTTTAGTAGGAATTATGGAGTTTGGTGATGATATTTTTGTGGGAACAATCCTCTTGGGGATTGGTTTGATTGGTTGAGTTGATGGAGGGGAAATCCTAGCATTTGTTGGTTTAACCGGAGATGATTCTGTTGAGGAAATTTCATGTATAACACGAGCAAGTTTCTTGGGTGGTTCTTGGGTGGATGGTTAGCACTAGGAGCTTTCCTCATGATGAAATGACCAAGGAAAAGGTTTCTAAATGCTGAGAATTATGTTGTGTTTGATGACTAAAGGATGCTAACAAGATGACTTATAAAGGGAAGGATTTGGCAAGTGCATTCAAGACTTAAGCCACTAAGATCCTTTGGAATGTGATGATTAGCATGCACAAGAGTCAACTTTAGAGTTGTACTGATCTAGGGACTTGATTAAGATGAGGTGGAGTGTTCAAGTTGGCAAGGTGAGCTTGAAATTATTGTTTTAGCTAGAGTTGACATGAATCTGTCACACGGATCCCACGGTTCCCTCCAATGAGGGATCCGTCTAGACTAATCTTAGGGATCCGGCTCTCAGTAGCTAGGAAAGGATAAAAATGATGTTTCTAAGGTCTAAAGTCTATACCATTTTGAGTGTTTCAGTCTTCCTAAGTATCTTAAATGAAAGGGTACTAAATGATCAAGAGCAATGAGTGATGTAGCTAATGATTTCCTTTTATGGAAGGAAAATGAGACTTTATGATCACCAATGGGTGTTCAAGGATGACACTAGGAGATTTGATTGTGTCAAGTCATAATAAATGATCCTAGAGATCAGATGTAAGCTTGAGATAAAATTTGAAAAATCCTTAAAAAATAAAAGAATTGAAAAACTAGTTTTTGACCCATATTGAGATAAGGATGACTAGAACAATTACCTAAGATTGATAAAGATATCCACCTAGGTGTTTTGAGATGTGAGAAACAATGTGTGAGTATTGAAGCGGAAATATGGTGAGTTTTGATGAGTTGATAAATCAAAAGCACTTTGAATTAGATCCTAGGTTAGCTATGGGTGAGTGTGAAGCTTTCAAATGCTTGAAGAAGACTTAGGTGGTTCTAAATTCTTATGTTTAGCTAGTGTGAAGTGATCTTAGTGAGCTGTTTTTTATGTATGGGAATCTGTACTGCTCATCTGTTGTCACGGATCCCACGGTTCCCTTAGAGGAGGGATCCGTCTAGGCTAATCCTAGGAATCCGGCAACTGCAGATCAGAAACATCACAGAAAGAAATGCAGATTTTGCACCAAACTATATACGCTAATAACCATTAAACTTAACAGCAACATAAACATGTTATCACATAAATCATATCATAGATAATAGCAGTAATGATAATATCCAAGAAAACACAAACAAGCGTGCTAAGACAAAACATAATCATTCATACACAAACCAAATGTCTAAAGACAAGCATAATCCTAAAGTCTCTTTCGTCAATCCTTTCTTTTCCTCTTTCTCGACTTCATGACATAGTTAGCTAGGTTTTGAATCATACCCTTTAATTGTTTGAATTCCGCGGTCTCGTTTGGAAGAGTTGGAAGTTGTTGATAGTAGTCAAAGGGGTCCAAGTCGATGTTAGCTTAGGGGTTGACATTTACTTCTTCTTCTTCTTCGTCCGAGGAGTCCGGGAGAGCCTTAGGTTTCCTTCCATTGACCATGAACTGTTTAGAGGGTTGTTTGGTAAGAGGTACCATGACGTGAGCGGAAAGGAAATGATCATCGTTGATAGGAGATGGTTGCAATGTACTAACATACTTACGAAGTCGTGTTAGGAGCATACCATACGGAAGTACTGATAACGCTACACGCGTCATTCGGGGTCAAAGGAACTTCCTTTTCGTCGAGCAAGTTTTTCAACACCCTAGGCAGTGAACCTAATCGTTGTAGTGTAGTATTAGGGTACGCCACGGGAATTGATATCGTTCTCTAGGGAAATAGGAATGCTAGTGAGAAGTTACTATGCTAAGGTTGGGGTTGAGGAAGTGTTGGGAATTAAGGTAAACTACTGATTCTGCCGAAGAGATTCTGCCAAAGAAAAATGGATTCTGCTGAAGTTATACTTCAGCAGAAGTGCTAAAGCAGATATTGTGTTGCTGCTGAAAGTGCGTACCACGTAGGAGAGATAAGCTCAGTATAGAGTAAAAGTCAGCGCCGTATTAAAGATAGGTTGGCGCCGTATTATGTAGAGCTTAATCAGAATAAACAATATGATGAACAAAACAATATGATTAGTTGTATGCTTGTCTAGATGCATGCTTGGTCTATGTTAGTATTAGGAGCGTACATTGTAAACGCTCATTTTAGGGTTTCTTGCCTATATAAGGAACCATTATAGTTTGTAATAGATAAGCTTTTGAAAAGTCTTTCAAGTCTTGTAAAACATCTGAAACATAGAGTTTCTATAATCAAAAGATCCACAGAGGATCAAAGAGTTCTTAGTTATTGTAACTTGTATTTAATTTCCGCTACAAAATACGAGTTGTAGAGATCTTCTATTAGTTTGCTTGTGATTACATAGGCAACACTAACGATCTCCGAGTGCTTAAAGATCTATCAAGGTCTTTGTGTTCATCAAGTGGTATCAGAGACTCGGGAAGTCTCTACCATACTAAGAACCATTCATACCCTCATACAACCATACATACCGTCACCATTCCTGGATCCGATAATGAAACTGAAGTCACCAACACAAACAACACCAACACCACTTCCATGCAACAGCTCAGTCTCTCAAACAGTAATGGTAAATTTCCTTATTTGAAAAGGGAAGAGTATGAACTTTGGACTATGAAGATGGAAAACTGGATTTCCAATATTGATTGGAATCTGTGGGAGGTTGTGAAGAAAGGAAATAGTCTAAAGAAAATGATTCCTGAAAGGGATGGGAAGTTTATCATGGCTCCACCAAAAACTGCTAAAGAGGTGCTGGCTATGCAGAGAGAGCATAAAGTAAAAACTATTCTGCTTCAAGCCATACCTGAAGATCATCTATGTGATTTTCATCATATGGATGATGCAAAGGACATATGGATGGCTCTCAAAGCAAGGTTCGGTGGAAATGAAGAATCAAAGAGAATGAGGAAGTCCATGCTGAGACAACAATTTCAGGACTTTAATATCTCTGAAGAAGAAGGTATTCACAAGGGATACGACAGGTTCCATAGGATTTTGAGTCAGCTAAACCAGCTGAATGCAAAACCTGATAATGATGACTGCAACTCAAAGTTCCTTCGATCCTTGCCTCCATCATGGTTGCATGTAAGTATAGCCCTCAAAGCTAAAGGTGGGTTGGACATGCTCACCTTTGATGAGCTGTACAACAGACTCAGAACTCTTGAACCTGATGTAAGAACTCCCTACCGTACATCTTCTTCTGGCCATGCAGCCTTTGTTGGGACATCTCACTCCAACATGATGGTACCTGCTCCTAGTTCCAACTATTTTCCATCATCTCCTAGTTCCAACTACTTTCCATCATCCTGCTCTCCCACTCCACCACATAATACTCGTCCCACGCCACCATCTTCTCAATCTAAGACTAGTAGTGTGATGGAGGATGTTCTTCATTCATTTGTTGCTGACTATGATACTCAGCAGTATCTTGCATATGAAGACTTTGATCAGTTGGACCCACTTGAAATGGAGGAGATGAAACTGAAAATGCAGGTGGCATTACTGTCAGTGGACATCAAAAGGTTTGAAGAAAAGTCTGGAAGGAAGTTTGCTTTCAAGGGAAAGGAACCAGCTCGCTTTGATAGGAGAAAAGTCAAGTGTTTCACTTGCCACCAGATGGGGCATTTCTCAAGGGAATGCAAAGACAGGAAAAGTGGAGATGGAGCAAACTACCTCTCCTATCAGCAGAAACAGCAGGAAGTTGGAGCTTCAGCAGCTCTCCTCACCATGGATGAACAAGTCAACTGGACTGCACATGAACCTGTGAATGAGGAAGCTCATGATTCTGATAAGCTTGGATTGCTGGCAAGGTGTACTTCGGATGAAAGGCATGATCAGTTTGCCTTGATGGGACTATCTCAGGTACACAACTGTATATTTGGTTGTAGTCTAAGATACAATGAACTTAAAGAAGAGTATGATGCTATGAAACCTAAGTTTGATGAATGCTATGTTGAAAATGAAGCTCATAAACTAGCATTAAAAACAGTAGAAAGACAAAAGGTATGGTTTCAAAAGAATCAAATAGCTTATGAAGAAAAGATAAAGGTGTTACAATTTGATCTTGAAGTTGCTAATAATTATTTAAAACTATCTGAAAAAGCTAAGGATGAAGCTGTGTCTGAGAACCTAGAGCTTAAAGAAAAAGTAGCTGAGGAAATAGCTAGGAATAAACAATGGTTAATTTCAGGTGATAATCTGGCTAGAGAACTCTATAATAGTCAATCTGTAACCTCTGGCTTAGGATTAGGATTTCAAAAGTATGTAGGAGTAGAAGCTAGGTATGATGGTCGTAAATCCACACCAGCAGGGTTAGCTAACTTTGTTAAAGAGGGTGATATGCATGTTGTCCCTGGACCTATTAGAGGTGAATTTATGCCCACAGACCTGTCCATCACTGTTGACTTTGATGGATCACATCATCTATATGGCAAAAAGTCAAAAGACTTGCCAGACCCCGATACCTCATCTAATGACTTTGTCTCTTGCTCTGACAGTGACAATTCATCGGATCAAGGGTCTACTTCCTATGAAAGCTGTGATTCAAATGAGAAGTCTGACCTTTCCAAGCCTGAGCCTACACCCAAGCCTGCACCCCAGTCTACTTACAAGCCTTCTAAGGAAGCTGCTGAGGAATCAACTTCCAAGACAGTTTCTTCTGAAGACTTGTCTTTTAAATCTTTGAATAATCAGTCTGTTAACAACAATTCCTTGAATGTTTCTAATTTAAGTACTTCTTCATGTAATCAAACATCTCCCTATTTGAATAAATCTTCCAAGAAGAAGACATGTTTTGTATGTGGAAGTAAATTTCATTTGATTAAGGATTGTGATTTTTATGAGCAAAGATTGGGTGCATGTGCTACTCACCAGAAACACAAATCTAAATGGACCAATGTTGCTAATATTCCACCTTATGTCCCCCAAGCAGCTAATACTGACTCTCATTGGAGAGAATCAGTCACCAGACCTTATGTGCAACCAACTAGCCCATACTTTAACCATGGTTATTGGCCTACATATGTTGACTCTATGTATGCTGGGATGGGATATGGGAGCACTGCTGTGAAGCCCTCAGCAGATTGTTCTTGGACTAACAAGGGACCCAATTATCAATGGAGGACCAAGAACAATGGTGGATCCTCTAAATACTCTTGTCCTAAACCTGTGATCCACAAGGCAGGTTCAAGTCAGTAATGACTTGAACCTCCATTGTATACTAACAGTTTGTATATATTTTATTGTTGTTTGTAGGATCATCCCCTTAAGCATAAGAATATTGGTATTGTTGATAGTGGTTGTTCCAGGAGCATGTCTGGGAACAGGATATGATGCACAATTTTGTCCCTATAGAAGGAGGAGGCAATGTGACTTTTGGAGGAAGTGATGGTAGTATCATAGGGAAAGGCACCATAAAAACCTCATCTAGATTTTGAAAATGTGTACTATGTTAAGGAACTTCAGCATTTCAATTTGTTCTCTGTTTCACACAAATCTGGACACTAAGAACAAAGTCCTCTTCACAGAGAATGAATGTCTTGTGCTGTCTAAAGACTTCAAACTCCCCGAAGAAACTTCAATTCTACTGAAAGTTCCTCGCACTCACAACTTATACACATTCAACCTTAATGAAGTTCAACCTGATGGTGACCTCACATGTTTGGTGGCTAAAGCATCACTTGATGAATCCACAAAATGGCATAGGAGGATGGCGCATGTGAATTTCAAGACCATTAACAAACTCTCTAAAATGAGTCTTGTTGAAGGTCTTCCCACCAAAGTTTTTACCAATGATCATAATTGTGTCGCTTGCAATAAAGGCAAACAACACAGAGCCTCTTACAAAGCTATCAATGCTATGAGCATCATTACTGAACCTCTTCAGTTGCTTCACATGGATCTGTTTGGTCCAACTCAAGTCAGAAGCATTGATCATAAGTACTTCTGTTTGGTGATCACTGATGGCTATAGCAGATTTTGTTGGGTTTTCTTTCTCAGAACCAAAGATGAAACATCTCAAGTGCTGACTGAATTCATCACTCTTGTTGAAAATCAGTTGAACAAAAAGGTCAAAGGTATTCGGTGTGATAATGGGACAGAGTTTAAAAATGCTGTTCTTATAGAACTATGTGGGTCAAAAGGCATAAAAAGGGACTATAGTAATCCAAGAACCCCACAACAAAATGGGTTAGCTGAAAGAAAGAATAGGACCTTAATAGAGGCTGCTAGATCCATGCTTGCAGACTCTAAACTGCCCACTATGTTCTGGACTGAAGCTGTTGGCACTGCTTGCTATGTGCTAAACAGGGTGTCCATTACTAGACCACAACTCAAAACCCCATATGAACTTCTCTTTGGGAAGGTTCCTGTCATTCACTACCTAAAACCTTTTGGTTGTCAAGTGACCATTCTGAACACAAGTGATCCATTGGGAAAGTTTGATGAGAAGGCTGATGATGGTTATATTGTGGGCTATTCAGCCCATAGTAAGGCATACAGGGTGTACAACTTGCAAGCCAAGAAAATAGAGGAGACGTTGAACCTGAGATTTTTGGAAGATAAGCCTAATGTTCAAGGACAAGGTCATTCATGGTCCTTTGATCTTGACTACTTAACTGATTATCTGGGTTACCACAGACATCTGGCTAACCAAAATGCAGGTCCTCAAGTGTCTCCAACTAACAATGCAGGTCCCCTAGATGATGGCTCTGAAAATGAGTTTGAAGATGATGAACAACCCATACTTGTACTTCTTTCTTCTCTCTAACAATATTGCAGGTACGACCTCCAAGGATACTGCTGATTCGAGTGATGAAGATGACTCTCATTATGCTGAGGACCTTGCTAGGCTCCAGACTCAAGAATTTGCAGCTAAGCTTGAAGCAGAGAAACTGAATGGAGAGGTTGCTAATGAAGGAGTCGGTGGAAACCATGTTTCTGCTGAAGTTGATTCTGTCACACCTAGCTTCCCCAAATCTGCTGAAGGCTATGCTGTTCCTTCTCAGTACTCGTGACTATACTTTCCAAAACTTTCAGACTATACACACCCAACCCAGATCTTGGAAATCATCAACCCAAAGCTGGCATCTTCACCTCACCCTCGTATGATGCTGAATTTGAGCCAACCATCACTAATCTTGACTCATCCATTGAAGTCAACCCCACCACTACTCAGCGGATCAACATTGCTCATCCTCAATCCAACATCATAGGTGATCTTCTGGCACCGGTTAGAACTAGAAGGGCTATCACCAGTCCTCCGTTTGGACAGATTGCTTTTCTCTCTTATGTCTCCAACCAGCAAAGAGACAATCACACAGACCTCAAGCATTGTCTGTTTGCTTGTTTTCTCTCTCAAGTGAAACCAACTAGTGTTTCTCAAGCTCTCAACGATTCAAGCTGGCTCGAAGCAATGCAAGAAGAAATGCAACAATTTCACAATCAGCAGGTTTGGATTTTGGTTCCACTCCCTGATGGCAAATATGCCATTGGGACAAAATGGGTTTTGAAGAATAAGAGAGATGCTAGGGGTGTTGTGATCAAAAACAAAGCAAGGTTGGTAGCTCAAGGCTTCAGACAAGAAGAAGGGATTGATTATGATGAAGTGTTTGCACCTGTTGCCCGAGTTGAAGCAATTCGCATTTTCTTGGCATATGCTTCATACATGGGTTTCATGGTGTATCAAATGGATGTCAAGGGTGCTTTTCTGTATGGTGAGATTGAAGAGGAGGTCTATGTCACTCAACCCAAGGGATTTGAAGACCCTGATTACCCAAATCATGTCTACAAGGTGGTTAAAGCTCTTTATGGCTTACATCAGGCACCTAGAGCTTGGTATGCTCGAATTTCATCGTTCCTACTGAAGCATGGCTATAGAAGAGGTGCTATTGATAAAACTCTGTTCCTCAAGAAGAATTACTCAGACATCATTCTGGTGCAAGTGTATGTGGACGACATTATTTTTGGTTCCACAAACGAAGCTTGGTGCAGGGAATTCGAGGAACTTATGAAGGGTGAATTTCAAATGAGTGCTATGGGAGAGCTTACTTTCTTTTTGGGTCTCCAGGTTCAGCAGAAACATGATGGCATCTTTATCAGTCAGATAATATGTGAGGGACATTTTGAAGAAGTTTGGTATGGAAGGTGTTAGGACTGCCACAACACCTTATGAAGCTCCAAAGGCTAAAGCAAATAATGAACCAGATCTACCTGTGAATGTTCATCTGTACAGGTCCATGATTGGTTCATTGATGTATTTGACAGCTTCAAGACCTGATATTACATTTGCTGTGAGTGTTTGTTCTCGACATCAAGTCACTCCACTTGCTTCCCATCTCAATGCTGTCAAGAAGATCTTTAAGTACCTCAAAGGCCAACCTCTTTTAGGCCTTTGGTACCCCAAAGAATCTCCTTTCAAGTTGGAAGCATATAGTGACAGTGATTATGCTGGTGCAAATCTGGATAGAAGATCCACAACTGGGGGCTGCCAATTTCTTGGCAAGAGGTTGATTTCTTGGCAATGCAAGAAACAAACCATCGTGGCCACCTCAACTACTGAAGCAGAGTACGTTGCTGCTGCAAATTGCTGTGGACAAGTCCTTTGGATTCAGAACCAATTGCTGGACTATGGGTACAACTTTATGAACACTACAATTCATATAGATAATCAAAGTACCATCTGCATAGTCAAAAATCCAGTTTTTCACAGTCGAACGAAACACATTGAAATCAGGCACCACTTTATAAGAGATGCTTATGAAAAACATTTGATACAAGTGGCTAAAATCCATACTGATGATAATGTGGCAGACTTGTTAACAAAAGCGTTTGATGGACCAAGGTTTCAACACCTCGTGGTCAATATTGGAATGTTAAACCCTTGACTGCATAGTTTGAGGGGAGGCATAGGCCTCAGGGGAGGCATATGCCTCAGGGGAGGATTTAGTGCAAACTCTGCATTATTTTTGTATATATTAGTTGTATTCTAACACTAACTTCTAATTTTTCTCTAGTTTGTTTGTTTTTGTTGTTGTGTATGTTTTTGTGTCTGTTTTGCAGCTGTCTGTACTGCATTTTGTCTGTTCCTTATCTGGATTGCAGTGTATATATCCCATGATCAAGATCAAAGTCATCAAGTGTGGTTCATTAGTAAATGGTCAGATAGCTGAAAGGGTGTTACTTGTTTCTTCTGATATCAAATACTGAAGCATACAATTTGATTCCACTGAAGTTATAATACTGAAGAAAAGAAATTGAAGTCAAATTGTTCATTCATTCATTCAAGAAACAGTTTACAGCTTACAGCTTACATAAAGTCAACCTACTACTATGCATCTACAAGATACGAGCTGTACACTTAAGCTAAGCCTAAACTAGTGTATATCCTTCATTCCGAAATCTAAGTGAATGCTGGATATGCGTTAGATGCTGGCTTTGCTTTCGTAAGTCTTGCGTAACCACCCATTCCGTTTAACTGGCTGGTTGGATATGCATGACCAACTCGATGAAGATGCTAAGGACCAAAATGGGAGGATGGATTGATGCAAACGATTGATGATGTCGATGACCACGCAGGATGACGGAGAAAAATAACGTGTCCTGTGTGCTTCATCTATTCATTTCAACCAAAATGCAATCGATCCACCCTCCTTAAGCCCTTCTTCTATACGATGTGTGTTTATGCACCAAAAGATGGCGCAGTGAGACCAAGAACCACCTCTCTATCTTTGGGGAGTGGCGGATTCCTGGCACGAGGTCTTTGTGGAGACCAAGATGCTGGAGGTTGGGAGTAAGTCGTTCCCTCCTTATAGGAGTCATCAGAATCATCAGCAGATTCACTTGGATTCACTACACTGTCATCTTCTGAAGAAGAGAGAAAGGGCGATTTATTTGGTCGAGGATAGGGTTGAGGAAAGTTATACAGCCATGGGTTTGATTCACCACTTGATGATGAAGAAGAGGATGATGAAGATGAGGAAGTGAGATCTATGATCTCAGGTCTGGTATTCATGGTGCAATTTAGTTGATTGGGGTTATTTTGGCTTCTAGGGTTTGTGGTAATTATTTGAGGATCTTGATGAAGAGAAAGGTTACATGGGATCATTTTAGACGGGTCGAGGTTCAATGAGTTTAATGCAAGTGGGTGGCACAGTAATTCTAGAAACTTACCAAAGATATTCTTATCTTTGATGCATTCTGCTGAAGCTATAACTTCAGCAGATTGATCATGTGTTTCTGCCGAAGTGTTATTTTGGGTTGGGTCAAAGATGCAATACACATCAGCAAAGGTCAACCAAACGGTCCATTTTTCTTTGACTATAATTTGGGCAAAAACACTTCATCCACCATTACTAGCTTCAGAACAAACCAATTCCCTCTCATTCCACTTTCACAAACACTTACCATTTCAAGAATCATAATCCTAAACACTCATATTCCTCATGGCTCTTGAATTTAAACATGATCACAACAAAGTTGCATTTCTGGGAAATGGCAAGGGATATGAATTGTACGAACCAATGGTGGAATTTCTGAAAAGGTCCAAAATTTATTATGCTCTAACTCATTCTCCAAATGAGATATATGAGTCACTGATCACTCAATTTTGGGAAACTGCTGAGAAGAGGAGCGAGACAGAGATTAGGGCTGTGATTGATGAAACAGAGTACATTGTGACCGAGGACCTGATCAGGAGGAAGCTTCACCTGGAAGATGCTGAAGGAGTATTTCACTCTAATCAGGAAGATGTGCTTAATGGGCTAAAGGCTATTGGGTATCGAGGAACAAGAACAGATATGTGGCTAAAGAAGGAACTCTGCCCAAAATGGAGGTTCCTGGTTCACACACTGCTCCAATGCATGAGCAACAAGACTGGAGGATGGGACCAGTTCTCTACACGACTGGGCTATGGTATTGTGTGTCTTTCACAAGGGGTAACTTTCAATTTTTCTAAGTATATTTTTGAAAACTTGGTTGAAAATATTCAAAAGACAAAGGGAAAATTTTTAATGTACCCCAGGTTTCTTCAAATGATTTTAGACACCTCTACCCAGGCCCAATCCTTCTATCCCATAGGTACTTTAACTGCTAAATTGTTTGCTACAATGAAAACCCACTTTCAGGGGGAACATCATCCCTTGCTAGCAGCCATGTTGCCCCAAGGTAATGAGGCTGCTGATAAGGAGAATGTGGCTCATAATCCCCCTTCCTCACCTGTTGCTACTGATGGTAATCCATTGGTTCACTTTGATGAGGGCCCATCTTCAACTGTTGAAGCAACTCATGTTGCTCCAGACCAACCACCATGTCCCAGTCCTCCACCCACTCTAGCTACTCATGTTGAGTCAGATCTCAATAGACCACCCACACCAAGTCCTGTGAGGAATCCTCTCGATGAAGATCTTCCTCACATTGAGCATGACCAGGTTTCTTCTGAAAGGTCCAATGAGGCTCCCCTTACCACAGAGCAATCTGCTGGTGGAGCTGAGGACCCCATTACACTCTCATCTGTGTATGCTCTTGTCAACAGGTATGCTGCAGAGGTTAATAGTCTGAAAAATGAGCTTGCAGAGACCAAGTCTTCTCTTGGGGGTAAGATTGAAGAACTGTGAAATCAGGTCAAGGTCTTAGAGCACAAACTAAAAGGGGCCGCCAAAAGGAAACTTGTGGTTTCCTCTGATGAAGAACAAGAAGGTCCTCATTTTGAGTCTCTGGACATGTTGGCTGTGTTCTCTCAATGATCCTTTATCATTAGCCGCCACTTCCTCAAAGAAGAAGGAGCCTGTCCTTTACAAAAGAAGGAAGAGATCTTATTTTCATAAGGTTTCTTCTGAAGCTTCAAAGGAACCTGGGGTTGATAAGAATGCATCTGCTGATGTACTTATGGAGGATGTATCTTCAGATCCTAATCAATCTGCATCAGTTCAAGAACCAACAGATCTTTCCCCCTCAGCAGATCTGTCTGACATTGCTACTATGACCACTCCAGTTGATGATCAGCATCAACATGTTGACCTAGGTACTACTACAGAGGTACCTGTCATTGATTTAACTGAAGAAGAGTGTGCCAAGAAGCCTGATGATAAAGGGAAAAATGTCATCACTGAAGATGAGCTTGGTCCTGACCTGGTGAGTGAGGTGGAAAGACTAGGTCAAGCAAGTAGATTGGCTGAGTTTGAGAAGTCAAAGGAAAGTGTAGCATTGGCTAAACAACTTGAAACAGAGGAATTTTCATCTTTAACTCCTGAGAGAAGAAAAGAACTCGATGAACTGAGGGTTCAGATGCCTGATGAACACTGGGATATTCTAACTCAGCAAGTCATTACAAGACCTTCTCTAGCTCAAAGTATACTAGGTGGTGATTTCCTCAGTGACAATTATGTGGAGCGAATGATGGCTCAGGGAAGACAAAGGAGGCAAGAAGCGATTGCACAAAAGAGGGCCATCCAAGCTCAGAAGGCAAAAGACAAACCCCCTACTAAAGATGAAATAAGAAGGGTGGTGAAGAACCAATGCTCAATGTACAACTCTGGGTTAACAATGAAACAAGTCAAGGCTTTTCCTGATCATGTCCTGTATCGCAAATATAGCCAAATCATGAAGGAAAGATCATCATCCTCAGCACCTTATACCTCTTAAAAAGATTTCAGAGAATGAAGCTGCTCCAGAAGCCAAAAGACTCAAGGCTGATGATGCTCCAACCAAGGAATCCTCTCCAGTCATTCCTGCTGAAGCAACTTCTGAAGTTGCTTCCTCTACTGTCAAGGGTCAATCTGTTGAACCATCTTCCATTTCTCCTGAAGCACCTGAAGCATCAACTCCCTCTCCCTCAGTGGCACCTGTTGTCACACTGGAAGATTCTGAAGTAAAGGAAGCTGATCTCACAGAAACTAAAACAGAGAGGGCTATAAAGATATTCCACAGAATGAATGCACTTCACGCTCCAACCAAGTCTCAGCCTACCGGTTCAAGCCCTACTACAAATGCACAAGATGAAAATGCTCCCTCTAGGGATATCTATCAGCCTGGGAGGAGGAAGAAGAGTATGGCCAAACGATCTCATTTGGATCTTGAAGCTGATGAC
This sequence comes from Chrysanthemum makinoi, assembly GCA_910596185.1. Classification (NCBI taxonomy): domain Eukaryota; kingdom Viridiplantae; phylum Streptophyta; class Magnoliopsida; order Asterales; family Asteraceae; genus Chrysanthemum; species Chrysanthemum makinoi. The sequence goes on from OU343218.1 coordinate 165,271,582, forward strand.
TCCACTTTCATTATAGAAGGGTCTACTGCTGATTTTCCTGATGGAAATTCAGATGAGGTGTTAGAGTGGAAATTAAAAGATGATGAGATGAATGTTTCTTCTTCGAAGGCTCCACTTCATGGAATTCACCTTTCTAAAGGAAATTCTACACTTGTAGAACAGGGCAGACTTACTTTCTCTGTTCACTCAAGCTACCACCTATTATTGCAACAAGGAACCAGAAGGTTCTGGGATGTTCTTACCAGGAGATCTTCAAGTTCTGTTAAACTCCCACATTCCCAATAGCAAAGCATCTTCCATTTGGGAAAACTCACATCGGTGGAAGCTTACATCCTGGAGATTCTATCCTCTCCCTCGTGTGCATGTGCGTGAGACTAAGGGTGGAATCACTGTATGCATGTTGTCTGAAAGAAAGTATCCTTTGCCTAAAAGACTTATGGAAAAGATGCTGAGTCAGAAGTTGGAAATTCCTCCAGATCCTGTGGGAAATGAAAGACAGTCTGCTTTAACACTGGTGGGATTGATCAAAACTCAACTCCAACAACTGCAATAGGCCTATTCTTCATCCATATCAGGACACTTGGTACTCTCTGCACTACTTTGTTTTGTTCATTTAGTTTGCTTTATTTATGTTATTTGTCTATTTTGTCTAAGTTTTTTTTAAGTAAAAGACTTTCATAAAAAGAAAACTCACAAAAACATCATTTTAAAAATAGTGATAGCGTTTATTTAATAGAAATTAAGTTTTAATTTTCCTTTTCAACTTATTATTAATCTTTTTCAGTTTTATAAATTATTATTAGTTATAAAAAAAAAAAAAAAATTTTTTTTTTTGTCCAATTCAGATGGTCTTTAACTCACCGGATGTACCTTGTGTATGTCAAAGAGTTGGCTAGTCCAAAGGGTACAGCTTTGGTAAAGACACATCAAATCTGTTGATAGCTGTAATGGTTTGCTCAAAATCATAGGGTATGCAACCACCCATGCTTAACTGCTGAGGGTTGTATGGTCATCAATTCACCATGGTCTATTCCTTTTTGGAATCCAAGAATTGGCTAGCCCACATGTATATGGCATGTGGTAAAGGCAACTGAATCCATATTTGGTTCTCAATTCACCAATTCTAAGAATTGACTAGTCCTGAGCAAACGGCTACAGGTAAAGACAAGACAAATCCGTTTATATGGTTGCTGGTTTGCCAATAAATCAGATGGTTATCAATGTACCATAGTTTTCGAACTCAAACATGTGGCTACTCCAGTAGTAATGGCTATTGGTAAAGAGACATCAAACCCATTAATTTCAATGATTCACCTCTCACAGGAGTTAACACACCTGGAAGTGATGAGAATAGTATGAAACTTATATGTTTTGATGTACATGATGTCATATGTTGCTGCAAAGATCTGGCGTATCACAGTTCAGTCATCATAGAGATGTTCCTCTTTTTAATCTTTGTTGCTGATGTTCGAACACAATCCTCAACAATTTTACAGATCTATCACGGAAACTGGAACTTAACCTTGTCAAATTCCAGTTTAGGGGATGATTGTTGGGAATTAAGGTAAACTGATTCTGCGAAGATTCTGCCGAAGAAAAATGGATTCTGTAAGTTATACTTGAAGTGCTAAAGCAGATATTGTATTGCTGCTGAAAGTGCGTACCACGTAGGAGAGATAAGCTCAGTATAGAGTAAAAGTCAGCGCCGTATTAAAGATAGGTTGGCGCCGTATTATGTAGAGCTTAATCAGAATAAACAATATGATGAACAAAACAATATGATTAGTTGCATGCTTGTCTAGATGCATGCTTGGTCTATGTTAGTATTAGGAGCGTACATTGTAAACGCTCATTTTAGGGTTTCTTGCCTATATAAGGAACCATTATAGTTTGTAATAGATAAGCTTTTGAAAAGTCTTTCAAGTCTTGTAAAACATCTGAAACATAGAGTTTCTATAATCAAAAGATCCATAGAGGATCAAAGAGTTCTTAGTTATTGTAACTTGTATTTAATTTCCGCTACAAAATACGAGTTGTAGAGATCTTCTATTAGTTTGCTTGTGATTACATAGGCAACACTAACGATCTCCGAGTGCTTAAAGATCTATCAAGGTCTTTGTGTTCATCAGGAAGATTATTTTTTTTATCTTTTTTATATTTTTTTGGAAATGGAAAGGTACGAATCTCGGGGTTTGGATTTGGGGGGTTGGTATTTCTACCGATTACTTCTACTTATCTAATTATCTAAGCTAAGGTGTATGTAGTCTATGTCTATTGTTGTGTGCTCGTATGATAGTTAAAAATGTATTTGCTTAGGCTTTATTACTCACTAGTTATCTCCTATTGATGGTTGAATTGTCACGTCCTTATTCTTAATCGCGTGTGTTCTAAAAGGTCGTAGGGTATGCGTTTATCCCTAACTCTTTGAAGCTACCAAAGGTTAATGACTACAAAATCTCTAGGATTTATAAACTTTAACTCTAAGGTATTCTTTGGATGTATAGCCTACAATTACTCTAGGTGATTATAAACTAAGGTTCGACAAAGATTAATCAAGCATTACAAGCACAAAGAATGACTTATCGCAATACTAGGTAAATCACAATTAAGATAAGAGACAACCAATCAATATTCAATAACTAAGTTTCAAATTACCTAAGCAAACACACAAGTAAATTAGCCGGATATAGGGAACATGCAAGCATACACACAATCAAAGGAAGACATAATTAAATTAATGAAGTAAAACACTTATCTTGATGTAAGATAGGGTATGGAACCCTAAAATACTGTACAAGACAGCCTTGGTTTGGTTTAGGTTTTTACTCCAAAATACTACACACTCAAAACTGAAAAATTCGGATTCTATATATAAGATTACACATGCGACGACGTCACCCTTTAATTTGTGACGCCGTCGGGTCGCCGTTATTAGGGTTTCGTCTTGGCCACGTTAGCATTGCGACGGCGTCACCTTATGCTTGTGACGCCGTCCCCTTCAGTCTCTGACGTCGTCTGGATCAAATCTAGGCCGTTTGAGCTGCGACATCCTACTCTTTTAAAACCTGAAGCCGTCACTTGTAAATGAGTAATTTGGCTATTGAGTCGTCACAAAACTTGTCCGACGGAGTCTCTAGTACAACCTGACGCCGTCACTTGTAGAACCTGATGCCGTCCCCTTCAGTTCCAGCAGCCTGAGTGTCTCGATTCTTGACTTTGGCCATTTTCTTCGTATATTCGCGCCTTTTCGTCCGAATAAGTGTCATTCCAGCATTTCGCCTTCAAGATACCTAAAAAGTGAAAAGGAACGATATTAAGTAATAACGGATACAAAAGTGATCAAATAAGGGCTAAAACGACCCTTCAAAAATGTACATTTTAAAACCTTATCAAATATCCCTACACTTGGTATTTGCTTGTCCTCAAGCAAATGTGCTTTTAGCCAATTAATTTATAAGTTAGGGGTCATGAAGCATTAGTTTAGAACGATCCACAACACATATAAGCCCCGCAAAAGTCATAACAAGCACGGAAATTACATACTAGCACCTCACATGGGGTGTTTGGATACTCACATCTCTCAGGTATATATGAAATATAACAAATTGGAAATGGAAGATAAACACTCATTAACCGGTCCTAGTACATAGATTACCATAGGCTTGATACTAGATCAAACCTCCATCTCTTTGGCGTAAGCACCTAGGAAAGACTGTCCAAGAGGTCTTTTAAAGTGCTGTAATGTTAGGCTTACGGTAGGGAAACAAAGGGTTTGGTGGGATAGGCGATTTAGTGGTGGCAAGTCAAAAATCTTTATGTTACAAGCATGCGAAGAATGGCGTGGCTAAGCCAAGACTCGAGACTCTTAACTCTAGATAACTGAAACAAACAAACATAAATTTAAAGATAGATGTAGGATGGTAGCCTGTATGTTTTTTTTTTTTTTTTTTTTTATCACTCTATTTTTTTTTCTTTTTCTCTCTTTTTTATATTTTTTTTTCGATTTTTTTTTCATACACTTTTACTCTACCATCCTCTACGATAACATCAAAATGATAGGGATTTATAGGCACATCCCCACACTTGAGTTTTTATTACTCTAACACTAATTTGACCCGAATTGAAAAGATCAAAACACTTGGAGTACATTATTACGCAAATAAAGGGGAATTTAAATTTAACGTTCCCTTCCCGTCATCTCATAAAATTTAACTTTTCCCATGAGTCCCAATCGTCCCAAAACTGTGTACAAAGGATATAACTCGACTTAGCAACTTATTCAAGCAACAAGATAATTGAGCTAAGGGTTAAGTGTGATAACAATAATGCACTAAAAGTGAGTGCATACAAGGTAGGCTAAGGCGATTTGGGTGTACATTTGGGGGTGGATTGTAAACAATGCTCTTCATTGATATTCCGAAAAACCGAAACATCACGAGAACAGCGAAAAGGATAGGCTCTGAGGGTTTAACTAGGGGTATCGTATACTAAAGATGAGTACAACGCAAAGGTGTGGGGGAATTACTCAACCGATGTGGAAGAAGTAATTATATTACAGGTATCAAACAAGGGTTATCCTAATGCCTCTTATCATTTAGTTATTCCTAACTACACAAGTGTAGTCTTACTAGCGATCTCGGGATGCATCACAAAACAAGTTCTAGAATCTATTATACTACCGGTTCACACTCTAAGCATTAAAGATGAATGCTTTAATTCCTACAAATCTAAGGGTGATCCTCACATTTTTGGGTAGAATTTAAGTGGTAAAGGGTTTTTGTGCTAGTCATATAACTTCCTATCCATGAGACGCTTTATTAAGACTAATGGCTCACTCCTATATGTCATGAAAAATTTTAAATTTGGTGCCAAAATTACCCTAACCGATATCTCTCATGGTTTATTACACAAATGCAATTGGACAAAGCAAATAATCAAGGATAAGCATAGTTTCAAAGTTCCCGTTTTATTTTCCCTCCCTACACTTAAACTGAACATTGTCCCCAATGTTCCCCGAAAGTATCAAAGTTATGATAATGGAAGGTTATTAAAGACGAAAGAAACTAGTACTCCCTTGATTAGCTTGGTAGGATCCGTGTGAAGTGGTGGTTACATCTTTCCTCAAGAAGAACGTTTGCGTGAAAAGCTCCTTCTCATCTTATCTATTTTCTTCTTGGTAAATTAAACCAGCACACTTGAAGAAAACAAATGAAACCTTCGCGTAAAATCGGCGGTAATAATATATATAAGACTCTATTAAACTAGGATATAATTCTTGTGGAATGGATGTTTACAGATTTTCTAGAAAATTAAGACCTGGAAAATTCCAAAAATTTATAAGTAGCTCAGAAAACGAGAAAAAGGTAATCAGTTGTTTCGCTCCTTCCCCGCCCGTCATGTTGCGATCCTGACGCCGCCAAAGTTATCCCTGACAAACCGGTGCGATTTTCTGGAAAAAATTCTGGAAAATTTACATCTTTAGAATATGGAAAAATTTCCTGCAAAACATCTATTATGACTCGATACAAGCATTTGACTCGAACAAACACACATGTATATCTTTTAATTAATTGTAATTCTCATGTTTACGTTTCTTTTGAAAACGTGTGTAATCCTCCCTACACTTATCCCTTATGTAAAATACCTTTATATGTAATTAAGACGAGGTTAAAGACAAAATAAACCATTTTTACAAATTTAAACATGAGAATAAACAATCAATAAAAAATACACGACACAAACAAGCAAACAATTAAGCATGGGTTGCCTCCCACTAAACGCTTTTTCTTTATTTATGAGTCTTGTAGCTAGACTCGAAGTCGTACCCCTACGTGATCTCGTTACCGTCACCTTCTTCTTTGGCTCGTCCTTCATCAAAAGGGCGTAGTCGCTGTATGCTTACCTTGGATTCTTTGCCAACGTCGTCTATTATGGTAACGGTTTTATCCTTTAGATTAGTTTCCTTCACCGTATAAGGCCCAAACCATCTTGGTTTGTTTCTACCTCGTAATGCCCTTATTCGTGATTTTTATAAGAGTACTTTCTCTCCCTTTAAAAATTCCTTAGGGTTCTTTTGTGTTTGTGGTATTGAAGTGGGATTATTTCCTAGCTTTTTATCGCGCTTCCACAATGTAGCATGTAGTCCTTGAACCATGAAATCTCTAAGCCCTTTTTCCCAATCGTTCATTTTCTTCTTAACCACTTTGTTAGGGACTTGTGGATTCTCATCCGTAATCTTCTCCATGATCTTAAGAGGATACCTTGGAACAATAGGTATCCTAGCGTACCCTTTGCCGCTTTTAAGTATCATGATGCCCTCCCCGCATTTGATGGTTGCTTTCGCGGTGGCCAGAAAAGGTGTCCCAAAAATGAGAGGCATGTTTCTATCTTCCTCAATGTCTATAATCAAGAAGTTCACCGGATAAAAAATGTTAGCCACCTCTATTAAAACATCAATTGCTATTCCTATGGGGTAGACATATGTGTGATTTGCTAAGGAAAGTCTAAGATCAGTCTTGGCTGGCTTCTCCCTAGTCAACTTATTGTAGATTGATAACGGCATTATGTTTACATCAGACCCTTGATCAGCTAAGGCATTTATATTATCAATGTCACCTATGCTACATGGTATCACAAAGTTCCCCGTGGTTTCTCGCTTTTTAGTTACTGGTTTTTTTAGAACCAGCTCATAAAGAGGTCCCATAGGCATGGTGTCATACTCTTTTTCTGTTATTTTTCCTTCAAGGGCTTTCCTAAGAACCTCATTGTACCTAAAATTGTTCACTTGGTTTACAATGGTTTTTTTGTTAATCTCGTGATTAAGGTAGTACTCAATGGTCTCGGGCTCATCATTAGTTTCAGCCTCCTCCCTCTTGCTTTTCTCAGTTTCCTTCTCCTTAACCTTTCCATCTTCATCGGGCATAATGGAAATGGCGTTAACGAACGAAGTGGGAGGGTAATCATTGCTTCTTACTAGTACCTTTTCGGGAACTTTTTTCTTGGTATATTCTTTTACCAAATTCATCATCTCCGTCATTTTTTCCTGCATCTCCTCCCTTTGCCTATAAACCTCTTCTTCAAATTTTGCTAATCTCTCCGTATGAGCTGCCATGTACTTCCTCATTTGTTCCTTAAAGCTTGGTGCGAGTGGTATTGGGGAAGTAGAACGGAAGAGCTGTTCGGAATTAAGATTATGCTCATGACTTGGGGATTCGGAGAAAGGTGTTGAGTGGTCAGCGGAATTAACCATTTCTCGAGGGATTCGTTCGGGGTCTCTCTTATTCCTTTCAATCAGATAATCAATCCTTCGCTCAAGAGCACTCATTTGCTCTTCAGTGACGTTGGAAGATTCAAGAGGAGTTGATATGGCATTAACCACTTTAACGGGGGTTTCAGGGGATTCATTCCAATCTTAAGTAGCTCGATCGGCAAGCTCTTCTATAATATCCCAAGATTCCTCTGCGTTGAAGTCGCTAAGCCTTCCACCGGCGGCTTGATCGATGGACCGCTTTGTGATGAAATCGGTATGGTCATAGAAGATTTGGATTTGAAGCCAAAGATCAATACCGTGATGAGGGAATCTATGGAGTAAGTCCTTGAATCGAGTCCATGCTTCATAGAGAGATTCGCCATGAAGTTGTTGGAATGTCAAGATGTCTCGTATAAGCTTAGTAGTTCTCCCCGGTGGGAAAAATTGAGCAAGGAAACGAGAGGTGAGATCATCCCAACTTGAGATGGAGCCGGCGGGAAGTCGCTCAATCCAATTACTAGCTTGGTCCCGTAGAGAGAATTGGAAGAGAAGCAGACGCGTGGTCTCCCGAGTAGTAGCATCGAGGTCGATGGAATCGACAATTTTAAGGAAATCCTTAAGATGTTGATTAGGATCTTCGGAACGAAGTCCATGGAATGCACATCCGTTTTGCACCAACCGGATGGTGTCGGATCGTAGGGCCGTAGTTTGGGCTTGGTCGGGAAGCTTAATGGTGTTCCTATAGCCTAGGTGGCTTGGTCTCGATTATTCACCAAGAGTACGGCCTCTTGGCGGGTCATTTGGTGGTGGGTTGATGAGTGGTGGTTGGTTGTCACCTTCCATGATGAAAAGTGATGGGATTACTAACAAAGTCACGAAGAAGGGGGATAGACTACGAGGAAGCTAAAAATGAGAAAAAAGCTTACTTGATAGGAATCAAGCAAGGAAACCTAAACGAGGTGTGCTGGAATCACTCCTAAACTATGATTCAAGTGTTAGTAATTAATATGTAATAGTTAGCTTAATTATGGCCTTTATGTTTGTTATTAAGCTAAGGCTTATGTAGAAGGCACATAAGCCTTGGCCCAAGCCCATAAGAAGGGAAGGAGGTTAGTAGTGTTGCCCTATCTCCTTGCCTTATAAATAATCTTGTAAACCTTCCTTAGAAGGTTGGTTGTTCACATTTACATTTATCCTAAGCATAAACCTTTCTTCATATCTTACGCATAAGTGTGTGTGTTCATCCGATCCATTCTTTCATCTTATTTCTTCTATTGATGCTTGTGTTACATAAATGGGAACCTAACAGTGGTATCAATCGCCAAATAGTTGGGTGAAACGATTTTTTTTGAAGTATTTATGTTACGCATAAGGTTCACGGTTTCAAAACTTTCATACGCATAAAAACTCATCTTTTTTCACTTTCAAATCCAAGATTCTTGTACTTTCCAGGTTATTAGGTGTTAAAGGTTAAGTTTTTCGCAAGAATTTTCAAACTTTACGTGTATTTATTAGTTTTTAAGCTTGATTTCATTTGTGTAGCTGGTTCTACGTGTAAGGTGTATTAGAGTTTTGGATCATCAAGTTTCACACTTTTGTGTTATTTTGGTGATATTGACGTTGTTTCATTACAAAAATCTGGTTTAGAAACACTTTGGGCTGAAATCTCAGTTTTGGAAAATCCTACGCGTAACATAAGTGTAAAGGATTTTTGGGCAAAACCCTAATTTTACGCATAAGCTAAAACTTACGCGTAGAACTCTTTACGCCTAAGCATTTTATTACGCCTAAGCCTTGTCTTACGCATAAGCTAATCTTACGCATAAGCTTTCTACGTCTAACTTTCAGTTTACGCCTAACCTTAGTGTTTCTCATTTCTTACGCGTAAGCTAATACTACGCGTAAATATTAATTTTACGCGTAAGTTTGGTGTTTTTACGCCTAAGGATTACTTTGACTAAACTTGGTTTCTACGCCTAAGGACTCTTCATCAACAACGTTTCATTCGACTACAAAGATCCATCATCAACACAAGTTTCAAGATGTCTCAACCACCATACTCTAACAACTTTCCTCATGTGTATCCTCAACAACAACAACAACAACTCAGTCAACAACAACTATTCAATCTACAACAACAAGTTTATCAACAAAAATTTAACCAACAACATTTTCCACAACAAGGAGCAATTCCACCACAAATGGTTCAACCACCACCTAGTCTTCAAGTACAACCTTACAAAAACTATTACAATCAACATCCATCCAGGAATACAATGAAGGAACCGTCATGGTTTGGCAAGATGTGTGAAGCATTAAGTAGCCAACAATCAATTCATGAAGCTGGCTCACTTGATAGACCTCCAATGCTCACTCCCGGAAATTATGATCAATGGGTGATTAGGTTCTTTAGGTTTTGCGATCTAAAGAAGCCACATGGAAAGTTCTTAAAGAAGGTCATTATGGAAGGACCATTTCAGATGCCTATTGTCGTTACACTCGGAGATCCAAATGCTACTCCACCACGAGATGATGTCACCAACATTGTAACTCTTTCTGACCTCACTGCTGATGAACTTCTACATTTCGAAGCCGATGAGCTAGCAATGCAATACATCCTTTTGGGATTACCCAATCCAATCCTTCGAAGTGTTGATGCTCAAAAGACTGCTAAAGCAATGTGGGAGCATATTCATCTTCTCATGGAAGGCACAACACTTAATCAAGAAGACATGGAATCCAAAATCTACTTGGCTTATGAACATTTCATGATTGAACCAGGAGAGACATTAGAGTCATATCATCATCGATTTTCAGACATCATTAATGACCTGGACAAACACAATATCATTATGCCAAGAATTGCAGTCAACACTAAGTTCCTGAGTAGTCTTGGTCCTGAATGGGAAAAGTATGTCATTTGCATCCATCAAGCAAAGAATCTTCATCATGCATCATACGGATTGTTGTACGACTATTTGAAGCCCCACCAAAAAGAAGTTGACAAAGAAAGGGTTATCCGTGGACTCCCGGTTTCACCTTCACTTCCGGATAATCAACAATTAGCTTTGTGGGCTCAAACTTGTTATCCTCCAAAACCCGCTGCTCAAACTGTGTTCACAAATCCTCCACAACCCGCTGCTCAACCAACTGCAACAATTACACCATATGATCAGTCATAGAACCAATCTCAAGAAACTCAAATGGTTCCATACAACAACAACACTGATCAAGCACTTTACAGTGAATCAAATGAGGATATTGAAGCTTTTGATGCCTTGCAGCAATGGTTTGTCATGATTGCTAGAGCCTTTGGTCGATATTCAAAAAAATCCAACAATCGCATTCGTACCTCATTGACCTCTTACTTAATAACCAACGATCCCAAATGGAAAAATGTTGTGCACTCAATCAACAATTAAGAAATAAAAATACACTGTTAACCAGGGATATTGAATGCTTAAAAAGGCAACTCAACGTTTTTAAAACTCAAGAAAAACGTGAACAAGGTTTTGAAGTCGCTTTTGCTAAATCTTATCAAAACGAAAAATCATTAGAACGACAGATACGTGATCTAGCCGCATCCAAGAATGCTTTGTTGTCTCAAATAGAACAACTGAAACATGAACATAAACAACAACTTAACGCTCTTACCTTGGAAACTCAAAAAGCCAAGTCTGAGTTGTTAACTTGCCAAAAACAGTTCTCTGAGTACAAAAAGCATTCCACAAAACGAATAGATGACTATCTTGAGGAAATTGTCGACTTACAAAACAAAATCAAAGAATTTCGAACTGTTTTTTATAAACATGGTGAATCAATCACAACGATTCAAAAGTTTACTTTCAAACCAAATCCAAATGGATATGGACCGAATCTTGCTAATTACAAACCTAAGTTTTCAAACAGAGCATTCAAACCAAATTCTGAAGTTTCACAGAACATAGAATTGATGATTCAATTATGAGTGTTGTTGAATATAATCGTCAAGAGGAATTAGATGCAGAAGACGAGAGTCGATCAAAATTAGAAAATGTTTTTTATAACAAACCATTTAACTATTCAAAAGCAATCACTTTCGTCGAACAAAAGGATACTTCTAACACACCGTGGGTTATCACACCTAAGTTCGAGTCTTCTAATGTTGGTCCCCAACCCAATTCTGCACAAATTAATGGTCCTTTACCTTCACTCAATGAAGTTAAATCAATACCCGAAAATCGTCAAATTCTCAGATATTTTGACATTTTTATTTCTGACATCAAACTTTTAGAGATATTTTTCAGAAAAGAATTTTACCCCATGTTAAAATTTTGAAAAATTGTGCATTGTATTGGGAAAGGGAATTTCATAAGGAACTTGGACTGATGAAAATAGTTTTCGAGAAAACAGAAACATCTATTTCAAATACAAAACAAAAAAAGAAAATGTTACGAAAAGATGTTGATCGACTCTTGGAAGATGTTCTCTGTGCTGATATCCATAATATTGTGTTATTACATTATTTTACATATGCATCTGATTATATCTCTGCTGATTCTGTTAACTCTGTTAAAATTGTTGAGAATACTGATAATGTGCTTCAGATCGAGTCTTTAAAAGTTGAAAATGAACGATTGATTAACGAGCTTTCAAATGCAAAACGTCGTCTTCTATGGTGTCAAAAAGATTGTCAAAATCGTGAACTTGCTTTGCAAAACAAAATCAATCAGTTGCATTCAAAAACTCTTAATCCAAAACTTAAGCAACTGGATGATCAAAACGCGTCTTTGAAATGTCAAATCTCAAAATATGACCAAGAACTTGCAAAAGTTAAAAAGGAATATAGTGTCATATTTGATTTACTCAAACAGACTCGTGATGAAGCATCAAACGAACTTGATCATTATCTTGCACACACTAAAGAAGTCATAAATGTTTATGGAAATCTTCGTTATGAAAATCAAGATTTGTTGCACATTATTATTGAGTTAAAAGAGAAGTTAGGAAAGTATGAACAAGTTAATCTTAGTAACATTAAGAAACTTGCACTTGTAACACTTAGAAAAAGTGACACTAGAATGCCTAATGACAAACCACAAGATACTAACGTGCTTCCCTCTACTGAAACAGAAATAGTTGCCTCTTTTCCCAACGCCCGCACTTCAGAGCCTAGGAGCAATACAAGGAAGAATAGGAAGTTGCGCCGTAAGAAAATAACAATAAAGAATGCTGAAGTAGAAGAACACCCTAGGACTTTGAAAAAAACTCAAGTTGCACCCACTTTAGATATTGCGTCTGAAAAATGTAATGCACAAAGTGATGTAACGAATGATGAATCTTTAATTACTCTTAATGTTTTGTTTAAAGCCTCTTGTGTTGGTTGTCATAAAATCATTTCGTCTGGTTGTCATGATAAGTGTGTTGCTAAGGCTATCTTGAATCGTAAACGGAATAATAGAAAACGGAATACCGCTAGGCCCACTAATGCTTCTAAGTCTGTGCTAGGTAAACCACCCTCTAGTGTTCCGGCTACGAACATTGATGTACCCATAATTCCACCTTCACCTCCTAAGATGAACTTATCACCTAGTGCATTTACTAAGACCAAAGCTAAGACTAGTTGGAGATGGCAGAAATGGTTACATAATACACTTGGATTTAAATGGATACCTAAAATCATTAACATGTGTGTTGCTACTATATCTGCTTCAGAACCCTCTAACTCTTCGGGTTCCACATCTACCTCTATTCTATTCGTCGTCGTGTGTAATGCGTGTGATACAGATCATCCTTTGGATTGTTGATAGTGGATGTTCCCGAAACATGACAGGCAATCTCAAACTGTTATCAAACTTTATTGCAAAGTTCATTGGCACTGTCAGATTCGGGAATGATCACTTCGCAGCTATTATGGGCTACGAAGACTACATCAAAATTATCAGGGTTTATTATGTGGAAGGCCTCGGTCACAATCTCTTTTCTGTTGGTAAGTTCTGTGATGGAGATTTGGAAGTTGCTTTTCGGGAGAAAACTTGTTTCATTCGTGATCTACAAGGAAACGATCTTATGTCTGGTGCCCGCAATTCAAGTCTTTATGCAATCTCAATGCAAGACATGATTGCTTCATATCCCATCTGTCTACTTTCAAAGGCAACATCTACAAAATCTTGGCTATGGCACCGTCGTCTCTCACATCTAAACTTTCAAACCATAACCAATCTTGCATGATACAAACTTGTTGAAGGTCTCCCAAGATTCCGGTATTCTAAAGATCACCTATGCTCAGCTTGTGAACAAGGGAAAAGCACTCGTGCTCATTTTCCTTCAGAGGTGGAACACAGCTCTCACATGTGCTTCATCTTCTTCACATGGATTTGTGTGGCCCTCGCGCTGCGTGACGATTAATGGCAAAGGCTACATCTTAGTAATTGTAGATGACTACTCACGATGGACTTGGGTTTATTTTCTTCGAAGTAAAGATCAAGCTCCACAGGTGATCATCACCTTTTTCATGAAAATTCAAGTTCAGCTCCGGAATACAGTTAGACAAATTCGAACAGACAAAGGAACTGAATTTGTTAATCAAAATCTTCGTGAATATTATGAGAAAGTGGGAATTGAGCATCAAACATCAATTGCACGTACCCCAGAACAAAACGGAGTTGTTGAAAGACGAAACCGAACGTTAGTGGAAGCTGCAAGAACGATGTTGATCAATGCTAAACTTCCAGATTAGTTATGGGCTGAAGCTGTGTCAACTGCATGCTACACTCAGAATCGCTCTATGATCACAAAACGCCACAACAAAACACCATTTGAGCTTATCCACTACCGAAAACCGAATATCAAACACTTTCATGTATTTGGATCACTTTGCTACCCGAATAATGATCATGATGACTTTGGAAAGCTCAAAGCCAAATCTGACATTGGAGTCTTTATTGGATATTGTGAGAATTCTAAAGGTTACCGGATCTGGAATCGTCGTACAAAGCAGGTTATGGAAACGATTAATGCAAATTTCGATGAGCTTACTGACATGGCTTCTGAGCATAACAGCTTAGAACCCGGTCATAATCGTTTAAACTTCCCTCAAATCCCATCATCAGCTGAACCAAGCCCTCAGCTTACTCGTCAAAAAATGGAAAAGTTGTTTGCTCCTCTGTTTAGTGATGATATTGAAGAACGTGCACCCGGTGTATCCAATGTTTCCGCTGCTCAATCTGATCAAAATCAAATACCTAATACACCTGCCACAACAACTACTGTTGAGGAAGCACCACCAGTTGATTCTACAACAACAGTTGAACAAACCGCATCCAACGACGCTGTTCCAGCTGATGATGTTCTGAACAATGAAGTACCCCCACCTGCAGATTACGATCCAAATGCGTTCTTCAACCCGTTTGCTAATGAAACGGCTACATCTGATGTTGCGGAATCTTCTACAACTCATTTTAATCCTCCTAATCTGCAGCAAGTATATCAACATCAACCCTCCACACATCGTTGGACTAAGGACCATCCTCTCGTGAACATTATTGGAAACCCAAATCAACCAGTTGTGACTAGACAACGTCTTCACACAGACGGTGAACATTGCATTTATGCACTCATTGTCTGCCAATCTGAACCTAAAAACATTAAAGACGCAATGACCAAAGATAACTGGATTGAATCCATGCAGGAAGAACTCAATCAGTTTAAACGTCTTGAAGTATGGGAATTGGTTGAAAGACCAACAGGGTCTTCGTCATTGGTCTCAAATGGATTTGGAAAAACAAATTGGATGCTGAAGGGACCGTAATCAAAAATAAGTCACGTCTGGTGGCTAAGGGCTATAGAAAGGAAGAGGGTATTGACTTTGAAGAATCATTCACTCCGGTTGCTCGTCTTGAGGTCGCATTTGGATATTTCTAGCGTTCATGCTCACTTAAACATCACGGTCTTTCAAATGGACGTCAAAACTGCTTTTCTGAATGGTAAACTGAAAGAAACAGTCTATGTCAGCCAGCCAGAAGGATTCGTTGATCCAGAGTTCCCGAACCATGTCTACAAACAGAACAAAGCTCTTTACGGACTCAAAAAAGCTCCTCGGGCGTGGTACGATAAGCTATCATCATTCCTCATTGCCAATAATTTCACCAAAGGTTTGGTCGACCCTACACTTTTCATACAATATCACGGGGCTCACATTTTAATTGTTCAAATCTATTTGGATGACATCATTTTTGGGTCAACACATTTAAAATACTCAAATGCTTTTGCAAAACTTATGACAAAACATTTTGAAATGTCAATGATGGGTGAACTTACATTCTTTCTAGGATTGCAAGTTCATCAATCACCCCGTGGTATTTTTCTAAGTCAGTCCAAATATTCCCTTGAAATTTTGAACAAAAATGGAATGCAAAACTGTGACACCTATGCCACCCCAATGGCACATACCAAGAAGCTGGACGCTGATTTGCATGGGAAATTGGTTGACCCTACCAAATACCGTAGTATCATTGTGTCTCTCATGTATCTAACAGCCAGCAGGCCTGACATTGTTTTTGCCATGTATCTTTGCTCCCGTTATCAGTCGAGAGCAACTGAAACTTCTCAGAGGCTAAAAGAATCCTCCGATACATCAAGGGAACCATTAATTTGGGGATCTGGTATCCGAAGGATTCTGGTTTATAACTAATAGCTTTTTCGTGACGCCGATCACGCAGGATGCTTAGATTCATGGAAAAGTACTTCAGGAGCATTACAATTTCTTGGTGATAAACCGGTGTCATGGCAATCGAAGAAGCAGGATTGTACGTCGTTGTCCTCAACGAAGCAGTAATATGTAGCCATGTCGGCATGTTGTGCTCAAGTCATTTGAATGAGAACACAACTCAAAGACTATGGTTACGTATTTGACAGAATCCCGATGTACTGCGACAATCGAAGTGCTATTGCTATCTCGTGCAACTCTGTTCAACATTCAAAATCAAAGCACATCGATCTTCGATATCATTTCATCAAGGAGCACGTGGAAAAAGGGTACTGTTGAATTATACTTTGTGGGTATTGAATACCAACTGGCAGATCTTCTCACCAAAGCCTTAGCTCCTGCTAGGTTTAATGAGTTGGTCCACCGGATTGGTATGCGGTGTTTGACTCCAGAGGAACTGGTTGAACTCTTAAAACATTCTTAAAAACCAATCAAACACCAAAACCTCTTTTGTAAATATTTTCAAAAACCAAATACAAAAATATAAAATCTGATAAAATTAACAAAAATATTCTTCTATCTATATTTCTTGTAACATGGCTGGTACAAATCTTCCGTCAACACTTTGCTCTTTCAAAATTCAGTATTTTCTCGGTCAAGTGTTGAGGGGGAGAAAGTAAATATTTTTCGGTTTCATAAAACCTTGTACTTGCATGTTACCTCATCTCGGTTGTTTCTTTGATAATGGTGGTCACATTTCTGGATTACTGACACTCCCCAGACTCAAATTTATAAAATTTCATTATTTCTTAAGTCGAGGGGGAGTGTCGACAAGTTTCTTTCCATAAATCATACTTTTGGTAACCAAAATAGAAGTTATGGGCGTTGGATGAAAAAGGTTAAGGTGGAGGGACTAAAACTGTCAAAAGTTCAAACTTTTTTAAACAAAACACCTCCACCAAATTAACTCTTCACATTTATTACAACACTTAATATTTCACCAACTCTTATCCACGATCCAAATTCGTTTCACAAATCCGTGTTTCTGATCATAAATCTGTAAGTGTTTTTACGTTCTAAATGATTATACAAACAATGGTTTTGATTCTTTTGCAAATCCAACGGCTTAATCTTGTGTTTGAATGAGATTTGTGTTCTACGCGTAAGCCATGAACACAAATTCTTCATTTGTGTGTTTGTGTTAATGAAAATGGTGTTAAAATGCTTAAATATTCATACCTTAAACGCTTTCATCAAACAAATCAACCCAGAAACACGAATTAAACGTTTTCATGATTAGGGTTCTTAAGCGTGGAATTGGGTATTTTCAATTGTGAGTGTATCTGGACTATTAGATGGTCTCATGATGTTGTATGCATGATAAATTAACCTAAACCTTGCTTGAACTTTACCCAAAATCACCAATTATGTAAAAAAATTGAAAATTAGGGTTTATGTTAATAGCATTTGGGTGTTTTTGATCCGCTTAGGTTTTGATGTTAAAACTTGGATAAATCAACTCATTAGGCTTCTTAAACATCCCAGAAAAAGTTTGGTTTCAATCCTATGGCTAGAATCCTTACTCGTAATTCTTGAAAACTAGGGTTTAAGCTTTACGCGTATGATAGTTCTACGCGTAAACTGTGTTAATTGAGTGTCTATGTGATAACTGAAAGGGATTGAATAATGTGTTAATATTGATGTTATGATGAACTTATTTCAGGTTATTACGCGTGAAAATTCAGAATCAAGGTTACTAGAATTTCTACGCATAAGGATCACCTTACGCGTAGCAAGTTATGCGTAAGAGAAATCTTACACGTAACCTTTACGCGTAAGGTTATACAATGGGGACTACGCGTATCCTGTAAAGGATATGCGTAAACAGTAACCTTTACGCATAAGGTTCACTCTTACGAGTAAGCCTTACTTGTAAGGTTCCATATATGCTTACGCGTAAGCTTTATGCCTAAGGCTCTCGTTTCTTACGCGTAATATTTCTTACGCGTAAGTCAAGACCCTACGCATAAGCTTATGCTTACGCGTATATCCAATCCTGTTTACGCATAAGCATGGAATTTTTACGCCTAAGCCTACCAAAATTATGAATTGTTACGCGTATAAACTTGTAAATAAATAAAT
Organism: Chrysanthemum makinoi; assembly: GCA_910596185.1. Classification (NCBI taxonomy): domain Eukaryota; kingdom Viridiplantae; phylum Streptophyta; class Magnoliopsida; order Asterales; family Asteraceae; genus Chrysanthemum; species Chrysanthemum makinoi. The sequence continues at coordinate 165,289,659 of OU343218.1, forward strand.
CATAACGTCACGAAACCAAAATGTCACTAATAAGCTTAAAACTCAAAGTTAATCTACTCACGAAACTTATCACGACGTCTTTGGACTATTCGACTAATAAGTGACATTGGACTCGTAACAATCATTGACATATCACATTCAATAAATAGATAATAAAAACAACTGTTGACTAACGTAATGTCTTTCGATATGTTGGTTCTTTTGGCTAAATATCTTTCAGATCACGATATGGACGTTCAAATGCAAAATGTGGATGCACCAAATGTTCTCACTATTGAAGATATCTTCCCTAATGGTTATCCAATGAAGATCGGAAAGAACAACCTCAGAGGTGATTTTGGTAACTTCACTTGTTCAGAGTCTTTGTGTCAGATTGCAGTGGATATTCTGAAGACTCACCCTTATCAGAACATGCTCACAAACTCTGCTACTGTACCTGAGATCTACATTCACCAATTCTGGCACACTATACGAAAGGTCAAAGGTCAAAGTGTTGTGACAGTGACCCTAAACAACAAACAAGTCACCATCACGCCAGGAGATTTGAGGGCTATTCTTCTAATTCCTGTCATCGAGCCTACTGAATACAATGCTACTCCAACGGAAGAGGTCGTTCTCCAGTTTATGGTCGACATCGGCTATGATGAAGTTACCGGGGTAATCACAAAGCACTCATCTGTGGATCTCAAGAACATTCCCCAGCCATGGAGAACCCTCTACATAATCATTGCCAAATCCGTTTCCGGACGTGATAGTGGTCATGAGCATCCCAAGCTCATGGAACTACAATTATTTTGGGCTTTGGTCAACATGAAACACATAGAAGTTGAAGCTCTGATATGGGATGACATGATGTCTTACCTTAAAAAGCCTGGCACCAAGATCCCGTATATCAGATACACCAAACTGTTGATCCAAAGAGCTCTAGGGTATAATCCTGATATTCCCTTGAGACTTGATGACCCAAACCAACACGCCGTGTTGTATGAGCCTACACTCGCTGTCAAATTTAAGGACTCAACAACGAAGAAACAAGGTGCAGTGTTGCCAGATCATCTTCTTACTAATGCCATCAAAGGACTCTATTCGTACAAACGATATCTGGTAGCCGTTGAAGCAGGCAAAGTAGGTTTCCTTGATGAAAAGTCCTCTGGTACACCTACTAGGAAAACCAGGAGAGGCAGTACAGGAAGTATTACAGGCACTGAGAGTACAAGAAAGTGTCCTAAGAGGAGTCATGTTCTTAAAAGGAAAATTCCATCAAAAGATGCTGTCCCTATTCCCAAACCTGAACCGCAACAAAAGCTAATGGACGAGGACTCAGAGGATACTAAAACGGACGAAGAGGTCATCTACTCTGAAACTCCAATCGTTGATACTTTGACAGTAGCAAGATCTCCCAGTTCAAAAGCTGATAAAGGTAAAGGTAAAACTCCAGTTGCTGAGCCAGTAGAAGAGGAGAGCTCGGATGAAGAACAACTGGACAGAGACTACAGGAAAAAGGTGAAGAATCTAAGACTCCAACACGTTGCTAAAGAGTTTAATCTGCAACAAACTCGTGGCCCTGGAGGGTCAAGTGGTGGAACTCAAGCCACACCAGTTTCCGATGCGGTTAATCAACCCGATAAGGGAACTGGTACCACCACCCACGAACAACAACAAAAGCAACTGGAGGACTCTATTACCTATGAATTTGAGGAACCAGAAATGGAGAAGTCTGAGAAAGAAAAAGATGATGAAGATGTTGAGGTTGAAGCTAATATTAATGCTGAAAAAGATGCTAAAGCTAAAGCAGATGAAGAAGCCAGGATTCAGGCTGAAGAAATGGCTAAGTCTGGAAAAGATGACGAAGTTGATTATGATTATTTTCTTCTAGATAGTCCAGCACGCTCCAAGGAAGAAACTTCTGAACCGCCAAAGGACTCTGTACCTCCTCATATCTCATCATCATCAAACTCGTCTTCTCACTCTTCGCCTCCACCATCCAAAGGTACAAACAGATCCGCATCCAGATCAGTGAAGAAACCGACCGACTCTTGGATATCCCGGGCTAAGACAAAGATTGTCAAAGCTGTCAAGCAAGTCAGGAAGAAAGACGTGATCAACAAAAAGCTGAATCAACTCGCTGACAGTATCAATCTTCTACATGACGAGATAGACAAGATGTCAAGTGAAAGGGATTATATCCAGAAGTTTATGAAACGTGATGTCCAAGGGGAAATGAACGAGATGATTAAGGAATATACTCACAAGTTCCTTCTCGACTCTGTTCCTAGATTGACAAGGGATATGTTCGCCAGAAAACTTACTCCGAATATCGTCGCATTGGTTAAACATACCTTGGCCAACTCACCTGAACTCTCTGAGTTGATCTCGAAATTGGTGATACAAATGGCTAATCGGTCTGCAACCTTTTCTTCACATGAAGCTAAATTCTTTGAGGCCCTTCTAGAATATCAACTCAAATCATCATGCAAAGAGTCAGCAGGTCAACCTAAACGACCAAGAGATGACAATGATAAGGACAAGGATTCTGCACCAAAACGTCCAAAGAAAACTGTAAGTTATAACTTTTCACATACACATCATAACATTAACACAAGGTAGCATATAGATGGAATTCTAGAGAGAGAAAGTTAGAGGTTTAGGGAACTTAGTGAGAGAAAGTGAAAGATATTATTATGAGCTCCAACTCTCTACCTTGGAAGGTAGAGAGTATTTATAGTCTTATAATAAAACGCCACACATCGGCTGGATCGGCATACAGTGGGTAAAGACCCGTCCGTCCTCCACGGTGTTACTTAACTAAATTCTACTTAACTTAATATTACTATGACTACGAGCTTTCTAACGATTACATATACGTGAGGTGACCGACTCTTTAATACTGGGAATTTCTAATTCCTAACAATCTCCCCCTAAGGAGGTCACCTCAAACATATACTAAAATGACATTGAATACAATCAGATATTATATTAGCAATTGATCTTGCATTCTTGATGTAGTACTTTGCCCGGCTCGTAGTCATTGATTCCACTCATTGCATGTTTGGTTAATCCAAGTGGAGGTCTTTTATTGATCCACGTGATAGTAATGTTGAGCCGCTTTTGAGATCATCGCAAGTAGAAAATCTCTGATACATCCATTGTGGTGTTGGTATTATATGATGTTGTGACATTCGGACCGACATGCTCACATTCTGGATCATGATATATTCTCATCAGAGTAGCGGAAGCATTTGTTGAATCATGATATTGGCAGCAGCGTAGTAGAAGCATGGAGTAAAAATATCGAGTCATTGATGCACTAATCATGATTTCTTTTGAGATGAATGTGTTAGGTGAGCATGCGGCTATGTATTGACCGCTTCATTCGATCACCAACGTCGGGGTGTACCTGCATAAGACAGTTAGCAATAAAGCGCCACGAAGTGTCTTTGATCACTTCGATGAATTGAGGTACACGGCCCACGGTTCCCCGTTGATCAAGTACAATCTTTTGTGATCGGTATAATTCGAAGAATTTCCTTGACAGGGTTTCGCAGCTGCTCTAGCTGTTCTCAAACCGGAACGTCTCAAAGAAGACAACATTGAGTGAGTGAACCAAATAATTTTCGTCCACTGATTGATGAAAAGAGAATTGAAAAACAATCGTGTATTGCTCAATAGAAATTGTTTTTGCAATATAACGAAGGTTTTAATGAAAATCAATTATCAATCATAAAACACCTTTTGATTTGAAAAATTAGTACACGGTCGACGTGTGTTAGGAATTAGAAAATTCTACGTTAAAGTGTCGGTCACCCCAATTATAAGTCTAGCATATGTTAGCTCGTAGACGTGTCGTTTGTTACGTTATTAAGTAGTTTATTTGTTAGTTTGTAGTGTAGTTTAGTTTAGAGCAACACCGTGGAGGAAGGACGGGTCTTTACCCACTGTATCCCTGATCCACAGGCCGATAGGAGGTCGTGTATTTGTAACTATAAATACCCCTTCCATCCATGGAAGGGGTGGTGCTTCATAATCTAATATTTCATACTTTGAGTAAACCTCTAGCAAGAACACCCTCTCTCTCTCTACTTTCTCTCTCTAAAATGGCAAACATGTATTTTGATCTCCCAAGACCACCCGAATCATCAAACACATAAAAATAACGATCCTACAATTGGTATCAGAGACAGGTTTGTGTTGGTTTGTTGATTCGAATGGTCCGTTTTGCGGTTTGTTATGTTTTGTTGTTTGGATGTGGTTTGATTCGTATGGGTTGTGATAACTAAGTTTGTGTTGCTTGTTGGTCGATTCTTGCTTTTTACTATGTTTGATGTGGTTTTTGAAGCGGTTTGATATGGTTTTAATGATGATCTATGCTTATTGATGGCCAAACAGTTGTTATGTGATTGTACCAGTTTTATGGTGTCATTTGAGTAGTATCATTGATTTTAATCTGTTTTGAAGCTATCTGTTTTGAAGCTGCCTGTTTTCAGAAAGTTTTGAATCAGCTTGATGTTGTTCTGCTTTGAAGTTCTTCTAGGCGAGTTGTCAGTATGGTCATGTTCGTGTAGCGATATGGTCATGTTCCAGGTAGCGATATGGTCATGTTCTTAATAGCGACTTATGCCGTTATATAGCGAATTATCAAACTGTCCAGATTCAATGTATCATGTAGCGATTTAGGCTAGCGACTTGTTATTGAACAAGCTAGCGATTTATGTGTTTAATGATATAGCGACTTGGTGACGGTTTGATTTTTGAGTCAAAAATGAAAAGCTAGCGACTTGACAGACCTAGCGACTTATTGGTAGCGAGTTGTTGACTCGGTCAAAAGCGAGTTAGAACTTAAGTCGTAGCGACTTATAACTCAAATATGCTAGCGACTTTAGATCTCTCTGCTAGCGACTTGTGACTATAAAGCTAGCGACTTGACTCAAAGATTTTGACCTATCGATGTGTGACAGAAAGGTAGAAGAAGATTGACCATAAACAACAACATATACCAGTACATCAAACGACTTCAGTTATCATTAAACATCATCAGTCCATGTAAACTCAATTGAAACTGTACTGATAAGAAATCTTAAGCAGCCCTAAACACACTTTCAACTATCACAGACCACCCTCATACAACTGCATCTTAACCCACATCTATCAACAACCCTCATTACAACACCATTACACTCTAATCGTTCTCAGAATTTATTCATTTACTTTGTAATCTACGTTTATACGAAACCTACTAAGAAATGAGTCATAACAATCCTGTTACACTCTTTCTTTGTTTCGACTGAAAACATCTAAAGAACGAAATAACGACAACAAGTAGGTAATCACTTCAAGATCTCAGATTCAATTTCGTGTGTATTGATAGTATTCTCATTCATTCAAGGATCAACACGAAACACTAATCATCACAGATTCAAAGGTTAAAAGGAGAACGTAAAGGTAATTAAGATAATGATCTCAGCCTTGATCCCTTGTGTGCGGTTCATAGAACACATAGATCTATAAAGATCTATACACAAAAGATAGTGTGCTTCATGGATCTAAAACGTTTTTTCTTGTTGTTAATGTTCGAATCTAAGAAATGAATTTAACAAGAATGTTACCTCATCTCTTTATTCGTTTATTATAAACAATTCTAAAACATAGGTACATAACTATCACCTACCTTGATGCGTTAGTTTGTCATAGTAACTGTCTCTATCACATCATACCATCCCTGTGGTCACCTCAAGCCAACCCTGTGGCGAGAGCATCGTGATTTGATGATGCGTGTCTTAATCATGTTTAATGACTGATTCGGTTTGTGAAGTTGATTAGGGTTTCGAATCTTTTGATATCCATGGCTTTATATGTGGTGTTCGGATTATAAGTTGATGAGAAGGAGGCGTTCAGAAATGGTGATTAGGGTTGGAGGGTTTGTATATTGATGATCTAATTTGATAGAAGTATTATGAGTGAGAAGCAGATATATGAAGGTGGGGGCGGACAAATATTAAGTGAGATTAGGGTTTGACAATGTGTGAAGTGTGGCCTTTTATAACCCCGAAATATTAGGGTTATCTCTTGTTTATACCGATTAGTACTTCTGGAATGGATCGGGTTTTTTTTTTGTTGAGTTGGACGTGATCTCTTCTCTAGCATATGGACGTTGGGCTTTCGGATTTGGATCATGGAATGGATATTGTTTGGGCCTTTGGACTTGGAACGTGGGCTGTTTAATAAGATAACAAAAATTTGTTATCCGTGTGATTCTTGTTGGGTATAAGAAAAAACTGGATACAAATTTTTGGTATTACTTGGACATTGAGTGGTAGTATTTGGTTATTGATAATTTCACGGAAGGAATATTTATTCACAGCTTGAGTAATTTGTTGATTGTTAGTGTGTACAAGGTTTTTAACCGGTATTATTGATTTGGTATTGAAGTGTCGGTTCAAACGTTTTAATTGGACTCAGGGTCGGGTCAAATTCTTTGCGATTTGTTATATGTCAATGATATCGGAATGCATGAGATGATCATTGCAAGAATTTACATTGACCGTATTGGGTTGAATAGTTATTTGGACCGGGCTTGAAATTTTATGTGATGTTTTTGATTGAAGGACTGATGGGCTTCTCTAAATTGGATCATTGATAATGAGTTTTGATTGTGAGATGGGTTGATATGATTTGTTGTGTTATGGGGTTTGATACTTTGTTTTATGCACTCTCACGGAGAATATTATGTTATGGCTTGAATTGTTATTGGAACTAGGTTGACTACGGGATTATTTGTTCGGTATCTTTTATTTGGCTTTGAAGTGAGATTTTCCGGGCGTGTTTATTTATTTCATCTTCTTTCTTTCTACCATTCCGCGAAGATGACTTGTTTGGGCGTTTATTGAGTGTGATAAAGACTTGGCTATTTAGTTACGTTTGTGATTCTTTCTCGCTTAACCCACAACGTATCTATCACTTCGGTGTCTCACGCAGTTGAGAATACGTCAAGAGGTTTTGTACATTGGGTACACCGTTTCTTCTTCACAAGGATTAGTACAAGGTTAAGTAACAAATCTGGGGAATTCTACTTCATGATCAAGTTTGGTATATCGGGTTTACTTCTCCATGTGGTCACTACAATAGCCGACAGTATGCGTAAATGATGTGTTTACCAAGGTGTTGATTGGATGGTTGATGATGTTGTTGATGTTGGACTATGAACCGCTGATGAACCGCTGCATGTTCCCCTAAAACAGATATTCACCGAAACCAATGTGGTCTTAATGTATTCAAGCTGACATTGTTTACGGTTTGGTCTTGATTTTGTAAAATCCCGCGAAAGAATCTATTTCTCGGTTTAAATCATAGACTTGTAAAATCCCGTGACAATGGAAACATCCTGGTATTAGTAAAGTGCATTTCCGGATCTATCTTACGGTTTATTCTTGGTTTTGTAAAATCCCGCGAAAGAAACTATTTCTCGGTTTAAACTATAGAATTGTAAAATCCCGTGATGATGGAACCATCTTGGAGAAAGGAAAGCGTATTTCTGGGTCTTCTGATGCTGGTGTTACGGGTTCTGTTTCGAAGAAGGGATAAAAGGGTGTACTTCATAAATTAGATGTGTGTGTTTGGATATTCATCATGGCAGTTTGGTTATTACATGGTTTTACGGGGTAATGTGCTCTTAACCATAGTCGGGGTGAAAACCATTATCATAGTTCACTTATAATGTCGAAGGAGGCTAGATTTGAACTTTTAACCAAGAAGATGTGACAACGGAGTTAATTCACTATTATTTATTTGAGGTTGAAGTAAAATATCACGGGCGAGTGTACTTAGTATCTGAAGGTATCGGGGATGGTTGGATGAAGATTCTTCATGATCCTTGTTCGAGCTTTTTATCAAAAACAAAGACTTGGAAATCTAGTTATTGTTGGGTGTCTTTTACCTTTTCTTTTACCACTTGGGGGAATTGGGCTCTTACCACCACAAAATAACTATCACTTTAAGGAGTTACGTTGTAGTGCTCAGTGTCACATTCAATTGTGGATTTTTCAAGAGGTAAAGTACGTCTATTACTTGATGGTTGGTTGGTTGAAGAGTATAGAGTACTTAAGAGATTCAATGGAGCATGAATTCTCAGCACCGCTCTTTGTTACATATGTGCAAGTTTAAGTCACGAGTTCGGGATAGTTTACTTCATGGTCAAATTCATCATATTGGGTTTTCTCCATCAGCTGTCACGACAAAGAGCATACTGAATGATAATGGGGTTGATTACATGTTTTTGCCAAAAGAGATGATAAAAAGAGAGAGATTATGACGTTTGAACATATCAGTTCAAGCCTCGTTCTTTAAAGAAAAGAAAAGTGTACGTTTCAGTGCGCTTTATCTTCGGAAGAAGAGAAATCTTCTTATTATGACCATTCTCACCAACATGCTTCATGCTTTTTCCATGCGCTTCAGTCATCAAGTGGATCTTCTTCTCATGTTTTTCTCAATGGTGATCTACTTACTGTTGATGGTTTTTCTATTTTTCAATAGCTCAATTAAAATGGCGATGACGACATCATATGCAATTTTTGCGGGGGAGAAGTGGAAATAGACTACACATGGATGAGTTCACTTGTTTAATCAAGAATGGCAACTACGTATGCAATTCTTGAGGGGAGAAGAAGTGTGAATTTTTTGCATTGTTGATTGAAATTTGAGAATATATGGTCAAACGGCTCTAAACTCATGTAAGAACCGAGTTTCTTCTTATCGGGTCATCTTCACATGGAGTTTTCTCTTCTAAGAGCCGTTGGTTGACATCTTCACAAGCCGATATGAGTTTATTGACAAAGTGCTTCCGGTTAATGCTTCACGTGCACATTAACATGATGATTCGAACAACCTTCGTTCTTGTTTGATGTGATTGTTTGCTTGGTGTTACCATTTTGTGTGTTCGCGCGGTGATTCTTTGATTTCCTTGATGAACATCTTTCTGTTCTTGTTCGATTGGGAGGATCTTAATTAAGGGGATTTGCAAGATGTAAGTTAATTGGGATGCTTTTGGTGATGTTCTTGTGTTTTTGGTGAAATGAAGATGTTAACTATCGTTCCCCAACCTGGACAATCTTGAAGAAGGTCGAGTCTGATCGGTTCTACATTTTCGCTACATGTTAGAAGACTAAAGACGAGTTGCATTTAACGATCTAAAGACTTCTTCTTTATCTGGGCATTTATCAAACAGATTGTCGGTTTAGGGGGAGCACTAATTGGGAGAAAGTTATAAGTCAGATTCAATTCCCAATTAGCCTTGCTCATATTTTTAGCATGACTCCTCGAGACGTTGATATTGACTATTGTTGGACATTTGACACAAGGTGATTACTTGAGTTAATCATTTATCACTTATTTGAGATTGAAGTTGACTTTCACAAAGGCGTGTTCTTATTTGATAACTTGCTCGGGCTTAAGAATTTGAGGTGAAGACATGGTTTATCTAGTTACCGCAATCGTGGTGGATGGTTGAAGACACGTTAACTATCACTATAGGAGTTACTTTGTTTTACTCAGTGTCACACGCATATGACGGTGTGGATAATCACGAGAGGTGTTAATGTCTCATACTTTGTTTGGGTAATGAGTACTTAGAGATTTGCTTGAAGCATAAATTCTCTATACCGTTCTTCCATCATTAGGTGCAAGCTTAAGATACAAATGTGGGGAAGTTGACTTCAGTTTCAAGTAGGGTATATCGGTTTTTCTTCTTCAGTGGTCACTTCAAATTGTCTACATAAGGGTTGATATAAATAGTCGAGAGAGTCTTGACAAATTGATTCTCACAAAGAATTCAAGTGTTCTTCTCAACAAATTTCTAGTATCACGGCTTTCAATGAGTTGTTGATTAAAGCATCAAAACCAAGGGGAAAGGAGACACGCATCTAAACGCGAGTAATCTTGATGAGCTTAATTCTTCTAAGTGATGGAAGATATCCGGGAAGACAAATGTTATTACCGCAGAGAAACTCAAGGTTTGACTCATGGCGAGTAAACTTGATGAACTTAACTCTTCTAAGTGATTGAAGATATTCCGGGAAAACAAATGTCATGACCGCAGAGAAACTCAAGGTTTTACTCATCAAGGCGTTTAGTGTTCTTATTCCAACTATGTGGGGGAAGAGATGTTAGAGAAAGTTTCTGAAGATAAAAGAGGTACACAAGTACGACATATTCAGGGGAGATAAATGTGTAACATGAGGGAGGTGTTATCCGTTATTCTCTCGTTGGGAATGTGGGTACTTTGGATTCTTGGGCTTCATACACATTCATCAGGGACGAAAGATGTAAACATAGGGGAGGTGTTCTACATTACCCTCTTGATGTGTATTCGGGAGAGTTCTTGGATATTGGTGTACTTCGGGTTCTTGAGCTTCATACACGTTCATCAGGGAAGAAAAATGTGAACATGGGAAGGTGTTCTTCATTCCCTTCATGAAGTGTATTTGGGAGAGTTCTAGAGCATTATACAAAGAGATTGACCGCAACAATTCAACTACTTGGGGAATTGCTCTCTTGACACCTTTTGGAATGGATCGCCTTGGACTTGATGGTTATGAAATTTGAGAAGATTATTTATGTGTGGGATGATACGCTTTGTTCTTATGGATGATATAACCCCGAACGGAGATTCTCGATTAGCGGTCTTAAAAGGAGCGGTGGATCAATGGATAATGGTGTGCTTTCTTGTGCACCTGGCTAAAGAAAGCTTGAAATAGAGCTTCGAATCTGCTCATCCAAAGGATTTTCGGTTTGGGGGGAAGCTACCAGAGTCTCTCTTTCAGATGGTTCAATTTCTTTCTTCAATGCAAGAGCCCTGGAAGCTTTGGTGGTGAATGTTTAAGAGATGATGACTTCTATCTTCTACAACGGGTCATTCGATATCCTTATCTCACGTATCATCATCTTCTTTAACTATATCATCTACTCTATCTTTGTATATATTTATCTGAAAAACCAAATACAAAAATATAAAACCAACAAAACAAAATAGAAAAATATAAAATTTTCAAAAAGCCATAAAAATCAGAAAATTTCAAAAATACCAAAAATATGTTTTCTCATGACATGTCTTCTGGTATCGATAACATCTACGGTCTTAGAAATGTCATTCAATAATGGCACGGGACCATAGATGAAGTTCGAGCAGGAGGTGTAAATATTCTTTTCTAAACATATTTCAAAATATGGCTTACTGATTAATTGATCAGAACCCGCTTCAAAAAATGGCTTACAGTTATTTCGATTGTAACCGGGCTTCTAATAATGGCTTACGTTATTTGTGACCGGGCTTAAACTATGGCTTGCATTTACTTCGTAACCGTGCTATTAACAATGGTTTGCTATTATTTGATAGCAACCCGCTCTTCATGAAAGGAAAGTCTTTGCGCTAAACCAATTTTTCAAATATTTCGTGCACTTATCCTAAAACAAAACAAGGAAAGTATGTCGAAGGACTGCTGTTCCTACACAAATGTTTTTCCGTCTAAAATTCTTCAGAAAAATATTTGTTGTTTTCAAAAATGGTGGTAAATAAGTTGCTTAAAATCAATCGATTGAGTTTTTATAAAATTTGGAAACTCAATCAATGACTTCAGCACTTTTAAATTCTTTTATAAAATGAGTTATTGGTTGAGGGGGAAAATGTTTTCAAATCTATATCTTCTAACGAGCTTTCTTAATTATCCTAATATGCTTAATTAAAAATGATGTTAACCTATGTTGAAGGACTAGGTGCCAAGGATATGATTGCTAGGTTTAGATAATTAGAGTTTGATGAACACATTTTTCCCATACATTTAAATGATCTGATTGATATGTTGCATTGACTTTTATTAGTCGATTACTGTTTGGGTGATGTCGACCACCATATATCTGTATGTGTGTTCACTAACGTATGCAGGTATATTGGTTATAAGAATGTTCCCGATCCGGATCCCACAGATGAATATGATTGGATGCCGAAAGGAAAGGGTAACAATATCTTAGGTTGACAAATGAAGAAACGGAGCTTAATTGGACTTCTATGGAGAGTTGGCATAAATGCAACGTAAGAGGTCTCACTGCATCAGCAGATGGTTTTCTTCTAAGTGTTTGAAGAAACGGAGCTTAATTTGACCTCAGTTGGCATTCAAAATGCAACGTAAGAAGAAGTCTCACTGCATCTGCAGACGGTTTTTCTTCCAAACCCTACAGTAACAACAACAAAAGCGGCTCAACCACCTAACTAATCTTTGTGCAGGATACCATTTTTAAACAATTTTTGAGTAAATTGAATTAAATTGTTTTGAAAATGGAAAAATGTTGTTTTGAAAATATATTGGACTAAATTTTGAAAATCACCGGACTTCATTTTATCAAAACTTGAGTCACTCAATTATCGACTACGGTCATGGATTGAGGGGGAGAGTGATTTAATATAAAATATTTTCAAACGATATTTCTTCACAAAAGTTCCGCTTTGTACTATATAAGTGGTGATCTAAAGATTTAATGTTATGTCATGGTATGATTTTTTTCTTTAGAATCAAGGTCTTTCAAAATGAAATTTTTTCTGTTCTTGTTTGATTGTGAAAATGTTTTGTTTTACTTAAAAGATCTCTTAAAAACAATCATACCTGATACTAACAATCTTTAATGTCTTAAAATGGTCCTTATCTGTCATTTTTCAAAATTAAAACTTGCCACGTCTTTCCCCAAAATCTTTTAAATGATTTAAATCAATTGGGATCACAAATCTCAAAAGGCTTGAAATTTTGATCGGGGTAGAGATCGTGAGTTAAATCTCTTATCTGTTTAAATGGAATTGGTTTTAGTCCTTCAAAGGCACTCCTGCCTCCATGTGCCAAACGATTTCATACACAATGCACATGTTGAGGAGGAGGATTTATCCAAAAACCAGATGAGTATTTAAACAAGGCCACATTTTCTCCCATGTTTCTAAACCTAATTAAATCACTTGGGATCCAAAATCTCAAAGGATTTGATATTTTTGATCGGGGGAGAATTTGTGATTTAATAATGAAATTTGATAAAAGGTGATCGTTTTGACTTAATTGTGCAGGCTGCTCTCTCATATGTGCTAAACGCTTTCGAATCTTGAAGCACATATTGAGGGGAGCATTTTAAAGGAAAATAAAACTTTCGAGGTACAAAAGCTTTTATGTTTTAACATAGAGTACCTTGATTGAGTTTTAAAATGGTTTCTTAATGGCTTTTGTGATCGTGGATGTGCTTCAAATTAACTCTTGCCTCTATGTGATAAAAATGATTTCAAAAATCCCATGCACATATTGAGGGGGAGAATTTACCAAAGAAAATCAAATGGATTTTTCTATGAAAATTGTGATCAAAGAAAATATTTCAAAGTCCTCTTGCCTCCTTGTGCTAAACAATTTCTAAATCACATGCACATGTTGAGGGGGAGGTTTTCTAAATGATCAAAACTATCAAGGTACAAAATGCTTTGATCTCGTATCACAAGTACCTTGATTGTTTTTCCAAATGATTTTTCAATTGGTTTTGAGAAGGAAAGAACTGTACCAAAAGACCGACCATTTTACTTTATGCATGGAGTTATAAGGATGGTTAGGTTAGGTATTAGTTCCCACGATCCGCCAGAACCGGAGGGATCTACCCAGGGACAATCCACTAGATAGTGTAGAGTCCTTAGGTATATTGAGAAAAGGAGAAAAGTGATAAATGGGAAGAGTGCGGTGACTGAGCTAGTCTGGAATAAACCCAACAAGGTTCTAGTTATGAAGTCTCGGTAAGCGCTGAAGGGGTTGAAGAATGAAAAAGAAATGAATGATAAAAGGGTGAAAAGAAATAGCCCTCCATCAATTCAACCTTAGGGCAGAAACCGGGTTCAATTCATATGCTACTGTGGTTACTAAGGTAACACTGGTATTGAAGACAAGACGTCATGGACCCAAAGGACGCACTGCACTAAACTTCCCAAACTACTCAAGTTCCTCTTAAAAGGGCTTGTTTCATTCTCACGGGGAACCGACATTATCTATCGACTTTCTCTTAGAGATTGTTGATATTGAAGAAGAAGACCCTCTCCCTAGTCTCCGGCACAGGAACCAAATATGCACGATTGAGTCTAGAGCCAAGAGATCATCCACAATATCTCATTAGGACACAAAATTAATGAAGACTTGCTTTTTCACACAATGTGGAAAGTAAGTATATATTAAGAGTCCTACGCATTATCCTTGTGGTATTGCCAGAACATCTGAGTGGTATGTAAAAGTATTCACGATGAAGATGGAAATCCTTCTAGAGCCAACATCAAACAAGCTCTTGGTGGGTGACATGTGTGATCTTCTCGTAAGGTCAAGCTTGTGACAACTGGATAGAAACGATGGGGAGATTCAATCTTGAATCAACCTTGGTCCAGGAATGGAATTGACGAATACTTTTGGAAAAACCGTTCGATGTGCAAATCTTCTTTTCTCTAGCATGTCGAATGTGTACTTATGTTTTCAAAATTCAAAAAGTATCTCTGATTGAAAAAATACTTTTAGAAAAACCGGTCGATGTGCGAATCTCTTCTTTTCACTAGCACGTCGATTGTGTACTATTTTCAAATACAAGAAGTGTTTTGATTGAAAATTGATCTTTCTCATAAAACCTTCGTCGTATTGCAAAACTCTTTATTCTAAGCAATACGCGATTGTTTTCAAATCAATTTTTCATCAATCAGTGAATCTCAATTCTCTGGTTCACTCACTCCGTGTTGTCTTCTTTGAGACGCTCCGGTTTGAGAACAGACTAGAACAGTGCGAAACCCTGTCAAGGAGATTCTTAGGAATCCTACGATCACAGGCAGTACTTGTCTTGATCAACGGGAACCGTGGGCCGTGTACCTCAATTCGACGAAAGTGATCAAAGACATTTTCGTGTGTTTTATTGCTGTTGTTTGCGGTACATTTGGGCGGTTGCGGTGATCGAATTGAGGAGTCAATCCAAAGCCGCATGCTCACAGCATCCACACTTAATTTGAAGAAATCATGACTAGTGCATATCTTCATAACTGGCTCGATATTTCATACTATGCTTCTGCTTCGCTGCTGCAAATATCATGAACCAGTAAGGCTTCCGCTACTCCGATGGAAAGATGTCATGATTCAAAAGTGTGAGCATGTCGGTCCGAAAGTCACAACTTCACATGATGGCAACACAAAAATGGGTGATCCAGAGATTTCTGTGGTGATGATCTCAATGAAAGCTCGAAGATCATCAAAGATGTGGATCAGTTCAAAGGCCTCCACTTAAAGTATAATTCAATGCGGACTTTAAAGAATCGCTACAAAAGCACAAAGATGCAGATGTTGAAGAATTCAAGTCTATGAGCTCAAGAACTAAAGACAAAGATAGAATGCTAGGATGCAAAATGTATTTCATGGGGTGACCTCCTTAGGGGGAGATTGTTAGGAATTAGAAAATTCTACGTTAAAGTGTTGGTCACCCCAATTATAAGTCTAGCATATGTTAGCTCGTAGACGTGTCGTTTGTTACGTTATTAAGTAGTTTATTTGTTAGTTTGTAGTGTAGTTTAGTTTAGAGCAACACCGTGGAGGAAGGACGGGTCTTTACCCACTGTATCCCTGATCCACAGGCCGATAGGAGGTCGTGTACTTGTAACTATAAATACCCCTTCCATCCATGGAAGGGGTGGTGCTTCATAATCTAATATTTCATACTTTGAGTAAACCTCTAGCAAGAACACCCTCTCTCTCTCTACTTTCTCTCTCTAAAATGGCAAACATGTATTTTGATCTCCCAAGACCACCCGAATCATCAAACACATAAAAATAACGATCCTACAACGTGCTTAATGAAAAGAGTTTTTAAAGCACAAAGACCGGTTTTTCAAAGGTATCCGTCAATCCATAACCTGAACCAGGATTGATTCAAAAGAATGAATCGCCCCATTGTTTCTGTTCAGTTGTCACATGGTTGATCTGTATAATAGATCTCACATGCCACCTACCGGGAGCTTGTTAGATGTTGGCTCGAGAAGGCTTTCCATCTTCATTGTGAGTATGTTTGCATATCACTCAGATGTTCTGGCAATACCACAAGGATAATGCGTAGGACTCAAGATATAATCTCTCTTTCCACATTGTGTGAAACAGAGAGTCTTCATTGAAAAGTGTCCTAATGAGATTTATTGATGATCTCGTGGCTCTAGACTCAATTATGTGCATATTTGGATCACGTGGGAGACTAGGGAGAGGGTCTCCTTCTTCAATATCAACAATCTCTAAGAGAAAGTCGATAGATAATGTTGGTTCCCCGTGAGAATGAAACAAGTCCTTTTAAGAGGAACTTGAGTGGTTTGGGAAGTTGAAGTGCAGTCCGTCACTGGGTCCATGACGTCTTGTCTTCAATACCGATGTTACCATCAGTAGCATATGAATTGAACCCGGTTTCTGCCCTAAGGTTGATTAGATGGAGGGCTATTTGTTTTCACCCTTTTCTCATTCAATTCTTTTTAATTCTTCAACCCCTTCAGTGCTTACCGAGACTTCATAGCTAGAACCTTGTTGGGTTTATTCCAGTACTAGCTCAGTCTTAGTCCTTACTCTTCCCATATCTCATTTTTCTCCTTTTATCATCATACCTAAGGACTTCTACACTAACTAGTGGATTGTCCCTGGGTAGATCCCTCCGGTTCTGGCGGATCATGGGAACCAATACCTAACCTTAACATCCTTATATCATCGTACATAAAGTAAAGTTGGTCGGTCTATTTGGTATTGTTCATCTGCCATTGGAACCAATTGAAAACCATTTGAAAATCAATCCAGATACTTGTGATATATTATCAAAACATTTTGTACCTGAATTGTTTTTGATATTTTTAGAACGAGAACTCCCCCTCAACATGTGCATCAAGTATTTGCAAATGTTTTGCACACGAAGGCAAGAGAAACCATTTTCTAAAAGATATCAACATCACTTCCCAAATCGAATCAAGTAGATAAAGCATTTTGGGGAAGGATGAGATTTTCATGATTTTGCTCCCCCTCAATATGTGCTTCTAGGTTTGAAAGGAGTTTTACACATACTAGAGGGAACCTGCACATTGAGATAAATGATCACGTGTCACAATTCTCAAATTTCCGGTCATTTCTTAAATTAAATATGCATCATATTAATTCATTCATGGCATTTCATTTCACATTTAACGCGTAATTTTTATATTTAATAAACGTTATCGCGTGAGTTATTATTTTGAATATTTAATCCGTTACTTTCAAAAATGATCCCGATATATTTTTATACTTACATTTAGTTATAAAAACTATATTTTGACTTTACCTAGTGTTTTGAATTTATTTGGTATATAAATCGTTAAAGTTATATTATTACGACGCTTTTCTTAAAAATTGCTCGATAATTATTTTATCACTCAAATTTCACAAGGAATGTATTTTTTTACAACTTTTATAATATCATTATACTTTATTATGATCTACTAAAAATCTCTTTTACCTAAAACTACCTTAAATACATTAATGTACATACAATTCTACAAGTTACATTTACTTATGTCATTTTACTTACACAATTAAAAGAAAAAAAAAATATATATATGTATTGTAAATACATCACCCTTGGCGTCAAAATGAGGGTAACTCATTAATGAGTTGGTAATATTTCTTACATATAAGTCTACACTCAATCTTACTTTTACTTCACTTCACTCATTCTCAATTATTCAAGATAGTCAAGATTGTTTTTCTCTTTTGTTTCCTTTCCTCTCCAAACCTGCCAACACAAAGAGGGTAGAAGAAGTTCATCAAAATTTTACAAATCAAGTGGTAAACAATCTAGTATACACTCTTGTTTAGGTTTTGAAATAAAAACCTAGGGTGTTTAGGTTAACCCTTGTTCCTTGCACCTCATCATATTAACTTGTAAGCATCTCATATTTATTTTTCATCTTACATATTCATTTCATACTCATCTCATCATTTTTGAGCAAAAACATGCAAGACTTGTGTTTATTTATACCATTTTTACATTGATTTTAGAGTTTATATATATAAAGTCATCCTATAATTATTCCCTTGTTATATTTTGGTCTTGATGATGATTAGGAACCCATGACACCCTAAGAAGGTGTATGGTAGGATTAGATTAGTTTTGGAGTTGATTTGAAGGGATTGGAATAGGTTTAGTACGAGAAAAACTATTTTCGACAAGTATATAAAGTGGTCTGTCCTTATTTTGATTTTCTGGAAAATCCAACAGTAGGCACGAATTTTTGGCCTTGATATTTAGAAAATATACTTTAAAACGAATCCGTGGCCGCTTGAACGGATTAAAACGGAGTTATAACGAAGAAGTTATGAATTTTTCAAGTTTGACGACGATATATATATTTTCTGAAAATTTCAGCATACTATTTTTACTCTATTCGAGTCAAAAACGAGCCTTAAGCTTCATAAATTATTTCGACTTGTCAAAATATATTAGTATACTTTGATACGAAGCTAAGGACATATAATATGTAGAAAACGGATTTGAAACGACTAAGATATACACGTTTTCATAAACTTGCCGTAACTATTATTTTTAGAAAAACTATATTATTTTTACGAGATAAGTGTTACGGTAACTAAAATCACCATATTTAACCTCTATTATCTTTATGTTCGAGACCTTTATGACGAAAACTCCTGAACTGAAACATCTAGATTTCGATACAAACTTTCCAAAACCGTCGAGTTCGTTCTCTAACGATCGACGTACACCATTTTACAACTAGTTTTTCAAAGCTATTTTTGTCAATTTCATGAAATTTCCGACGACATTGTTTTACGACGAAAAGTGATAATTTCACTATGAATCATTATAAAACCATTGTAGGATGACATTTTGACGTAAATACTTGTAAAGTAATTTAAGAATGGTCAAGACGTCAAACGAGTATTTTTCGACGATAAGTATTATTTTCAAAACTCACAAATGGTATAAATATCATCCAAATTGCGTGCATAACATTACATCATGACTTATTTCATATCATATCATTCATAATAGGTCAGTTTCGAGACTCACGCTACATTTTGGTGTAACCACTTTTGTCGTCACATCTGTTCATCAAGTGAGTATTCACAGACTCCCCTTTTTAAATGCTTTAAATTGTTTTGGGGTGGAATGCATGATTTATACTTGAACTAAACTATCTATGTTTTATGAACTTATTGAACATTTTATGCTAGTGAGTAATCACATCCCCTTTTTACCGTTTTACTATATTTTTGGGGCTGAAGGCATGAACCATACTTGAATTAAATTGATCCTTTCAATTGTGAACTCTTTTGACTAGAACTTGTGAACTTGAATCAAATCCTTGAACTTAATTACGAAATTATGACTTATTTGAACTTATTGAATCAGACGTGTTATGACCTTGTCCTAAAGTCTCCTATGTTCGGAGCATCACTATAAAGTCTCCCTTGTTCGGAGCATCACTATAATTCTCGCCTTGTCGGTGGAGTGTTCACAATAATTCTCGCCTTGTCGGTGGAGTGTTCACAATAATTCTCGCCTTGTCGGTGGAGTGTTCACAATAATTCTCGCCTAAATGGTGGAGTGTTCTCAATAATTCTCGCCTAGGTGGTCGAGTGACAAAGGAGTCTCCCTTGTTGGAGCAGTGCAAAGTCTCCCATGTTCGGAGCATCCCTGAATTGTTATATACTTGGTACTATATTGTGAACTATTTTGACCACTTGATACGCTATATTTTGTGCAATGGGTTGTGTACACACAGGTTGCAAGTTTTGTATGGGCGGAACTTGGAACTGAGTGGATATACAATGCCTTTGCTTTGGGAACTATTATGACCGCTTACACTTGACTACTTGACGCACTATATTTTTGTGCAATGGGTTGTGTACACACAGGTTGCAAGTTTTGTATGGGCGGAACTTGGAACTGAGTGGATACACAATGCCTTTGCTTTGTGGACTATTTTTCCGATGACCGAAACCTTGGACTCTTTCTTACGGGATTTTCTTATTTTGCTAAACGTGTTTACTCACCAACTATTTTCATAGTTGACCCGTTTTTTTTCTCTCATGCATTTCAGGTGATCGTTAGTAAGCTTTTTCTACCAAGTCTTGCATAATGAAGTTTTCAATTGTCACTACAAATCATTATGTAATAGAACGCAATATTTTGGGAACTAAACTTTGTAATATATTTGCCGATGACGGCTAAACTAGTATTGTAATGGAGTATTATTATTTCTTTTTAATCTTAACGTTGGTATGTTCTATTATCTTGTGCTTATGTTCCCTTCCGTTACACCTCGTATTTCCGCCTCCGGCGAGGGTGTGACAGATTGGTACCAGAGCCAAAGGTTATAGAGAATGCCGATTTTTCAAAAATAAAAATCACAGCTATAACAAAAAAAAAAAAAAAAAAAATTATTTTATTTTATTAAACATTGAACATCATCCGAGTCATCTAGTCCTATCGTTGCATTGTTACTCATAAATTATACATAGCCTGATCAACTATGTCTAATTTATGAAGAACCATGCAATGATAAGAGTGGTAGTTTTAAATCATGTTTAGTCGAGTCTTTTGAGTCTGGTCACCTGAAGTTGCATTGGTCGGGTGGGTATGCATGGTATGTTTTTACGTTCACGTCTACATTACCGTACCTCGTTCATATCTTCTCTTTTCCATCTTTCGACTTGTTAGACATAGCATGTCCCGATCTGTCATATTTCGATCACTATAACACATTACCACCGTTCGCACCTCATCTCGACTTCGTTCGAATGTCGTTTGCTCAACCCGATGTTTTGGTCCTCTGTAGGATCATGGCTGCAAGAAACACACGCTCAGTAGGTAACAACAACGGCAACCCAAACAACAATGACAATCCGAAAACAATGCTGGAATAGCGGATCTACTCACCCAAATTTTAACACATCTCGATGCTAGACGAACCAACAACGGAGAAGGTACTTCAAACGCTGGTCAAGGATGCAGCTACAAAACTTTCATGACATGCAAGCCAATGGAATTTCATGGTACTGAGGGTGCCATTGGATTGCTAACCTGGTTCGAGAATGTTGAGTCGAAACTTAGTATCACGAAATGGGCTGAAGGAAACAAGGTTGAGTTCTCTCTGGTCTACTACGGTCGAGCCTTGACTGGTGGAACAATCAACTGCAGATTAGAGGAAGAGGGGCAGCAAATGCGTTATCTTGGGAAGCATTTAAGAAACTACTAACCGATGAGTACTGCAGAAAAGATGAAGTGCGTAAACCTGGAAGAAGAATTTTGGAATCACTTGATGGTTGGAGTAGAGATCGACAAGTACACGATCCGGTTTCACGAAGTTAACTAGGATGGTTCCTCACATGGTTTCCACTGTGGAGAAGTTGATTGACCGATATATATGGGGATTGATACCGAAAATTAGGAGGGACGTCACCTCATCGAACCCAACCACTCTGCAAAGCCGCGTGAGTATGGCGTATCGCTAACAAATGATGTGATCAGTGCGGAGAACTAGCAAAAGCAAACGACAATGGACGAAAGCGGCAGGGAGGATCACCGGGAAACCGAGACCAGAATCAGCAAAACAAGAGGCGCGAATAACCCGGAACTATGGGGCGACCACCCAGGAGCGCAAAGGATATACAAGTCCACATCCTTTGTGCACTCGATGTAATTATCATCACTTAGGAGACTGCCAAAGGTGCAACAAATGTGGACGAGCGGGCCACTTCACGCGAAATTGCTCAAACAGAACTGGGAATCAAGGACAGAGAAAAGCATGTTACGAGTGTGGAAGTCTAGAGCACCTTCGCAATACCGTCCAAAGTGAAAAGAACTCCCAATCAAGGAGGTAATCGTCCAAACTTGGCATTGGCAATAGAAGGTCCACCAGAACCGAACATTGAAATTCCTCCCGCACGTGGTCGAGCATTCTATCTGGGTACCGAGGAAGCCCGCAACGCTTAACGGGTACATGCTTTCGAACAACTACCTTATTTCTGTGCGACATGATTTTGAGTGCATAACTTCCTTCCAATCTTTACCACGTTCACGACCTTGATTAATTTGAGACCTATTGATATCAACCTTAGTTGTTATGTATTTTGTTGATTGAATTTGATTGTGTAAGCAAATCGAATATCGGGCGAATCTTTCAAAAGACTTCATTCAAGGATTTGGAATCCTATCTTTCTAACAACTTGTTTCCTAGCTTGATCTAGTGACAGTTCTTGTTTGATGAGTTGCAAAAATCAAGCTAAGAGACAAGTTTACTCAAGTCGGTTTAGTTTAATCTCATGACAGTTCTTGTTTGATGAGTTGTGAGATTAGATTATAATCGACAACCTAAAGGTCTTTTGAGAGCTACGTTCGATATTGGGTAAGTTCACCCTATCAAATCTAGTCACCGCACGTACTTAGTTGAATGGGGAACACAGACGCATGGACATTGATATGATCATTTAGACTGTTCGTATGCGAGCATGAACTTTTAGAACTCTTGTCGAGGTTCGGACCATAGTATCGTTAATCGAATCATGAGGACATGATTCCGCTGACATGGGAAGAATGTCACAATTCTCAAATTCCGGTCATTTCTTAAATTAAATATGCATCATATTAATTCATTCATGGCATTTCATTTCACATTTAACGCGTAATTTTTATATTTAATAAACGTTATCACGTGAGTTATTATTTTGAATATTTAATCCGTTACTTTCAAAAATGATCCCGATATATTTTTATACTTACATTTAGTTATAAAAACTATATTTTGACTTTACCTAGTGTTTTGAATTTATTTGGTATATAAATCGTTAAAGTTATATTATTACGACGCTTTTCTTAAAAATTGCTCGATAATTATTTTATCACTCAAATTTCACAAGGAATGTATTTTTACAACTTTTATAATATCATTATACTTTATTATGATCTACTAAAAATCTCTTTTACCTAAAACTACCTTAAATACATTAATGTACATACAATTCTACAAGTTACATTTACTTATGTCATTTTACTTACACAATTAAAAGAAAAAAAATATATATATATGTATTGTAAATACATCACCCTTGGCGTCAAAATGAGGGTAACTCATTAATGAGTTGGTAATATTTCTTACATATAAGTCTACACTCAATCTTACTTTTACTTCACTTCACTCATTCTCAATTATTCAAGATAGTCAAGATTGTTTTTCTCTTTTGTTTCCTTTCCTCTCCAAACCTGCCAACACAAAGAGGGTAGAAGAAGTTCATCAAAATTTTACAAATCAAGTGGTAAACAATCTAGTATACACTCTTGTTTAGGTTTTGAAATAAAAACCTAGGGTGTTTAGGTTAACCCTTGTTCCTTGCACCTCATCATATTAACTTGTAAGCATCTCATATTTATTTTTCATCTTACATATTCATTTCATACTCATCTCATCATTTTTGAGCAAAACATGCAAGACTTGTGTTTATTTATACCATTTTTACATTGATTTTAGAGTTTATATATATAAAGTCATCCTATAATTATTCCCTTGTTATATTTTGGTCTTGATGATGATTAGGAACCCATGACACCCTAAGAAGGTGTATGGTAGGATTAGATTAGTTTTGGAGTTGATTTGAAGGGATTGGAATAGGTTTATTACGAGAAAAACTATTTTCGACAAGTATATAAAGTGGTCTGTCCTTATTTTGATTTTCTGGAAAATCCAACAGTAGGCACGAATTTTTGGCCTTGATATTTAGAAAATATACTTTAAAACGAATCCGTGGCAGCTTGAACGGATTAAAACGGAGTTATAACGAAGAAGTTATGAATTTTTCAAGTTTGACGACGATATATATATTTTCTGAAAATTTCAGCATACTATTTTTACTCTATTCGAGTCAAAAACGAGCCTTAAGCTTCATAAATTATTTCGACTTGTCAAAAATATATTAGTATACTTTGATATGAAGCTAAGGACGTATAATACGTAGAAAGCGGTTTGAAACGACTAAGATATACACGTTTTCATAAACTTGCCGTAACTATTATTTTTAGAAAAACTATATTATTTTTACGAAATAAGTGTTACGGTAACTAAAATCACCATATTTAACCTCTATTATCTTTATGTTCGAGACCTTTATGACGAAAACTTCTGAACTGAAACTTCTAGATTTCGATACAAACTTTCCAAAACCGTCGAGTTCGTTCTCTAACGATCGACGTACACCATTTTACGACTAGTTTTTCAAAGCTATTTTTGTCAATTTCATGAAATTTCCGACGACATTGTTTTACGACGAAAAGTGATAATTTCACTATGAATCATTATAAAACCATTGTAGGATGACATTTTGACGTAAATACTTGTAAAGTAATTTAAGAATGGTCAAGGCGTCAAACGAGTATTTTTCGACGATAAGTATTATTTTCAAAACTCACAAATGGTATAAATATCATCCGAATTGCGTGCATAACATTACATCATGACTTATTTCATATCATATCATTCATAATAGGTCGGTTTGAGACTCACGCTACATTTGGTGTAACCACTTTTGTCGTCACATCTGTTCATCAAGTGAGTATTCACAGACTCCCCTTTTAAATGCTTTAAATTGTTTTGGGGTGGAATGCATGATTTATACTTGAACTAAACTATCTATGTTTTATGAACTTATTGAACATTTTATGCTAGTGAGTAATCACATCCCCTTTTTACCGTTTTACTATATTTTTGGGGCTGAAGGCATGAACCATACTTGAATTAAATTGATCCTTTCAATTGTGAACTCTTTTGACTAGAACTTGTGAACTTGAATCAAATCCTTGAACTTAATTACGAAATTATGACTTATTTGAACTTATTGAATCGTACGTGTTATGACCTTGTCCTAAAGTCTCCTATGTTCAGAGCATCACTATAAAGTCTCCCTTGTTCGAGCATCACTATAATTCTCGCCTTGTGGTGGAGTGTTCACAATAATTCTCGCCTTGTCTTGGAGTGTTCACAATAATTCTCCTTGTCGTGGAGTGTTCACAATAATTCTCGCCTAAATGGTGGAGTGTTCTCAATAATTCTCGCCTAGGTGGTCGAGTGACAAAGGAGTCTCCCTTGTTGGAGCAAAGGCAAAGTCTCCCATGTTCGGAGCATCCCTGAATTGTTATATACTTGGTACTATATTGTGAACTATTTTGACCACTTGATACGCTATATTTTGTGCAATGGGTTGTGTACACACAGGTTGCAAGTTTTGTATGGGTGGAACTTGGAACTGAGTGGATATACAATGCCTTTGCTTTGGGAACTATTATGACCGCTTACACTTGACTACTTGACGCACTATATTTTGTGCAATGGGTTGTGTACACACAGGTTGCAAGTTTTGTATGGGCGGAACTTGGAACTGAGTGGATACACAATGCCTTTGCTTTGTGGACTATTTTTCCGATGACCGAAACCTTGGACTCTTTCTTACGGGATTTTCTTATTTTGCTAAACGTGTTTACTCACCAACTATTTTCATAGTTGACCCGTTTTTCTCTCATGCATTTCAGGTGATCGTTAGTAAGCTTTTTCTACCAAGTCTTGCATAATGAAGTTTTCAATTGTCACTACAAATCATTATGTAATAGAACGCAATATTTTGGGAACTAAACTTTGTAATATATTTGCCGATGACGGCTAAACTAGTATTGTAATGGAGTATTATTATTTCTTTTTAATCTTAACGTTGGTATGTTCTATTATCTTGTGCTTATGTTCCCTTCCGTTACACCTCGTATTTCCGCCTCCGGCGAGGGTGTGACATCACGTTTCAAATTATAGATGCTCCCCCTCAATGTGTGCATGGAAAATTTGAAATCGTTTGTCACTTACGGGGAGGCAAACATGCTAATCACTTAAGAAACCATTTATCGAATTATCATTTTAAATCCTATTTAAATCACAACTTCTCCCCCGATCACAATAATTAAAACATTTGAGATTTGTGATCTCTGTAGATTTAAATTGATTTTGAAAGCTTTTAAAGGAGAATTGTGACTTGATAATGAAAGCGTTTTAAGCGATAAGGATCGATGTTGAGATTTTAAACTCCATTGGTTAAACATGCATGTACATCTTTTGAAAACAATTTAATGCCAAATAACTTTTAATTTAATTGAAATCATTCTCCCCCTCAATCAATGACATAGGTTGTTGATTGGCGATAGATTTTGACAGATAAGTCCTGATGATTATCAAAAATAGAGACCGAGTTATTTTTCAAAGCATTTAGTTTTTAGCAGATAAATGTTATAGAATCAGAGCATGGAATTTGAAAACATGGTAAAACATGGCTCTGTTCTTTCTTTTAAAACCGGGTTATTGCATGAAAATGACAATAAACCATTTTTTTCTCTTTCTCTCAAACATAATTTTTTTGATTTTTGATTTTTTTTTTTTTTTGGAATTTGACCAACATCTAAAGTCCCGTGTCATTCTTTGAATGACAGCACAAAGACCGTAGATATTATCGAACCGAGAAAACGCATGACAAAAAGACAATATTTTTGAAGATTTTTTGAATTTTTGATTTTTATGGATTTTGAAGGTTTTATAATTTTGTATTTTGATTTTTCGAGTAGATATATACAAGAGATAGATGAAGATAGACCTTTACTCCTCGTCTTCCTCCTGAAGGCGTTTGAGAGTTTCTGGTTGAAGGCTTTTCAAGCCAAGACGTGGAAGAATAAACTCAAAACGTTCTCTTGGAAGAGCTTTGGTGAAGATGTCTGCTAACCGATATTCAGACCTCACAAAATATAGTTCCACCACACCTTTTTCCACTTGTTCCCTGATGAAATGATGTCGAATGTCGATATGCTTTGCTCTTGAGTGTTGAGCGTTGTTGCTTGAGAGAGCAATAGCACTTTATTATCACAGATGCAGAGGATTTTGTTAAATACAAAGCCATAGTCAGATAATTGAGATCTCATCCATAAGATTTGAGCACAATGACATGGCTATGTATTCACCTCTGAGAGGAAATAGAAGTACTCATTTGCTTCTTTGAAGACCAGCTCACAAGCTTATCACCCAAAAGCTGAGCACCTCCAGATGTACTTCGGCGTGTATCTTGACAACCTGCATGATCAGCATCTGCATAGGCCGTTAGTGACATACCGGTGTCCTTTGGGTACCATAGTCCCATATTGATGGTTCCTTGGAGATACCGAAAGACCCGTTTAACGCTTCAAGGTGCTTTTTAGTAGGCTTAGCACGGTATCTAGCACACATGCAAACGGCGAACAAGATGTGCGGTCTACTAGCTGTGAGGTACATCAGGGATCCAATCATACTACGATATTTCTTTTGGTCAATCATGATCCCTGAGTGGTCCTCATCTAGTTTGGTTCGGTCAATCATGGGGTGTCAACAAGGTCACTTGAATCAAATCCAAATTTCTTTAAAATCTCTGTTGCATATTTAGATTGATTAATGAAAATGCCTCCGGACTTTGTGAAATTTGTAATCCCAAGAAAAATGACATTTGTCCCATCATTGACATTTGAAACTTAGAACTCATTTCATTAGAAAAACGATCACATTCCATTGGGTCGGTCGAGGCAAAAATAATATCATCAACATAAATTTGAACATGAGTTAAATGTTTGCACGACTTCAGTGAACAATGTAGGATCAACTGCTCCTTTATTGAATCCGGTTGATAGAAGAAACTTTGACAGTGTATCATACCATGCCCTTGGAGCTTGCTTTAAACCGTAGAGCCTTCTTGGACGATAAACGTGAGTAGGATGCTCTTGATTCACAAATCCTTCAGGTTGGCTGGCGTAGACGACTTCTTTAAGATCTCCGTTCAGAAATGCCGTCTTCACATCCATCGATACACTACCATGTTCTTACTAGCGTTAGCCGAAAGATTCGATTGCCTCGATTCGAGCAACAGGAGCAAAAGATTCTTCAAAGTCTATACCCTCCTCTGGACGATATCCTTTAGCAACTAAACGAGCCTTGTTCTTCAACACATCACCATGCTCATCAAGTTTTACTTTGAAGATCCATTTGAGAGATATAATCATAGCACATGCTGGAGCGGTACTAACTCCCATACATCAAGTCGATCAAACTCATGAATTTCATCTTGCATGGCATTGAACCAGTTGTCTTCATTCATGGCGGTTTTAACATCTTTTGGTTCGATCTTAGAAAGTACGGAGTTGAAGAAACACCATAAGGCAGCGGTTGCAAGTTGTTTCGGGTTGATCAGGCGAGAGGGATTTCCAATGATGTTGTCTAATGGATGATCGTGAGTCCATTTTCTAAGGTGTTCATGTGGTAGTTGTTGAGGGACTGAGGTAGCTGAGTCGATGTCTCACGAAGAAGATGGTTCGATGATGATTCAGGAGTAGCAAATATGTTTTCAAATGGAGCATCCTCGGGAGTAGCAAAGGGATTAACTTCATCATTGATGCCAGAAACATTTCCATGATGTACATTTGAAGAATGTTGATTTGTTGATGAGGCGAAGGATCGGCGCAGTGCTTCTTGACTTAAAGATATTGAGACTGAAGGATTGACTTCATTCACAGGAATATGAGCATCCTATCATCTTAGGATGGAGGTACATATGGAGTTTCTTGAGTAGAGTTTGGAACAAGAGATGAACCAATGGGACTGTCTTGAAGTGCGGGTCCCGAGCTGGAGTGTCCAGGAGCCATTTGACCGGTCAGCTCATCAAACGTAGCGTGAATGGTTTCCATGATATTTCGGGTTCTTTTTTTATAGATTCGGTATCCCTTTTTGTTTGGTGCATATCCTACAAATACTCCAATGTCAGCTTTAGCCCTAAGTTTCCCTAAGTCTTGACCCTCATTAGTTGGATAGCACAATGCACCAAACACACGAAGGGAAGAGAGATTAGGTTTTCTGTTGTGGACAAGTTCATATGGAGTTTTTCCATGTACGGTGTGGATTAGGGAACGATTTTGTGTATAGCATGCAGTGGCGATTGCTTCAGCCAGAGAAACATTGGAACCTTTGAGTAAATCAGCATTGTTCTAGCGGCTTCTACGAGAGTTCGATTTCGTCTTTCAACTACACCGTTCTGTTGAGGAGTTCGTGAAACACTTCTTTGAGGACTGATTCCAACGCTTTCATAGAATTCATTAAGTTGTTTGTTGACAAACTCGGTTCCATTGTCGTTCGACAATTCGGACGGTTTTGTTAAGTCGAACCTGCAGTTGTTTGATGAGTTTGATGATGATATCAGGAGTTTCATCCTTTGTCCTTAAGAACTTGACCCCGGTGAATCTAGAGTAATCATCAACCACAACTAACACATATTTCTTCCCAAAGATATTCTGTACCCTCATTGGTCCACATAAATCCATATGAAGCATATGAAGAACTTCGTGACGAGTTAGTAGGTTTGGGTTTATGGGCATATTTCTTGCTTTTTCCCAATTGACATCTTGAACAAAGATGATCCTTTTCATACTTTAGTCTAGGTAAACCTACAACTAGGTCCTTTCGGGAAAGATCGTTGATGGTGCCGAAGTTCAAGTGATTGAGACGAGGATGCCATAACCATGACTTTGTTTTTGAAGCCTTTGATAACAAGCAGATTGGAGAAGACCTCATCATGTCATCGATAGAGATGGTGTAAAGGTTTGACCCACGAGTTCCTTTTAACTGTTCCTTACCATTAAGATCTCTAACAAAGCAGTATGTTTTCGAAGGCAACTTCTAGATCGAGTCAGAATTGACCAACAGAGAACAGATTATGAACCAACCCTTCAACATAGTAGACTCTCGAGATGACACTATCACCAACAACATAATCTCCATAACCCATAATAGCACCGAAATGATCATTACCAAATCTAACAGTCCGATGAACTTGCTCACGAAGTTCATGAGCCGCGACCGGTCTCAGTCATATGCTTGGAACGACGAGTCCGGTACCACGGAGCGATTTGAACGATCTGCGGTTGAACCTGACAAAATGGATAACGGATAATTGGGATCCCCATGCAAGAATGGGTTCCACTTGGTTAGTAACGATGGTGGAACACCCACATCAGAATCGAAACATCCATATCGAGTAGAAGCAATGGAATCATTGGGAATAGATGCAATCTTGGTGTCTGTATTTGACCTATTCAAAGTATGTTTACTTCTTAAGGGAATAGTTCTACCAGTAGGCATCCATTTTCTAGTGGGCATAATCTTAGCAGTTTGAGAACAAAACTGATTATTCTTATGGCCAAAAGGTATCCAATAATAACCTATCTTTATAAAAGTTCTTCCTGTGGGTTTCCACTGTTTTCTAACTATCTTTCGTTTTTGCCTTTTTGCCTTATTTGCACGATTATTAGCATTAGCAATTTTAACTGGGCATTTGACAGCATTAGACAAAGCATTCACACCACATTCATGATTAGCAATAGAATTCAAGCATACATCATTACAAGGTTTGCAAATAGTATCGAATTGAATTAATTGATCGCCTAAGGCTAATACTAGAATCAACACGATTCGTTTTATTCAACTCAAGCCTAAAGTTCCTAGATTGGTCTTCTACTCTCTTCCCATGCACATTCTTAGCTTGCAAGGTCCTATCATTCCTTGTATTGTCTTGAGACTTTGACCTGATCGCTTTAAAGTCACGATTACTCTGTAGAGGGAATGGGAACATTAGTTGGTTGATCTAATTTTGCATTCTGAACTTGATGTGCAAGGATCTGAAGTACTAGAAGGCACATTAGTGTATACTTTAAGACTGTGATTTGAGCTTTTTGCCGGCACACTAAAGTTCACTTTCTTAGCACTAACATATCTGGAATCTGAACTACTTGAAGGCACATTAGTGTTTCCTTTCTTAAGACTGGGCATAGAACGGATTTCTGCTTGGCACTAGGCATAGAACAAGGCATCACAGCTTTGCCTTTTGCACCTAAGGTTAAGGATTTTGGACATGTGGCAATTACACATTCTAGCAACTCTTGAGATCGTTTGGCCCGGAGGCAAGCAAACCTAATTTCACTATCAAGAGGTTTGTTAATGAAATCCTCTTCGACAATCTCACGGAGACATTCTAGACTATCCTTAAGGTGAGCACATTATTCATGAAAAGCATGTTCATTATTCCTAAGATGAGGAGGAATATATTTAACTGTCATAGTGTATTTGCAATCTAAGGGTGACTTTGAGACAACATTCTTATTGAAAACAAGTGGCAGTTTCCCATTTTCCCGACTTCTCAGATTCTCAATTTCCTTTTGTAAAGACGTTATTTTTTCGTTGTTTTGGTCACGGGTGACTTTTATTGAATCATATAACTCTTTAAAATGTCGTTTAACTTTTTCATTTTCTTCTAGAAAACTCTCGTTTTCCTTTTGTAAGGCATCAACTAAGTTTTGAAGATGAAAAGTTTGAGAATTCTGAGATTCTAAAGGAGGAGGATTTGGGAGCTGTCTTATTGTTCGTTTGACCCTTTAATTGAGAGATTTGGGCTTTCAACTTTTCGATCGTGTTGCATGAGCTTGAATCTGTTCATCACGTTTGTTAATTTGAAAAACTGCATCAAACTCTGGAGCATCTGACGATGTCTTGATATTTGAAGTTTTAACATTTTCTTTAAGATGTTGATATTTTAGTTGTAAATTAAAATGCTCAACTTCCAGTTTAGAAAAATGTTTAACCAAATTGTTGTGATCATCCAGTTCAATTTTCTCGTTTAGTTTAGAATTAGTTTTTCAAGCTCAATGACACGATCATGGGAGACTTTCAGGGCCACAGATAGTTCATGAAATTTGGAAGCATTAATAGAGCAATTTGAAGCATTGAAAAAGATATCTTGAGCAACACATTCAGTAATAAGAGTCTCATTTAATGTATGCAAGTTCTTCCTCTCAATCTCATTATATTTTAGTGCACGCTCATAATCACTAACTTCAACTACCATTGCATCAAATTCCTTTTCCATTCCCTTGATATCCGTTTCTACTCCCTTTTAAGACTCTCAAAGTGATCTTTTAGAAGTTTAAAGAAAGGCATGACCTCGGTTAAATAACATTCTTTCATTTGCTCAAAACCCCTTTCTCCTTCTGTTATACCAGTGGGTGTGATCCTTTTCTTGCAAGTTTTCTCAAAATCAAAAATAGTTGAAATATAACATATTGACTAATCAAGGTCTTGCTTTTAGTGGCAATTTTTCTAGGAACTAGATGCATTGGTGTATTAGGAGGATACTCATTCGCTCTAGGCATTTTCCATAAAGGGGGGTTTGTTTCAACAATATTTTCACTTTCGCCTTTTCTAAATCCTTTTTCCGAGAAAACTTGTTCGAGTCAACAATGTTTGAGGCTTAAACATGTTCAAGGAAATCCAGTTTTCCTTCTTGTAGTCATGGGAGTGATAATAATCTTTTTCTCTTTGCATTTCGGGTCATCTAGTTTTTGTTCATCCTTTCCCTAGTGACTTCATCTGATTTCTTATCTTCCTCCGTGCACTCAACGCAACTAGGTTTCTGCCTAGGCTTAAGAATTTCATTACCATCATAAAGCACCTTATGAGCATTTCTAGCCTTTTTAATTACCTCTGGATTCGGTTCCTCAACAAAGGGAATGCTATGCTTATCGCTTAAGACTCGATGTTTAGTGACCATGTGAGCAATCTGAATGGTGTTTCCTTGTATGTACAACTTGTTCTCAAGTTTGTTTTTCAAAGTTTTCAGATTAGAAAAATCTCTCAAGAGTTTTGATTCCTTTGCATTAAATTCTTGCTTAAGCATTTTCACATTTTCTTGAAGTTCTTGTTTTTGTTTAGATGTTTTAGAAAGTTTTTCTTGCAAGGAATTTAATTCTTGTTTCAATACTTCTTCTCTAAACTTACTTTTCTAATTCTTGTACTTACTTGGTTATCCATTTCCTGCCCACGAGTGGTCAACTCAAACTTAGCACGTTGTTCATAAATAGCAACACGTTCTTTATAGGCATTTAGTTCTGAAATAATGGAATCATCAGGGGCACATGCAGTGTATTCATCAAAAACATAGTCATTGTTGACTTCAGAAGATGCATCACTTGGTACAACTTCACTTTCACTTTGTTTCACATATTGATCATATGGGACAATATTGATATTACCCATATTTTCAATATTTGATTCAATAGTTTCAGTTGATTGTACTTTGTCATGCATCTGGTGCACATCGGCATCATCGTATAGTTTTAATACCTCTGAGATGAGCTTGTCATGGGATGGCCCAGCTAGTGATGAAGAAGAGACCTTGGGAGAAACCATTGGAGAAATGCTAGCCATAAAATTGTGTGTGCCGTAGGTCCATCATCCACATCAGAGTCGTATGCATCACAATCAATGACTTGAAAGGCATTTGATGATTGTGACCTATCTCTGAATAGGCTCATCCACATCTGCATCATAGGTCTTGGCATTGCCCTCAGCAAGAAACAACAATTCCTCTTCATTCAAAGTAGCACCATTGTCCTGAGCTTGAGCCAGCAGCATCTTATCTCTGAAGTAATCAGCATTCTGTGGCGCTTTGGAGATGTACAGTTCCTTGCAATGTGTCCCTCTCCACCACAGTTATAACATTTGATGAGCTTAGTTTGACCTTGGTTACCATTCCTTCCTCGATTCTGGTTTCCAACATAACCTCTCCCTGCTCCACCTCGTCCCGATCATCTGTCTTTCCGACTGGTTGCACCACGATCCTTCCATCTTTAATAGTGGCTTGATTGTGTGGGTTAGATGCATTCGAGGTTGTTGTTGGTTTGTGGGAGAGTATTCATGTTTTGACGAATGAGAAGAGCTAGTTGATTAATGAAGCTACCCATGTGAGCATCGGCATCGCTTGTTTGTACATAGGATCGGGAATGAGTTTGTGATTACCATTACCCAAGGGTATGACTTGTGATGCTTTGGTTGTGATTCCGATGTTTGAGTAGAAAGCAGTAGAGTCATTAGACGAGCTTGTCTCTCCCTCGTTGGTTTTGAACTGATTGAGAATTAATTTTTCAAACATAGCATGTCTCTCATTCTGAAGGAGGAAGGCATAGAGTTGCTCATAGTTTGTATTCTTCAATCCTTTAGTGAGCTTCACAGCGGTAACAAACTTGTGCCATTCGGGATTCATGTTGTTCACAAATTTTGAGTTCAACTGAATGTTAGGCATAGTCATTCCGATGTTCCTCATGTCATTAACTAACTTATGAAATCTCACATAGTACTCATAGACACTCTCATCTGGTTTCATCTTGAAATGCTCAAATTCGTCATAGAGTTGGGATTCTCTGTCTTCCATAGTTAATTCAGAAACGAGAGAAGCATCTTAACATTGTCCCAAACGCCTTAGCATCGTGTTATGATTGATCAGCTTGTAGATGTCTTTAGGAAGACCTTGAAGAACAATGTTTGAAGCCCCGATATCTGCATCAAATCTCTTTTTATCCTTATCATCAAGCTCATCATACATCTTAGGTCTGTCCATTCCGTAAACAAGAGTACCATCTGCATTAGTATCAAGTATGTCTCTAGTCGTCTCAACTCGATATGGTCCTTCATCAATGGATTTGAGAATGTTGACACCATTTTCCTTTCCAAGGCAATACAGTCTAATTCGTTGAGCCCAAGAGTCGTAGTCAGTTCTGTCAAGCATGGGTGGACGAGTATCTGAGCCAGCCGCTTGAACATCCTCGACAATGGAGATGACAGTGATTAGGAACGTTGGTAGACATGTTAACAGATTATACGGGATTTTATAACTCTATGATTAAACCCGGAAATAGATTCTTTCACGGGATTTTACTAAATCAAGAGAAAACCGTAAACAATCACTCAAGACTCTAGAAGATAAAATACTAAATCGCTAGAAGATAATGCACTAAGTCGCTAGAAATTAATGCACTAAGTCGCTAACCCTTAATTCGCTACACCCCTAAGTCGCTAGAGTTCCAAGTCGCTAACAGAGAAAAGCAAGTCGCTAAGTAGTAACTCGCTACAGACCAAGTCGCTAACCAAATTTTGGCAGCAATTAGCTACACAAGTCGCTAGAGACACAAGTCGCTAAAGAGCAACTCGCATCTGACCAAGTCGCTACCACAAGTCGCTACCCGTAGTGGAGAATCCACTACTTGTACTTTAACTCGCTAGATCTAACTCGCTAGCTCCAACACTGTAAGTCGCTACAAAAATGTGAAGCAAGTCGCTACCAAGAAAATATTCCGTGAGCTAAGTCGCTAGCTTGAAAAACCATATAAACCTCACTTTTCAATCCAAAACAACCCAACCAAGATGATTCAAGCTTACCAAATGAAAACCTAAACACTTTTGATGATTCTAAACATAAAAGTACCAACAAAATTCAAACTTTAACACAAGAAATCAACCAAATGATGCAAAACCACTAAACTTTTTCAAACTCAAAAACCACCTAAAACCACTAGAAATCCAAAGATGTGCAAGATATGATCTAACCATGGCTCTTGATACCAATTGTAAGATATAACTTTTCACATACACATCATAACATTAACACAAGGTAGCATATAGATGGAATTCTAGAGAGAAAGTTAGAGGTTTAGGGAACTTAGTGAGAGAAAGTGAAAGATATTATTATGAGCTCCAACTCTCTACCTTGGAAGGTAGAGAGTATTTATAGTCTTACATAAAACGCCACACATCGGGCTGTGGATCAGGCATACAGTGGGTAAAGACCCGTCCGTCCTCCACGGTGTTACTTAACTAAATTCTACTTAACTTAATATTACTATGACTACGAGCTTTCTAACGATTACATATACGTGAGGTGACCGACTCTTTAATACTGGGAATTTCTAATTCCTAACAAAAACTGGCGGATCATCCTCTATGCCACCACCAACCCAAAGGACTCCAACTGATATATCATCTCCTCCATGTTCCGCTGCTGCTGATAAACCTCAGGACTCTGAGTTACCACCTCACACAGAGAAAACCGGTGATCATTTCGAATACACTGGTGGTAATGATGAAGAGATCCCAGAGCCCCGACAACAACCCACCTCTCCTACCACAACAAAGAAACCAGAGTCCTCATCCAAGCCAAAGAAGAAGAAGAAGACTAAGACTGATGTGGTCTCCTGGCTAGATGACGATACAACTGAAGAATACGACTGGTTTTCTAAACTTGTTGATGCTACTCCCTCATTACCTGAAGGTCAAGAAATGGTAGACGGCCGTACTATGGAGCATGTGAAGCTACTTCAAGAACAGTTTAGAGTGAAGAAGGTGTCGAAGGCTGAGCTAAAGCGAATTAAGAATGATGCCTTCCAACTGCTCAAAGACAGCTCAGA
Organism: Chrysanthemum makinoi; assembly: GCA_910596185.1. Lineage (NCBI taxonomy): Eukaryota > Viridiplantae > Streptophyta > Magnoliopsida > Asterales > Asteraceae > Chrysanthemum > Chrysanthemum makinoi. The sequence continues at coordinate 165,326,079 of OU343218.1, forward strand.
AAGTGCAATTGAGGTTGAATACCACCTCGAAAACATTGAACGAGCCATGTCGAACAATATCGATTGGCTCAATCCTGAAGCTAACATCGACTTCACAAGACAAGACAAAGCTCCATACTACACAGACTGGACCAGACCTCTACCAACAATTGGCCGACCGGATCAACCTCAAATTCCATATCGTCATTTCTTCAACAATGACCTCGAGTTTCTCCTACACGGTAGCGATGTTAAAAGGAAGTAGGCTACGTCACTCGCACTTCCTTTCCCAGCAACAATCTATTCTAACAATCCAGCCATTGAGGAAGAAGCCTCACATATGTTTGCTGCCAAAGTTGAAAAGTATGACCTTGATGCGATGTATGGGATTTACCATTGGCCTGAATGCCGAAGAATCTTCTACAAAAGCTGCCATGTTCAAAAATCGAATAAGGAAGTGTAAAGTGAAAAACGGATCCTTGCTATTAAGCATGTTACTCTTTCGTCAAAGTGGGACTACACATTCCTCAAGAACATTGTGGTCAAACGACAAGACGAAGAGGACTATGACTTCTGTGAAGCAGATTTTCCCAGACTGTCGCTAAATGACATTGAAGATATGTATCTCGCTAAGGTGCAAGGACGAATGCAACATTTTTCTACAACAATCCAACGCGAATACATCAAGTCATTACTCATCTTCATCTGAAGCATAGTGATCCAAGAACGTGTAGAGGACATTCAGCTTGCCGTGGAATCGTATCAGACACGTGTTAACTAGACAAAACCATAGCTCGACCTTCCCGACATTAACCAACTTTCTCAGTACACCCTCATCAGCAAACCATTTGGAGTTGTCTACCGAAGTGAAATGCACCAAAACTGTTTAATGGCGTGCAAAGAGCTTCACAAGTTTGGGGATCATACACTGAAGAAAGTCAGGGATGGGTTAGCTTATCGGTTACAGGCGATACAATAAGGCATTGGGTCGCCTAAGAGATGGAATTCGAGGGAGAGAATGGATGTGAAGAAAATCATCACACGGATTGATGAAAGGTTGTTCAGAAGGGACCAATTCAGAACTTTGGAGAGTTTCGTAGGTGGTCGTCCCAGCATTTCTCTCACGCGCTATCAACATCCAGAACGCATTCCTGGAGTTATTGCTGGACTACCTGAATCTCCTGGTAAACCTTGATTTGTTTCTCTTATATATTTGGATGTGTGATTTTTATATGACTATGGTTTGTGCACACATAACAGTGTACGACCCGTACTTGTAATGAAAGGACCATGTGGTACACTTCAGTGCCACAATCCTATAAAAGGAGCGAAAGCTTCTTACTTTTGAGTAAAACTTATCAAAACTTTCATTTTTCAAAGTTTTGCTCAAAAAAACAAGTACTTCCCCTTATGAATTTTAAAACCTCAAAAGTTAATATCACTTGTTGAGGGGGAGTCTTTGATTACAAACTTTGTTCACAAAATTGTTCTTCGTGGTAATCTTCCCACAAAACTCGAAATGGTCATATTCGATATCAAATTTCGTCAAAAATAACATTAATATGCCATTTTTGAGGGGGAGAAAAATTATGTGATAAGAAATATGTTGTGAATTGCTAATGAATCGTTGTGCTACAGACTTAACCAATGAATTGACGAGATCTTAAATGTTAGTAACTCGAAAAGACTTGTCCGGGACGGGTAATAATTTCAAGCTAGCTCGCTAGTGATGTAAACGTGTCTCGCAAAGGACTTGTCCCAGTAGAATGTACCATTCGAGAAACTCTTGGTAGACATGAACTTTGACAGGTTCGACAACCTTTTGAGGATTGTCCACACCTTCAAGGTAGTTATTAGAGCTAGTTGTCACCTAAAAACTGACAATGTAACTCTTTAACTATGCAACGTAACAGTGTCTCGCGGGGGATTGTCTATCTTGAGTTGATCAATTCAAAAAGTGCGCGCTCTTCTCTCACCATGCAAATTTCTGTCAAAATACTCAAGCACGTGTGGAGGGGGAGTATTTCTGCAAAATCTTAAACTCTCAACAGTGGTATTAAATGCTTTTACTCATAACCACATTGAGAGATTTTCAAGAAAATGGTTTTAATGGCAACATAGGTTAGTCATGGAGTTATAAGGTGACTAAGGTTAGGAATAACCGTCCTATGATCCGCCAGAGCCGGAGGGATCTACCCAAGGACACCACCAATAGTTAGAATTTAGAAGTCCTTAGGTATGATTATAAAAAGGAGAAAATGAGAATCAGAGAAAGAAAGGGTTGAAGAATTAAAAAGAAAAATAAAGAAAATGGTGAAAACAAATAGCCCTCCAGATTATTCAACTTAGGGCAGACACCCGGTTCAATTCATATGCTACTTGTTGTCACTTGATGACACCGGTATTGAAGATTAAAGTCGTCATGGACCCAGTGACGCATGCACTAAACCTTCTTAGCCACTCAAGTTTCTCTCAACAGAAGCTTGTTTCATTCTCACAGGGAACCCTACGTAAACAATCGGCTCTCTCTTAGAGATTGCTGGTATTGAAGAAGGAGACCCTCTCCCTAGTCTCCGCTCAGGAAAAACCAAAGCGCACTATTGAGTCTAGAGCTACGAGATTCATCAAAAGATCTCTTAGGTACACTTGACATTTCACCACTTGTGATTCAACAATAAGGATGCAAGTGATACGTTATCGAGTCCTTCACAGATCTTAGTAATCTGTCGAGAACATTTATGAGAGGTTCACACTTGTGATCCTCAGTGATTGAATGGAAACTCCTGACAGGGTCAACATCAAACAGCCCTGACAGCAGGTCACTTCGGTAACTCCCCGTGGATTACGCTTAGTGTGTCTCAAACGGTCTACAGTCGTGAGGTGATGCTTCGGTGTACCTCAGCGACTCATCTGAACTGAGGTGTACTTCGGTGCATCGCGTTATCTCACTTGTGGGACTCCAGTTCAGAACGCCTTTGTGAGAATTAGAGTTGAGTTTTCACACTATGCTGTTAACTCTCTCGAAGTTCAAACTTGTAAGCGTTGGATTATTTCTAACCCATGTTTTATGTTTTCTTCTTATGGATGCTTGCGGGTAGAAAAGATCGTGCAGATTCTCCACATGCTCATACCAACAACAACATTAATTGAAAGTTCTCTCAAAAGGCAACACAAAGTCAGAATGATTCTTCGTCAAGTCAAAGAATCTACAAAGTTTAAAGACTAAGAGAACTACATCAGTACTGAAATCCAACATCAAAGAGCGTGTGAGCATGTTGGAGAAAGACGTGGAGACACTGGAGCAACGGAGCGGACCGGATACAGACAACCACAACATACTATCACCTTTCACCACAAAGAACAAATATCATAAGAACAAAGAAATTGAAGACGTCAAAGCAGAATACTTCAAAGGAAACAATTTCTCTACACTGGGGAGATTGTTTGAATCAAGGCACTTCTTCTCACAAGAAAGAAGAATGTCAGAAGACGTCAAAGCTACTATTACATCAGCACCTACAACGTTTTCATCATCAATCACTAACACTTAGGGGGAGATTGTTGGAATCATTCCTAAACTATAATTCGAGTGTTAGTAATTAATATGTAATAGTTAGCTTAATTAGGCCTTTATGTTTGTTTTTAAGCTAAGGATTATGTAGAAGGCCCATAAGCCTTGGCCCAAGCCCATAAGAAGGGAAGGCGGTTAGTAGTGTTGCCCTAGCTCCTTGACCTATAAATAATCTTGTAAACCTTCCTTACAAGGTTGGTTGTTCACATTTACATTTATCCTAAGCATAAACCTTTCTCTCATATCTTACGCATAAGTGTGTGTGTTCATCCGATCCATTCTTTCATCTTATTTCTTCTATTGATGCTTGTGTTACAAATATGGGAACCTAACAAGGTGGACTCCTAACTAGCTATTCTATTCCCCGGCAGCGGCGCCAAAAACTTGATAACGCTACACGCGTCGTTCGGGGTCAAAGGAACTTCCTTTTCGTCGAGCAAGTTTTTCAACACCCTAGGCAGTAAACCTAATTGTTGTAGCGTAGTATTAGGGTAAGCCACGGGAATTGATATCGTTCTCTAAGGGAATAGGAATGCTAGTGAGAAGTTACTACGCTAAGGTTGGGGTTGAGGTAGATTATTTTTTTATCTTTTTTTATATTTTTTTGGAAATGGAAAGGTACGAATCTCGGGGTTTGGATTTGGGGGGTTGGTATTTCTACCGATTACTTCTACTTATCTAATTATTTACGCTAAGGTGTATGTAGTCTATGTCTATTGTTGTGTGCTCGTATGATAGTTAAAAATGTATTTGCTTAGGCTTTATTACTCCCTAGTTATCTCCTATTGATGGTTGAATTGTCACGTCCTTATTCTTAATCGCGTTGTGTCTCTAAGGTCGTAGGGTATGCGTTTATCCCTAACTCTTTGAAGCTACCAAAGGTTAATGACTACAAAATCTCTAGGATTTATAAACTTTAACTCTAAGGTATTCTTTGGATGTATAGCCTACAATTACTCTAGGTGATTATAAACTAAGGTTCAACAAAGATTAATCAAGCATTACAAGCACAACGAATGACCTATCGCAATACTAGGTAAATCACAATTAAGATAAGAGACAACCAATCAATATTCAATAACTAAGTTTCATATTACCTAAGCAAACACACAAGTAAATTAGCCGGACATGGGGAACATGCAAGCATACACACAATCAAAGGAATACATAATTAAATTAATGAATTAAAACACTTATCTTGATGTAAGATAGGGTATGGAACCCTAAAATACTATACAAGACAGACTTGGTTTGGTTTAGGTTTTTACTCCAAAAGACTACACACTCAAAACTGAAAAATTCGGATTCTATATATAAGATTACACATGCGACGGCGTCACCCTTTAATTTGTGACGCCGTTGGGTCGCCGTTATTAGGGTTTCGTCTTGGCCACGTTAGCATTGCGACGACATCAGCTTATGCTTGTGACGTCGTCCCCTTCAGTCTCTGACATCGTCTGGATCAAATCTAGGCCGTCTGAGCTGCGACGTCCTACTCTTTTAAAACCTGAAGCCGTCACTTGTAAATGAGTAATTTGGCTACTGAGTCGTCACAAAACTTGTCCGACGGCGTCTCTAGTACAACCTGACGCCGTCACTTGTAGAACCTGACGCCGTCACTTGTAGAACCTGACGCCGTCCCCTTCAGTTCCAGCAGCCTGAGTGTCTCGATTCTTGACTTTGGCCATTTTCTTCGTATATTCGCGCCTTTTCCTCTGAATAAGTGTCATTCCAGCATTTTTCCTTCAAGATACCTAAAAAGTGAAAAGGAACGATATTAAGTAATAACGGATACAAAAGTGATCAAATAAGGGCTTAAACGACCCCTCAAAAAGGTACATTTTAAAACCTTATCAAGTACCATGTTGGCAACTTTGAATACCCCGACCATTCTCTTCACCATGTAATAGGCGAGATTAAATGGCTTTTGGTGAATAAGGCAATAAATCATTTGCACGAGACATGCATTTGGATGATCCTTGTTACCGACCAAGCTAATGACGTTTTCCCAAAGAATTTCTTCCCATTTTCTAAAAATGGGGTTCATTTCGAAGAGTTCCATTTGAAAGGGATCCCGGTGAATGAGCTTTTTGTTTCGGTTGAGACAGTATTGGTCAGCTCTAACTTTGAAAATAGTGTCTTGAACGATTTCGGGTTCATCAAGGGGAGTATGGTATATTGGTTTGGAATCAAGAGCAAAAGATTGAGTGGATATTGCCCAATATTGAGAGTACATACAAATTCCTTCACAAGAAATGCGAAGGATTAGAGCAAATGTGTTGAGAGGTAGAGTGAAGTTTCGTTTATTGATGATAAAGGTGATTAAAATGCTATCATCGGTGTTTCGAATGATCCTAACGCTTTTGTAGAATTCAAAGATAAAAACCGGACAAATTTGTTCACCAATATCAAGAAGACAATCAAAGTTGATTGCCGAGAAGACTTGACGAATGACGGTATTTTCAAGGAAACATTCCTTGACCACACGACCTTCGTGGATAAGTCGTTTTTCAAGTCTTTTGAAGACTTTGCGATCGGTTTTTGACAAGCCCTCTTTTCGATAGTATTGGGTCAGGTAATGGACGGTATCATGGTGGTCTTGTTGGGTGGCTTTAGGCATGGATGGTCCTAGAAACACAAATATTCCAATTAGGTAAAATTTGTTGAGATGGGTTTATGGTTTTGATTTGTATTAACAATGTTGTAAACAAAATGTAATCTTAGTTATGTGAAAACCCTTTCTAATGATCAATTTTGGAAAACCTAATTTTATCAATTGATTAAGAAAATTTAAGAAACCATAAACCCTAGGATGAGGATGATGAAAATTAGAACATGTTAGTGTAATTACTTACAATGATGTTCTAGAGAAGAATGCTTGAGGATATGGAGTCCTATGAAGATGAAACCAGCTCTTGGGTCGTTTTTTGTGTTTTGTGAGGAGAGGGAAAATGAGCAGGGTTGGTTTTGAAAAGCGTATAGCTGGTTTCTGTCCCACGGTTCCCCTGGATCCCTTGTATAAGGGATCCGGCTAGTACAACTAGAGGGATCCGGCTACTGTAGACAGAAAAACAGTGTTTGGCATTATTTTTGTAATAAGTTATAAAATAGCTTATGAAACAAAAATAGTTTTGGGGTTTCTAAAAAATGTTTGGTCAACGGGATTTGATAAATTAATTGTCGAGGGTCCATTTATGACGACGGCGTTAGTTTGACGAGATCAAAAGGAATACTATTCCCGATGATGAGTAAGTCGGGAAAGTGGCGAAAAGAGACTTTTAAACGGCTAGCAATTATTAACAAAAAAAATAGTATCAGCATATTCATGTAGATGTAAGCTAGCTAATGAAAAGTAAACATACCTCTATGCTCTTGATTTTGGTTTGTGAAGACATAAGACCAAAAATACTTCATGATCTCTTAAAGTAATCCGTTGTACTTAGAATAAGTAGGTTGTGATTACCTTTAGGTTCTTCCTTGAAAGTTGGCTTCATTATTCTTTGAATAGAAATGAAGGTTTTGGAGAGATCCTAGCATGAAGATTTCTTGAAAAGAAAATGTTAGAATAATCTATCAATATCCAACATGAGAAAAAAACTGTTTTAGAAGATTCCCTTCTTTGTAGTTTTCAAACATACACGGATCGTATCAAGTTTTTAAAGTACAAAGACACTGTAAGAAACTTGGTAACGAAGCTCTGATGCCAATTGTGAAAAACTAGAAGGGGGTTGAATAGTTTTACCAATTAAAACTTTGTTTTAAAATATTTAGATCGACTTATGTCAATCTATTTGGATGTGTATGTTGGACATTGATAGATTGATATATAAATGTGTAATGAAAGATAAAGAGTAAGAAGCACATAACCACGACAAGAGTATTTATAGTGGTTCGGCTACAAGGACACATTCCTTTCCCTACTCCACTCCCCGAGTCATCTACTCGAGAGTTCGTAATCACTATACGACACCAACTCCTTATGGCGGAGAAGCCTTCACAACGTCGCCTACTTTTTTTTCCGGTACTAGGCTAACCACCGGGTTCTTTCACAAAGGAGAACCACACCTACCACAACGTCGCCTACCCTTTATCCGGTACTAGGCTAAGTACCGAGTTCCATTACAATGGAGGAACTACTACCCAACACTACACAACACCTAACCCCAAAGGAGACCCACTCCTTATTAAAACACCATCAAGGATATCAATATCCTTGGAAACAAACTATTACTATTTGTATAACGATGCACCTCATCGATTATACGACCTTGGCATCCTTCACTAATGCCACTTGATTTGACTCCTAGGCATCTTTCACTAATGCCCTTGACACGAACGCTTGACACCTTTCACTAATGCCTTCGTCTTGACTCCATTAGCATTCTTCACTAATGCTTTTGACACGGACGTTAAGCACCTTTCATTAATGCTTTCGTCTTGACTCTTTCGGCATCCTTCACTAATGCCTTGGACACAACACTTCTATGGAGGAAGAAAGAAGTATCAACAAGAGAACCTCAGTAGTCTTGATGATGACGAAGCATGGCAACTCATGGACTTGAGCTTGCTCGACTTCAAGAAGTCGTGATCTCGCCTTTAAAAGGAACCTAGAGAATCACACAAAAACAAAAGACAAACTACATAGAAAGATCCTTAGGATCTGTGGTTAGAAGGTTACAATACTTGGGGAAAGTATGTGTGGGAGTGGCTGCCCAAAAGAAAGAAATGGCTCACTATTTATAGAAGAAAAACATCTACTGTTTCAAGGATCCCTCACTTGAGGGATCCGTCCAGTGTAATACTAGGGATCCGTGGGACGCTCCCTTTTGCCCATAGGTTTTGGGTCATGGGTCATGGGTTCCAACTAGATACAATGTATCTCCAAGATGCAATGCATCTAGTCCATGTATTAAAACTATGGGCCATGGATTAAAACCATGGGTCATGGATATTATCCATATATGACATAAGCATGATGTCATGCAATGGGTTAAGGGTCAAGTTCCCTGGGTATGGGTCATGGACTTTGGGTTGTACCCAACTACATTCAATGTATTTGATCAATGGGTCAAATACTTAAGTTTCTACCCAATTGTATTACCCATTATAATACATACTAGTTATGTATATATTTGCCCAATATGTAAACACTAGTTGTTGTACATATGTATTATTAAATCATAAAATCACTTATACTTGTTTTAGTGTTTTATGTGAAAACGTAAGTGTGTTAGAAAACTATTGGCTCAAACCATTTACGTATTTTATTTGTTTCGTTAAAATGATTTTACGTTTGTTATCGACAAAACATTAGAAGATTGTAAAATATAAATAAACATTTTTACGACTTATTTGTATTAACATGATAGATGACACATTTCTGTACTTTGTATTCAGGATCTATGTAACTAGAGTCAGGGTCATCTAAAGACTTCCTTAGTGTTATTAGGGGGGGGTTCAGCTATGAAAGCATAAAAATTACCAATATTGCTGACTAACTTGGTTAAAAAGGATCCTGAGTTGTTTGGTTATTCCCCTACCTTCTGAAAATCAACAAAATCCAACTCTTCTTGATCATCACTAGAATACAAATTCTCACTTTCATCACTATCATGCCCATTATTTTCATATTCTTCATTCAAAAAATATAACACATTATAAACAAAATGTTCAACATAAAGTTCAACCATCCAACTATTTTGATAATCAAAATCATCAACATCATTATCTTTTTTAAGCTCTTTGATACCTAAGCTCAATGGCTGACGAGGTTTTACAAAATACAAATTATGAATTATACCATGGACCAAATGTCTAATAACCTTACGTAATTGTGCCCAAGACATACCTTCAAAGTCGATGTCAGTAATTTGCTTTCAATGCCTTCAACGTACCTCAAATGACTAGGTATGAAAAAACCATCGTGTTTAAGGTTCACTATAAAAAACTTATCTGAGTGAGGCCTATCTAAAAATAAGGGTTTTGTTAGAAACAACACAATAAAAATGATTGAACCGTCAAACATATAAATTATAATGGGCAATATCATCTATAACTAACTTTTAACTATTGAGAATTAAAGTGAAGCAATTTACATTATTTGTAAAAATTAGGGTTAATGGTGAATTTGAACCAGAATTAAAGTGAAGCAATGAGGATTGTCTTTGAAGATGAAGGGGTATAATAGTCATTTTATATGTATTTGACCTTGACTAACGAGATAACTAACGGGCGTTAGCAAAAAGTAGCTCTCGATGGCTGTTTTGCAATAAAAGAAAACATTAATGTCGATTTTGCAACAAAATTTCTCCCGATGTGATCCTTGCGCATTTGAGCTATTTTAAAGGCCATTTTTGCAATTTACCCTTTTAGTTATTCTTATCATTTGATGCTAACAAGTCGCGAGTTCATGTCTTTATTTTAAAAAGGGAAACTTGTACGAATATGCGGACAACTAAAATCCTTGTTATAATCAACTCTTAAAAATATAATAAAAAATGAGGAGAATGAGATAGGTATACTTAAAGGGTCTGGAAGGATCAAATTTAAATGTTATGGAAATTTTGGTAAATGTAAAGTTGTAAATTATATCGACTACTTGAGTTTGACCATTACGCGTAAGATCTTTGAGCTGTACCCGAAAGAACGAATGCCACATATAGTGTTAGAAAAAAAAAAAAAAAAAAAAAAAAGCAAAACAAAAAAAAACAAGTAGACGTTACCAAGTTCGCATGCAGCAACCTCTATTGCTTTATATCATGAACTGTATGCACCCACATATGTCTCCATCTACACTAAATATTTTGCCGACTCTTTGCTCTTTTTAAGCATCAACAGTTCAGCACAATAACAAACACACCACAAAACTAAACCACACGAAAATGGCTTCATCGCTTCCAGTTGGTTCAACACAACGCCCTCATTTTGTATTGTTTCCCTTTATGTCCAAAGGTCACACTATCCCACTTCTCCACCTAGCCAGCCTTCTCACAAATCGCAACATTATGGTCACTATTTTCACTACCAAAGCGAACCGGCCTTTTATAAGTCAGTTTCTTGAAAAGGTTCAAAATGGTTCTATTTCTATCATAGAACTTCCGTTTCCTAGCAAAGTTGAAGGAATACCTCAAGGCATAGAAAGTACAGATAAGCTACCTTCTATGTCCCTCTTTAGACCATTTGCAAGTGCAACCAAACTCATACAGCCTCACTTTGAACAAGCTCTCGGTAATCTCACTGATGTCACCTGCATCATTTCTGATGGGTTTTTGAGCTGGACACTCGCATCAGCAAATAAGTTTAGAATCCCTCGCCTCTCCTTTTACGGTATGAACTGTTATGCAGGTGCTGTGAGCCGAGAAGTTGCTTTAAACCAGCTTCTATCAGGACCTGAGTCAGATGATGAGTTAATCACGGTACCCAAGTTCCCTTGGATCAAAGTCAGTAGGAATGACTTTGATGATCCTCTTAATAAACGGGATCCAACAGGCCCGCACATGGACTTCGTAATGGAATGTGTTATAGCATCAACAAATAGCTATGGTCAGATTACAAACAGCTTTTACGAGCTAGAGCCGATGTTTCTAGACTATATGAACCGTGAGGCTAAGCCTAAAGCATGGTGTGTGGGACCCCTTTGCTTAGCTGAGTCAACAACTATTGCCGACCAAAATCCCAAATGGATGAAGTGGTTAGACCAAAAGAAGGATGAAGGATGCTCGGTTTTATACGTAGCATTTGGTTCTCAAGCAGAGATTACATCACGGCAGATGGAAGCCATAGCAGAGGGTTTGGAAGAATCTGAAGTGAGTTTCTTGTGGGTGGTGAGGAAGTCAGAGACAAGTGTTCTGAACGAGCTTGGAGAGAAAGTGGGAGAACGAGGGATGATCGTAACAGAATGGGTGAACCAGAGGGAGATACTAAAGCACGAGAGTGTGAAAGGTTTTTTAAGCCACTGTGGTTGGAACTCAGTCTTAGAGAGCATATGTTCAGAGGTACCGATACTAGCATGGCCGATGATGGCTGAGCAACCTCTAAACGCCAGGATGGTGGTGGAAGAGATTAAGATCGGATTAAGGGTGGAAACATGTGATGGGTCAGTGAAAGGGTTTGTAAAGTCGGAAGGGTTAAAGAAGATGATTAAAGAGTTGATGAAGGGAGAAAAGGGGAAAGAGGTGAGGAAGAAGGTTAAGGAGGTTGGTGCGGCTGCAAAGAAAGCTATGGCTGAAGGTGGATCGTCTTGGCGGACACTGAATGAGCTCATAGACGAGTTACAGGCAGTTAGAAACCACAATTCAGACGGTTTTCCTAGTTCGAAAGATTTAATCTACAGCGAGATTAATGGAGAGGCATAGACTAGCCCAGTAAAAAGCTAATTAATTACTCTTATTGGAGTATAAAAACCTATCTTTTACGATATATCATATGGCTAAGAAACATATGTTTCGCAGTTTCTAGGCTGAAAGGGAACTTGAGTTATAATCAGTGTCGTGTAAGGCACCAAACTTCTGATGCATGTCACCCCGTCTTACCTTGTTCAGCCATTATTAGTATTAACAAATAAGATGGTGACAAGAATAAGGGTTGGGCATATTAAAAGGGTTCATCGTCCCACATAATAAATTAAGTTGGTCCAGCATTAAACTTCTGTACTGTTCTTTTCTAGTGATGGAGAGTATCTGATAACGCTACACGCGTCGTTCGAGGTCAAAGGAACTTCTTTTTCGTTGAGCAAGTTTTTCAACACCCTAAGCAGTGAACCTAATCGTTGTAGTGTAGTATTAGGGTAAGCCACGGGAATTGATATCGTTCTCTAGGGGAATAGGAATGCTAGTGAGAAGTTACTACGCTAAGGTTGGGGTTGAGGAAGATTCTTTTTTATCTTTTTTATACTTTTTAGAAAATGGAAAGGAACGAATTTCGGGGTTTGAATTTGGGGGGTTGGTATTTCTACCGATTATTTCTAATTATCTAATTATCTAAACTAAGGTGTATGTAGTCTATGTCTATTGTTGTGTGCTCGTATGATAGTTAAAAATGTATTTGCTTAGGCTTTATTACTCCCTAGTTATCTCCTATTGATTGTTGAATTGTGACGTCCTTATTCTTAATCGCGTTGTGTCTCTAAGGTCGTATGGTATGCGTTTATCCCTAACTCTTTGAAGCTACCAAAGGTTAATGACTACAAAATCTCTATTATTTATAAACTTTAACTCTAAGGTATTTTTTGGATGTATAGCCTACAATTACTCTAGGTGATTATAAACTAAGGTTCAACAAAAATTAATCAAGCATTACAAGCACAATGAATGACCTATCGCAATACTGGGTCAATAACAATTAAGATAAGAAACAACCAATCAATATTCAATAACTAAGTTTCATATTACCTAACCAAACACACAAGTAAATTAGCCGGACATGGGGAATATGCAAGCATACACACAATCAAAGGAAGACATAATTAAATTAATGAAGTAAAACACTTATCTTGATGTAAGATTGGGTATGGAACTCTAAAATACTGTAACAGAAAGACATGTACTTTGGTTCGTTTAGGTTTTACTCCAAAGACTACACACTGAAAACTAAAAAATTCGGATTCTATATATAAGATTATACATGCGACGGCGTCACCCTTTAATTTGTGACGCCGTCGGGTCGCCGTTATTAGGGTTTCGTCTTGGCCACGTTAGTATGGCGACGGCGTCACCTTATGCTTGTGACGCTGTCCCCTTCAGTCTCTGACGTCGTCTGAATCAAATCTAGGCCGTCTGAGCTGCGACGTCCTACTCTTTTAAAACATGAAGCCGTCACTTGTAAATGAGTAATTTGGCTACTGAGTCATCACAAAACTTGTCCGACGGCGTCTCTAGGCGTCTCTAGTAGTACCTGACGCCGTCACTTTGTAGAACCTGACGCCGTCTCCTTCAGTTCCAGCAGCCTGAGTGTCTCGATTCTTGACTTTGGCCATTTTCTTCGTATATTCGCGCCTTTTTCGTCCGAATAAGTGTCATTCCAGCATTTTGCCTTCAAGATACCTAAAAAGTGAAAAGGAACGATATTAAGTAATAACGGATACAAAAGTGATCAAATAAGGGCTTAAACGACCCCTAAAAAATGTCCATTTTAAAACCTTATCAAATATCCCTACACTTGGTATTTGCTTGTCCTCAAGAAAATGTGCTTTTAGCTAATTAATTTATAAGTTAGGGGTCATGAAGCATTAGTTTAGAACGATCCACAACACATATAAGCCCCGCAAAAGTCATAACAAGCACGGAAATTTCATACTAGCACCTCACATGGGGTGTTTGGATACTCACATCTCTCGGATGTATATGAAATATAACAAATTGGAAATGGAAGATAAACACTCATTAACCGGTCCTAGTACATAGATTATCATAGGCTTGAGACTAGATCAAACCTCCATCGCTTTGGCGTAAACACCTAGGAAAGACTATCCAAGAGGTCTTTTAAAGGGTTGTAATGATAGGCTTACGGTAGGGAAACAAAGGGTTTGGTGGGATAGGCGATTTAGTGGTGGCAAGTCAAAAATCTTTATGTTACAAGCATGCGAAGAATGGCGTTGCTAAGCCAAGACTCGACACTCTAAACTCTAGATAACTGAAACAAACAAACATAAATCTAAAGATAGATGTAGGATGGTAGCCCGTATGTTTTTTTTTCATACACTTTTACTCTACCATCCTCTACGATAACATCAAAATGATAGGGATTTATAGGCACATCCCTACACTTGAGTTTTTATTACTCTAACACTAATTTGACCCGAATTGAAAAGATCAAAACACTTGGAGTACATTATTACGCAAATAAAGGGAATTTGAATTTAACGTTCCCTTCCCTTCATTTAATAAAATTTAACTTTTCCCATGAGTCCCATTCGTCCCAAAACTGTGTACAAAGGATATGACTCGACTTAGCAACTTATGCAAGCAACTAGATAATTAAACTAAGGGTTAAGTGTGATAACAATAATGCACTAAAAGTGAGTGCATACAAGGTAGGCAAAGGCGATTTGGGTGTACATTTGGGGGTGGATTGTAAACAATGCTCTTCATTGATATTCCGGAAAACCGAAACATCACGAGAACCGCGAAAAGGATAGGCTCTGAGGGGTTAACTAGGGGTATCGTGAACTAAAGATGAGTACAACGCAAAGGTATGGGGGAATTACTTAACCGATGTGGAAGAAGTAATTATATTACGGGTATCAACAAGGGTTATCCTAATGCCTCTTATCATTTAGTTATTCCTAATTACACAAGTGTATTCTTACTAGCGATCTCGGGATGCATCACAAAACAAGTTCTAGAATCTATTATACTACCGGTTCACACTCTAAGCATTAAAGATGAATGCTTTAATTCCTACAAATCTAAGGGCGATCCTCACATTTTTGGGTGGAATTTAAGTGGTAAAGGGTTTTTGTGCTAGTCATATAATTTCCTATCCATGAGACGCTTTATTAAGACTAATGGCCCACTCCTACATGTCATAAAAAAATTTAAATTTGGTGCCAAAATTACCCTAACCGATATTTCTCATGGTTTATTACATAAATGCAATTGGACAAAGCAAATAATCAAGGATAAGCATAGTTTCAAAGTTTCCGTTTTATTTTCCCTCCCTACACTTAAACTGAACATTGTCCCAAATGTTCCCCGAAAGTATCAAAGTTATGATAATGGAAGGTTATTAAAGACGAAAGAAACTAGTACTCCCCTGATTAGCTCGGTAGGATCCGTGTGAAGTGGTGGTTACATCTTTCCTCAAGAAGAACGTTTGCGTGAAAAGCTCCTTCTCATCTTATGTATTTTCTTCTTGGTAAATTAAACCTGCACACTAGAAGAAAACAAACGAAACCTTCGCGTAAAATCGGCGGTAACAATATATATAAGACTCTACTAAACTAGGATATAATGCTTGTGGAATGGATGTTTACAGAATTTTTTTTTTGGAAAATTAAGACCTGGAAAATTCCAAAAATTTATAAGCAGCTCAGAAAACGAGAAAAAGTAATCATTTGTTTCTGCTCCTTCCTGATGCCGTCAGGTTGCGATCCTGACGCCGTCAGGTTATCTTGACAGAAATTGGTCTGCGATTTTCTGGAAAAAATTCTGGAAAATTTACATCTTTAGAATCTGGAAAAATTTCCTGCAAAACATCCATTATGACTCGATACAAGCATTTGACTCGAACAAACACACCTGTATATCTTTTAATTAATTGTAATTCTCATGTTCACGTTTCTTTTGAAAACGTGTGTAATCCTCCCTACACTTATCCCTTATGTAAAATACCTTTATATGTAATTAAGACGGGGTTAAAGACAAAATAAAGCATTTTTACAAATTCAAACATGAGAATAAACAATCAATAAAAAATACATGACACAAACAAGCAAACAATTAAGCATAGGTTGCCTCACACGAAGCGCTTTTCTTTATTTATGAGTCTTGTAGCTAGACTCGAAGTCGTGCCCCTACGTGACTTCATTACCGTCACCTTCTTCCTCATGACGGTCTCTATTGGGGGATTCCATGTCGTAAAAGTGCCCTATGATGCACCTTTCTAAGAGATCGTCCTCTCCGCACTCGGTTCTATACTCTGGTCCTAAGTTCAAGCAATCCTTATAGAAGCCGAAAATCTTGGCCATAACATAATCTACTCCCTTTTCCTTATCCTCCTCATTCCTATAGTAGACCGATAGCTTAAGTTCCTTTTCATCATTAGAGAGTGATGAAAACTTCTCAATCTTAAACGGCATTTGGTAAGCTACATTATCGGTCTCATCCTTGAATCGCACTATTCCTAATGAGGGATCATAAGTCATTCCGGTGTTTTCTATGAAAGGATTCCCTAGAATAACGTGGGACAAGCTAGGATCTATGGTCGTACTAATGTCATTCACTATTATGAAATCCGTAGGAAACATGAAACTACCTACATACACGGGCAATCCCTTAATTCTACCAATAAAATTGCAACTAATCCTAGGATTATCGGGATCTTGCCTAGTTGGGATAGGCTTCTTCATTACCCAATTATATTAGGTGCTAGTCATTATGTTTATTGGGGACTTGCGGTCAATGTAGGCCTTTGCCACGAAAAGGTGTCCTATGCAACACGGTATGTTAAGATTCCAAGGGTTCCCAAACTTGATCCTAGGGCTTCTCCTAACATACATGTGACGGAGGTCACGTACTAAGTGAGGGTGGCGAGAGAGTTCTTCTTCTGTAGGAAACTTATTGAAATAGTCATGGTCTACTTCATCTACTTCCTCGGTTGTTTCATTCCTAGGTGTCTCACTAACCTCAAGTATCGTTTCATGGTTCGCTTCATCATTTGTTCTATTAGGTTTCACTAAGGTGATGGTATTGACGAATTGAACGTGCTTAGCTAACTTACTTGGGTCCTTAATCTCTACACCGGAAGCTTCGGGAGTTGAGATAGCATTAACCTTCCTATCACTATTGGTCATGGCTTTCAAGAGGTTATCTATCTTCCTATCCATCTCGGCTTGTTGTTGGTTAAAACGGTCCGAGAGATTAGCTATTTGAGCTTCTTGGGATGCGACTAGGTGTTGCAACATCCCCTCAATGTTTTGTTGGTTAGGGCCGTGAGATGGGGGCCATGAGAAATCATTGGAAGTGAATTCTTTGGTTTGTCCCCAATAAAAGTCGGGCTTGCCCTTCCATGCTTCTCGGGTATCATTAAAAGTCCTAGGTCCGGGTGTTGTAGGGAATCTTCCTCCCGTTCCATTAGTACGCGAGGATGCGTAGTCAAAGGAAGCTTGTTCGGGGAATCTTGTGCAAGTGCGCGTGTCGTGGGAACCACTACACGGCTCACACGAGGAAGAAACTTTGTTCACTTGGCGTGAAGACTTAGGATTTTCGTAGGAGCTCATTAGGAATTTAACTTGATCTTCAAGTTCGAGCATCCTACGGTCGGAAGATTGTGATTCAATAGGAGGCAAGGAGATTGCCTTTACGGTTTTGGGTAACTCACGGGGGTCATTCCAACTTTCGTTGTCATAGAGAGAAAGGTCCTCTATTATACCCATGATTCTTCCGCGGTGAGATCACTATGTTTTCCACCGGCCGCTTGGTCAATGGATCGCTTAGTGGAGAAGTTGACATGATCATAGAAGAGTTGGATTTGAAGCCAAAGATCAATGCCGTGATGAGGGACTCTATGGAGTAAGTCCTTGAATCGAGTCCATTCTTCGTAGAGAGATTCACCTTGACATTGTTGGAACATCAAGATTTCATTCCTAAGCTTGGTAGTTCTCCCCGGTGGGAAAAATTAAGCAAGGAAGCGAGAGGTGAGATCTTCCCAACTTGAGATGGAGCCGGCGGGAAGTCGCTCAAGCCAATTACTAGCTTGGTCCCGTAGAGAGAATTGGAAGAGACGCAGATGCGTGGTCTCCCGAGTAGTAGCATCGAGGTCGATGGAATCGACAATTTTAAGGAAATCCTTAAGATGGTGATTAGGATCTTCGGAACGAAGTCCATGGAATGCACATCCGTTTTGCACCAACCGGATGGTGTTGGATCGCAGGACCGTAGTTTGGGCTTGGTCGGGAAGCTCAATGGTGTTCCTATAGCCTAGGTGGCTTGGTCTCGAGTATTCACCAAGAGTACGGCCTCTTGGCGGGTCATTTGGTGGTGGGTTGATGAGTGGTGGTTGGTTATCACCTTCCATGATGAAAAGTGATGGGATTACTAACAAAGGTCATGAAGAAGGGGGATAGACTACGAGGAAGCTAAAAATGAGAAAAAAGCTTAATTGATAGGAATCAAGCAAGGAAATCTAAACGAGGTGGACTCCTAACTAGCTATTCTATTCCCCGGTAGCGGCGCCAAAAACTTGATAACGCTACACGCGTCGTTCGGGGTCAAAGGAACTTCCTTTTCGTCAAGCAAGTTTTTTAACACCCTAGGCAGTGAACCTAATCGTTGTAGTGTAGTATTAGGGTAAGCCACGGGAATTGATATCGTTCTCTAGGGGAATAGGAATGCTAGTGAGAAGTTACTACGCTATGGTTGGGGTTGAGGAAGATTATTTTTTATCTTTTTTATATTTTTTAGGAAATGGAAAGGTACGAATCTCGGGGTTTTAATTTGGGGGGTTGGTATTTCTACTGATTACTTCTACTTATCTAATTATCTAAACTAAGGTATATGTAGTCTATGTCTATTGTTGTGTGCTGGTATGATAGTTAAAAATGTATTTGCTTAGGCTTTATTACTCCCTAGTTATCTCCTATTGATGGTTGAATTGTCACGTCCTTATTCTTAATCGCGTTGTGTCTCTAAAGTCGTAGGGTATGCGTTTATCCCTAACTCTTTGAAGCTACCAAAGGTTAATGACTACAAAATCTCTAGGATTTATAAACTTTAACTTTAAGGTATTCTTTGGATGTATAGCCTACAATTACTCTAGGTGATTATAAACTAAGGTTCAACAAATATTAATCAAGCATTACAAGCACAACGAATGACCTATCGCAATACTGGGTCAATAACAATTAAGATAAGAGACAACCAATCAATATTCAATAACTAAGTTTCATATTACCTAAGCAAACACACAAGTAAATTAGCCGGATATGGGGAACATGCAAGCATACACACAATCAAAGGAAGACATAATTAAATTAATGAAGTAAAACACTTATCTTGATGTAAGATAGGTTATGGAACCCTAAAATACTGTACAAGACAGCCTTGGTTCGGTTTAGGTTTTTACTCCAAAAGACTACACACTGAAAACTAAAAACTTTGGATTCTATATATAAGATTACACATGCGACGGCGTCACCCTTTAATTTGTGACGCCGTCAGGTCGCCTAGGGTTTCGTCTTGGCCACGTTAGTATGGCGACGGCGTCACCTTATGCTTGTGACGCCGTCCCCTTCAGTCTCTGACGTCGTCTGGATCAAATCTAGGCCGTCTGAGCTGCGACGTCCTACTCTTTTAAAACCTGAAGCCGTCACTTGTAAATGAGTAATTTGGCTACTGAGTCGTCACAAAACTTGTCCGACGGCGTCTCTAGGCGTCTCTTGTAGTACCTGACGCCGTCACTTTGTAGAACCTGACGCCGTCCCTTCAATTCCAGCAGCCTGAGTGTCTCGATTCTTGAATTTGGCCATTTTCTTCGTATATTCGCGCCTTTTCGTCTGAATAAGTGTCATTCCAGCATTTTGCCTTCAAGATACCTAAAAAGTGAAAAGGAACGATATTAAGTAATAACGGATACAAAAGTGATCAAATAAGGGCTTAAACGACCCCTCAAAAAGGTACATTTTAAAACCTTATCAGTATCACCAAGTTAAATATTTAATTACGTGTTTGGGTTAAGAAACTTACCCAGGTTTACCCATTGGATAATGATTTCCGTAAGAGAGTGAGTAGCTTAATCATTAATCTATTTTTTCTTTTTCTTAACTTTCAAAGAGAGATGCTAAGGGACGTACAAAGATAATGTGACTAAAACAATATATATATAATATATATATATATATATATATATATATATATATATATATATATATATATGGTATATATATAATTCATTAAGAAGAAAAAACTAAAATGAGAAGAATAAGAAGAATTTTTAGCCACATATTTTAAATTAGAGTGAGATTTTTAAAGGGAGATGCATCAATATTTGTAGGTGCATTTAAAATGTGTGTTTGTTTTTCTTCTTATTCTTTTCATTTTAATTTTTCTTCTTATTTTATCCTAACTCTAACTAACTAATCTATATATATATATATATATATGTATATATATATATATATATATATATATATATATATATATATATATATATATATATATATATATATGTATATATATATATATATATGTATATATATATATATGTATATATATATATATATGTATATATATATATATATATGTATATATATATATATATATATATATATATATATATATGTATATATATATATATATGTATATATATATATATGTATATATATATATGTATATATATTATATATATATACATATATATATATATATATATATATATATATATATATATATATATATATATATATATATATATATATATATATATTGTTGATCCCAGTTGAGCAAACGATCTAATATAGAAACTGACTTAGAATAACAACTTATTAAGTATTATGCGGAATTTAACACTTAACCTTAAGAAGAAGAACAGTTAACATTCAACACCTCAATATTATTTATTAATACGGATACTCTTACAGTATTAGGGTTTTGCAACCTTGAAGTGTATCGAACTTAGATATAAAACTTACGTACTTCTAATCTAACCTAGGACCTCCTTTTATAAGCCAAGGAGTCCTATACATTATACAATACATAACATACAAGATAAATATCTTTTCCATATTTATCTAAAACAATAAACTAACCGACTATACAAAACACTAGCAGTAGTTACAATATATCATCCGTGGTTACACATTACTACTAGCCGCTGTTATCTTCATCCGTGGTTACACTCTTCTGTCCGTGGTTCTATCAAGCCTGTCCCGTGTTCCATGTACTTAAAGTAATTCTTGATGCAAGGAACCTAAACCCACAATCCTCCCTAAACTTGATACATTCCAACAGAATTCTCAAGTTTCCTTTAAGCTCAAAACATCTGAAATGGAGGATGTAGCCAAACACTTACTAGCCTTAAGTATATTCTCATACTTCAGTAACAAATCGTAAGCTTGACCATCATAAGGTACTAACATCTTGATACAACCAGGCTTCAACATCTTAGCAATTATTCCTGGATGCTTATTCAGTTGAGGATAATCACCTTCTACAAGCATATGAATAACCTTTCCAGAAACAGTCAAAACATGAACTCCACAAGTTTGATATAAAAACCATCTAGTAACTTGTCCATTGTAGAGTCCTTGCAATTCAGATTCATCATGAGTAGGTTCAAATAGAATCTTCAAATGATGATAAACCAACCTCTCATGATAATCAGTTGGATGCACTTCACCAAACTTGTTCTTGTAAAGTCTCCAGAGATCCATCAAATCATCCCTTTCAAAATACTGAAGCATTTGTGAAAATTTATTATACTCAGAAACTTCATTGTTGAGTCTTTTAATTTTCCAAACTCCTTCACTTCCATCATTAAGCTTAAACTCATAAGAAATGATTTGATTTTCATTTTCAAAAACTTTCAATCTTTAGAATCGATGACTCCTGAACCTCAGATTTTCTCTTCTTTTTACTTAGCATCCACTCATCATGCTTCTTTATCCACTCTTCTTCCTTTTCAGAATTCATTGGACAGAAATCATCTACATTAATCCTCATACATCTCTCATAAATTTCCAAAATTTTTTCAAATGAACATTTACTAAGATTATCAGAAACATAAATGCCTGAATTCTTAATAATTTTCATCAATATATTCCTCATCTGAGCCATAGTAGGAGGTTTCTTTCTTATAACCTCGCTTCTTTGTTTTGCTAACCTTCCTTGCCCATTCATTCATCAATCTAGCTTTCTCCTCATCATCCAGCAGTTTCCATTCTTGTGCAAGAAACTCATAAAAATTTGTAAAGAAGCTTGAAGATAGTTTTCTGAGTTATACCATATAGCTAACCATTTCTCACTAGCTTCCTCCTCTTCTTTCTTTCTTTTATCCAAAGTGCTTGTCTTCAGCAACCATATTCTTTACAAACTCATCATCAAAAGCTTCTTGTTCTGCTCTAGTTTTAAACTTCAACTCTAGTAATGCAATACCTTTTACCCTTTCCAACATCAGATTGAATCACCTTCTTCTTCAGTGGTTCACCAATAACTAAAGTTTTTCCTCTGAGTTTAGGTTTAGTTGCAGTGAAGTTTGAAACAGATAAAGCAGTGCAATAATGGGTGTAGAAATAGATGATGTTTTGCTCAGATTAATCAATGTACTTGCAGCTTCTTTCTCTACTTCTTTAGGCTTAGATGGTAATATAGAGAGAGTTGTTACAACAGTGGAAGTGGTTATAATAGAAGTGGGTATGATTGCTGAAGGTATAGTTGTAGTGTTTATAGTTGCTATGTCTGTTACAGCATCAGTGGTTAGAAGTGTACTAACCGTGGTTTCAGACATACCATCCGTGTTTGTGTTCACTACTACATCTTCTACAACCTTCTTCACATTTTCAAGAACTGCCTCATTCCCATCTTTATCCGATACCACAAATGTTTGATCTCCACTATCAACATCTTCTTCCATAGATACATTAACATCCTCCCCTGAATTCTTGCCTTCACTCCTCCCCTGTTTGGAAACATCCTCCATATTCCGAGCGGAAAGGAGTTCAAGCATTTTCTTTTCCTTAGCTTCCTCAAAGCAGCAAGCCAGGCCTTTTTTATCTTCTCCAAAACCAAAACCCTGTGCTTCCAGCGCCGAATATCCTTTTCATGAAACCCAGCCAATTCCTTGAGATTAGAGATCGGCTCCTCCATCTTGGTACATTTGGCCGTCAATTCATTTAAGCGTTCAAGAATATCCTCCCCACTTCGACCTGTGTGAACTGGTCCGATAGGTGGTTCATTGAAAAGTCGTATGTACAAACTCGATCCGCCAATTCATGTTCAGGTTCCAACCTATCCTCATCACTTCGAGCTGTGTTAACTGCTCCGAGAGGTGAATCTTTGGATTAGAAAACATAGCATCGAACCGAGCCCAACATCTATGCACCCTGTAATAGCCAAATGGCTAGGGATTCCTCCACCTATGTTAAGTTCCAAGGAACTCTTCACATTAGGAGTTGCCAATGGTTGGGTCTTATTTATGTTTCCACTATCCTGATCAGCATCTAAGCATGTATCAGAAGTGGAAGCCCTTCCAATCATGTCACCTTCACCACCTGTGACAGCCTCATGAGCAACACCACTAGCACTAGCCTGAGGAAGCTTAGTGCCCTTCTTTCTCCTAGTCCATACAATAGGTGAAATATTAGTGATTTGAGATGTAGTATCAGTGGTTGAAGGTGTACTTTCAGTGATTTGAGTTGTAACTGCAAAATGGTTAGTGAAAAACAGGACAACTAGCAGTGGTTTGAACCAAACTATCAGTGGTTAGAAACAAACTATCAGTGGATAGAAACAAAAATAGCAAAACTAAGATTACATAATAATAGTGCAGTACATATACAAACTGGTACAAAACAATTTGAGAATTTAGAGATTAATCATTCCAATACTAACAGCAAGATACTGAAACCTCCCCACATCAAAAGCTTTGGTGAGAAGATCAGCAACATTGAAATCAGTATGGATTTTACCATTTGAATCAACCTTTTCTCATTACAATCTCTAATTAAATGATGTCTTATCTCAATATGTTTAGTTCTAGAATGTAAAACAGGATTTTTAATGATGCATATTGTACTGTTATTATCAATGTAAATCTTAGTATGCATAAATTTGTACCCAAAGTCCAAAGAATTGATTCTGAATCCATAGAACTTGACCACAGAACTAGCAGCAGCCACATACTCGCTTCGTTGTAGAATTTGCCACAATAGTTTGCTTTTTACACTGCCATGAAATAAGTCTTCTTCCCAAAAACTGACATCCTCCAGTTGTAGACTTCCTATCCAAACTAGCACCAGCATAGTCACTATCTGTGTAGGCCACCAAGTCAAAAGGAGAATCCTTTGAGTACCAAAGGCCCAATTTAGGATGACCCTTAAGATACCTAAAAATTCTCTTAACAGCATTCATATGTGATGAATTAGGTGTGACTTGAAATCTTGCACACACACATACTGAGAACATTATATCTGGCCTAGATGCAGTGAGATACATCAAAGATCCAATCATGGACCTGTACAACTTCTGATCAACTCTTGTACTTCCATTATCAGGTAGCAAGGGTTTCTCGAGTCTCCATTGGTGTACTAGCACTTTTCACATCCTGAAACCCAAACTTCTTCAAAACACCTGCTACATACTTGTCTTGACTAATGAAGATACCATCAGTCCTTTGTTGAACCTGTAGCCCCAAAAAGAAAGTGAGTTCTCCCATAGAACTCATCTGAAACTTATCATGCATAAGCTTCTCAAAATCTTTGCATAGCTCTTTATTGGTCGAGCCAATGATGATGTCATCTACATAAACCTGAACCAGTAAAATATCATCTTTGTGCTTTCTTATGAACAAGGTTTTATCAATTAGTCCTCTTTTAAACCCATTGTCCATCAAATAAGTGGGCAGGCATTCATACCGCCCTAGGAGCTTGATGCAAACCATACATAGCTTTCCTCACCCTGTAGACCTTGTCAGGATGATGAGGATCTTCAAAACCAAACAGGTTGACAGACATAAACCTCCTCATCAATTGTGCCATACAAAAATGCACTTTTAACATCCATCTGATACACCACAAAGTTTTTAAATGAAGCATAAGCTAAAACAATCTAATAGCCTCAATTCTTGCAACTGGAGCAAATACTTCATCATAATCCAAGCCTTCCGTTTGTGTGTATCCTTGAGCAACCAACCTTGACTTGTTCCTCACAACAATACCTCTTTCATTCCTTTTGTTTCTGAACACCCATTTTGTCCCAATGGCCCTCTTACCATTTGGAAGTTCTACCAATGTCCAAACCTCTTGAAGTTTGAACTGAAGAAGCTCCTCTTGCATTGATTCTACCCAACCTTCTTCAGATAATGCTTCTTCAACTCTCTTTGGTTCCTTTTGAGACAAAAAACAAGCAAACAGCAATTTTGCATCTTTATGACTGTTTCTTTTGTGAAGAGATCTTGCAAAGAACCCATGTTCAGGAAAGGGTTCTGTGTTCTTAACCTTGCTTCTTGTTTGAACTAGAGTATGCAAATTTCCAAGTATTTGTTCCTTGGGATGAATCTTGTGTATCCTTGTGGAGGTAACAGGACTTTCATGAATGACATGTTCTAAATTAGTTAAATCAACATTAAAGAAATCATCCATGTCTTCATCATCAGTAGGAGTATCAATTTCAATCAAATCGGCATATCGGATCATGTGGATACCCTCTTCACCATGTAATGGCTTTGCATGTGGTCCAAAGAAAGTACTACTATCAGTACTTACATCTGGGATTTCACTTGTACTTGTATTACAGTGGTAGAAGTTGTTGGCTTAGCAGTGTTGGTTGTATTAACTCTATCTGTGCTTATGTTTGCTTATCCGTGTTTGCAGACTGCTTTTTTCTTCTTTTCAATTTCTTCTACCAACACTGAATTATCTTTCAATAACTCATCCTTATCTTGATGATGAGCACTATTGCATCCAGTATTCAAGACATCATCATCAGTGGGACCTTACTTATCAATGATGGGTGAGACAGAACTAGCTTTCCACTTTTCAAACAAATAGAACTCTTGAGGAGAATCAGCTTCCTTATAAATTGCTTCTTCACCAGAATTCTTTTGAGTACCTGGATCAACATTAGTGGAAGTTCCTGCAATGATAGGCTCATAATTCATAGATTTGGTCAGCATATCAATGTTAAACAGCCCATCGGTCCTTTGGTCTCAACACTAGGAGTCTTTTCACTGAATTGAACATGTAGATTCTCTTCAACAATTCTAGTCCTCCTATTGTATACTCTAAAGGCTTTACTATTTGATGAATAGCCTAAAAAGTATCCATCATCAACTTTTTCTTGAAACTTGCCTAGGTAGTCTATGGTATTCAAGATAGTAACAGGACACCCAAAAGGTTTTAGAAATGCAATCATTGGCTTCCTATCATGTAACAGCTCATAGGGGGTCTTGTTATGAGGCTTCACTACCTTACTCGTATTATGCACATAACATGCAAAGCCTACGTTCACCAAAAGGTAGTTGGTAACTTAGACTCTGACAACATAGTCCTAGCAGCCTCAATTAGTGTTCTATTTTTCCTTTCAACCACACCATTTTGTTGTGGTGTTCTAGCAACACTAAACTGTCTTTCAATACCTTTCTCTACACAAACGATTCATCATCTGATTCTTAAACTCAGTTCCATTATCACATCTGATTATCTTGACTTTATGATTCACTAGATTTTCTATCTTAATAATGAAACTCTTGAGAACTTCACTAGTTTCACTCTTAGCCGCCAAAAAGTAAACCCAAGAAAATCTACTATAATCATCAGTGATAACTAGGCACATCGCTATGGTTCAAACTCTTAAAAAGTAGGTCCAAATAAGTCCATATGAAGCATAAAACAAGCGTTGTGAAATGGTGTTGACAATTTTGGACTTACAAGAAGCTCTATGTTGTTTTCCTTTCTGACAAGCCACACACAGTTCCTTACACTCAAAACCTTAGAAGGTAACCCTCTCACTAAGTTCCCTTTAACCGCTTTTATTGATTGTTTTGTAATTGAGGTGACCTAATCTTCTATGCCATAACTTAGATTCATCCACAGATGCTTTAGCAAATAAACAAGTTAAGGACCTATTAGGAATTACATCTTTAAGATCAAAACAATATATATTTTCCTTCCTAGGTACCCTAAGTTGTATAAACTTCTCATCAGGCATCTTAAACTCCGGAGACAACACCACACACTCAGTTTCACCAAAAAGTACCCAGTTTTTCTTATCACACATTTGAGAAACAATGAATAAATTGTACTTAAGTCCCTGTACCAAGTAGACTTTTTCAAAGTCCAAATTTCCTGTTCTGATTGTGCCTCTTCCAAGTATCTTTCCTCCCTTTGGATCATTGCCAAAAGCCACATATCCTCCATCAAATGCTTCAAAATCTTCCAGGTTGCTCCCATCCCAAGTCATGTGCCCCGAGCAACCACTATCAAAAACTCCTTTGTCTTTTAGCTCATCTTGTAGATTGCCCCGCACATGAAATTAAACAAGTTAGTTCCTTTTGTGGACCCAAGCCAATATCGACTTGGTCCGCCTGCATCAATATAATCAAATTTGGTTAGGTCCATTGATGCACAGTTGACATGATGTAAAACCTTGGTCTTAGGTTTCCATTGCCAACAAGCTGAGGCCTTAACAAAGATAAAATGATTCCCAACCATCTGACGCTTATCACCTTTGGAATTTTAAAACTTCTTTGTTATCTGTGGTGATTTTTTGCTTATTAGTGGTTTGATTTTGCTTAGCCGTGTTTACACTTTGCTTAGCAGTGGTTGGAACCCATTTGGGAGAAGAGTGACAATTGATTTTGTATTCCCATTCCTCATTAACACTGCTTTAGGAATCATGTTTCTTAGGATGAGGGTTTGTTTTCTTTGAAAAGTTTTGGTGATTTACCCTCCTCCAATGATTCCAAACTTGTGGTCTGTTTTTATTACAATTTCTCTGTAAATGCTCAAAACTACCACATATAAAACAAGCCTTTTAAACACATTGAAACTCATCTAACTGTTAGAAATTAAACCATTTAAGCTTCTTTGATTACCCCTAGGTTTATATTTTTGCATCTGGTTCCTAGGTATTTCCCTGTACTCTACTACTTTCTTGGTAACTTTAGCTCCAAATCTAGGTACAAAATTAGCTTGTCTAGTATCAACTTTCTTAGTAGGTTCTAACTTTTCAGGCTGTGTTGATACTTTACTATCTTTTATCAATCGATTCCCAATCTTCAATGATGGGAGTATCAGAGACATATGAACTTATCTTAGGTGTCTCATCTTACTTATTTCTTCAAAGGTTTGTTAAAACTGAATTCACTACTAAATGACAGTTCTTAGCAGTGGTGCATGTTGCATAAGAGTATGTGGTGGCATATTGTTGTATCCTATCCCAGAACCCTTTTTCATTAGATGACTCTCTATAGATTTATGAACTAGATCTGAAGCAAATTGTGTTTTAGCTACCCTAACAACATGTTTTTCTTTTTCATCTAGGGCCATTTGTTTTTCACTCTCTCTCTTTAAGCATTTTAATCTCTCTATTTTAAGATCAATTTCACCACCTAATATATTGATCTTATCTACATACTCAAAATCACATTTAATACAAGATCTAAGCTTCTCTTCCACACTCTCTAGACCAACCCTATAACCTAAGTTATCCATAGTTAGTCTTTCTACTTCTTTCCTCATACTTTCAGTGATAGTTTTTTGAGATTCTAAGTTATCATTACATGATTTAAAAGAGCAAGTAGACTCATTAGATACCTCGAATCCTGAACCAGAAGATGAAGCATTAGCCATAAGAGCAAAGTTATGCTCCTTTGAAGCTTCACTAGCAAGAAAAGCTGCATTAGGTCCTTCTTCAATCTGATCACTCCAATCATAATCACCAAGAACATCTTGAGCCACCAATGTGAAGAAGGAGCGCACTCTTCAGGATCTTCTTAACACCTTCAATCCTCTTAGGAGCTCGACATTCCCTTGCAAAGTGACCCTTCTTCTTGCAGTTAAAGCACTCCATCGTGCTTTTGTCGAACCTCGCCTCCTTTGACCATCATACTTAACTTGTCTTCCAGTCCTCCTCAAAAACTTCCTTGCTTGGAGAGTTAACATTGCTATTTGCCATTGAAGATTAATCTCTTCTAGATCATCAGGATCAATTTGATCCGATCTTGATTCAACACAAGAACACTAGTAGTTAAATCGACCGAAAGCACAAATTGCACCATCACTAACATTATCACTAACAGTGGTATTGTTTGCAATAGCCGTGGATATACCATAGGCAGCAGTGGATACATCTTGTGAGCTCTTGTGATTAGTGGAGACAAAAGCAATGTTGGATTAGCAAGAGATGCACTAGCAAAGTTATTCTCAGGCTCATAAACCTTCAAGTTGTTGAAGAGATTATCCAGAGTCATCTTAGGAAAGTCCTCCTTATTCCTCCACACAATTGTATGAATAGCCCATTCAGATGATAGACTCCTAATGAACTTCAAATTAATATCTTCTTAAAGAACCTTATAATCTACAGACAGTTGCTGATAAGTTTTGAAGTCTATGTATGTGCCATCAATCTTTTCTCCACTGAGAGCAGTGAAGGTTTCAAATTGATGCTTGAGCATATTCATTCTGGACTTCTTTGTAGCTTCATTGCCAGCAAACCTTGTCTCAAGAGCATCCAAGAACTCTTTAGCGTTCATATTGCTCAAAATCCAAAGCATAATCATTTGGTATTCCCATGGAGAGAATACTATGAGCCTTGATCTCCAGCTTTCTCTTAGCCTTATCAATTTCACTAACAATGGAAATTTCTTTGCCATCCTCACCCTTCTTAGGAAGAGTGTCTCCCTTTTCAACGACATCCCAGAGAGCATAGTCAATCATGCAAATGTATTGCCTCATTCGCATTCTCCAGATTTGATACTCACCATGCTTGAGCATGGGTACCTTTGAAGCAGTCACCATGTGAGTTTCGTCAGACATCTTATCTTCTTTGAACAAAACTTAACTAAACCTCTTCTTGATTAGCTAGATCACAAGCTCGATACCACTTGTTGATCCCAGGTGAGCAAACGATCTAATATAGAAACTGACTTAGAATAACAACTTATTAAGTATTATGCGGAATTTAACACTTAACCTTAAGAAGAACAATTAACATTCAACACCTCAATATTATTTATTAATACGAATACTCTTACAGAATTAGGGTTTTGCAACCTTGAAGTGTATCGACCTAGATATAAAGTATTTCTATCTAACCTAGGACCTCCTTTATAAGCCGGAGTCCTATACATTATACAATACGTAACCTACAAGATAAATATCTTTTCCATATTTATCTAAAACAATAAACTAATCGACTATACAAAACACTAGCAGAGGTTACATATCATCCGTGGTTACACATTACTACTAGCCATGTTATCTTCATCCGTGGTTACACTCTTCTCGTGGTTCTATCAAGCTCGGTCCGTGGTTTCAGACTTAAAGTAATTTTGATGCAAGGAACCTAAACCCAACATATATATATATATATATATATATATATATATATATATATATATATGTATATAAGTGTTGTGTTGTATATATATATATATATATATGGGAGAGTTAACGTGAGATCAAACTTAAAGTTGTAAAAATAAGATCAAGTCTAAAAAACCACTAAAATATTTATAAATAACAATTTTAGCAATAATAAACATAAAAATAATATTTTAATACAAATTGACATTTTAGCAACTAATAACCAAATGATACATAAGTTTGAATTAGTGATACACCTGATACACATTACCCTAATAAATATTCCAAAACCTGATACACATACAAAAACCTGATGCACATTACACTTCTAATCAAAGTGTATCACCTAGGTTTCGTAATTTTAAAAAGAAATCTATCGAAACTTTAACAATTTTAGTTGTAGTTAATAAAAGATTTACTTTTTTGGTAAGGAGAGTGTCGCTTGTCAAATTTTAGTTGAATCTCATTTTAACAACTTTAAGTTTGATCTTGAGTTAACGTGAGATCAAACTTAAAGTTGTAAAAATAAGATCAAGTTTAAAAAACCACTAAAACATTTATAAATAACAATTTTAGCAATAATACACATAAAAAAAATATTTTAGCAACTAATAACCAAATGATACATGAGTTTTAATTAGTGATACACCTGATACACATTACACTAATAAATATTTCAAAATCTGATACACATACAAAAACCTGATACACATTACACTTATAATCAAAAGTAGTGCTTTTCGTAAATTTTAAAAAGAAATCTATCGAAACTTTAACAATTTTAGTTGTAGATGATAAAAAATTATTTTTGTTGTAGGAGCGTGTTTTTGTCAAATTTTAGATGGATCTCATTTTAACAACTTTAAGTTTGATCTTATTTGATCTAGATATATAGGGTAAAGTTAAAATAAAAAAACAAATATTCGTAAAAAGAATAAAAAGATTTGTTTTTTTTTTAATTCTACAAAAATTCTAAAAAAAATCCACAAGATCGGGTATGTTGGTGCATAAAACTTTTGTGAAAACATTTTTTATAATTTTTAGTTTTGATACGTTTTTTTTAATGCACAAAAAACAAATTTTGATGCACAAAATTTTTAACTTGTTTTAGTTAGATGCGAAATGTTATTTTGATTTAAAAAGTCAAAAGAAGTTGGGAAAAAACCAATTTGATGCACAAAAACGATTTAACGCGCTAAACGTATTTTTTATAATTTTTTTTCGGAAAAAATATCCACTTTTAGAAAAAAGTTTTTCACAACTTTTTCATGCACCATCATACCCGATCTTGTGGAATTGTTTGGGAATTTTTCGAGAACTTTTTTTGAAAAAAAAAAATCTTTTTTATCTTTTTGGGATATTTGCTTTTTACTTTATATATATATATATATATATATATATATATATATATATATATATATATATATATATATATATATATATATATATATAGTTAGGATCAAATAAGAAGATTACTTAAAATAAGAAGGAATAAGAAGTATTATAACCAAGAACCGATATGACCGACCTAAATTAGATGCATCCCTATAATATTAGATGCATTATGACACACTTATAGTGTGTTTTCTACCTTTTAATCAGATGCATATATGATATAGATGATTTCATGATTTCTCTTGTTTTTGTTCCTCTCAGACGTGCCGAAATCATGAAAATCAATTTGCCCATCTATACATCAAATTAACTTTCGAAACTGAAGATGTTACATCTATATGAATAGAAATGCATCTAATTCAAGTCGTTGCATCTCAAATGCGAGTTTTAGTACTCTCACCACTTCTTATTTTAATTTACTTTCACTCTGGATCCCTTATATACATATATATATATATATATATATATATATATATATATATATATACATACATACATATATATATATATAGGAAGGATCGGGTGGGGATTATCTTTTTAAGTAGGGATGGTGCGGAAATATCACAGTAGCTTTAAAAAAGAAATTCGAAGAAAATATGAAAAAATTAAAAAAAGAAATGATGATAAATTATTAAGAATCGCTGAAAAAATTTTCAAAAAAAAATCGTTTTCATGATTAAAGGTATTGTGATATTAAGGTCTAATTTTGACTTTTTTATAAAAGTCAAGATCTGATTTTAATGTCACATAAATTTTTTTTTAATACAAATTGTTAATATCACACTAATTTTTTTTATATCACAGTACTTTTTTGTTCTTTTTACTAATATTATTAATATCGCCGTTCCTTTTTTAATAAAAAAAAGTTAATATCACGGTTGCTTTTTACTATCAGAGAAACTTTTTTTCTTTTTTTAATATAATTGTTAATATCACCGTAACTATCATATGTTTTTTTAATAAAACTGTTAATATCATAGTAACTATCATATGTTTCTTAACATCACGGTTCATTTTTACATGAAAAAAGCTTAATATCATAGTTGGTTTTATAATATCATCATTTTATAATATCACAGTAGGACTCATAATATCGTTAATATCACGGTATGACTCATAATCAAAAAAACAAAAAGTGCTTACAAAAATCTAAAAAAATAAAAAAAAATGAAATAAGATAACAATAGTAAAGATCGCTCAAAAGGAAAAAAAATTAAAAAAAATCGTTTACATGGTTAATTGGTACCGTGAAGTTAGTGCAGATATTGACCTTTTTACAAAAAGTCAAGATCAGATCTTGAATGGGCCGTCCAGATCTGTCCGTACGTCCGCACTAAAATTAAAAATCCGCACATCATCCTCACTATATATATATATATATATATATATATATATATATATATAGGGAAGGGTTCTTTTCAGAACCATAAAAAGGTCGAGAACTGCGAGAACTACCATCAACCAATCAAATTTTTTTGGATATTAACTTTTATTATTTAATTCAAAAGGGTATAATAGTAAAAGTACATTTTTATTTTCTTTTTGAATTTTCATTTAATTAAAACCGTCTTTTTCCTATATATTCGGATTTTATTTTTTTATTTTTTTTAAAAGATTATTTTTTAAAGATTTTTTTTTTGCATTATTAGTAAGGTGCACATGTATTTTTTTAGATAATAAATTTACATATGTTTGCAGTGTTCAATTTACGTGTATTTAGTAAGGTGCATATATGTTTTTTTAGATAATGTAAATTTACATGTGTTTGTAGTGCATGGAATGGCAAACAAAGGTATTTAACATGTATTGTATACAATTTAAAGCAAAAACATTAAATACAAAATTTAAAATCATGTGATATACAATTCAAAAACAAATTTCTTAAAGCAAAAAATATGTTGCCGTATATGCACATGTATTTTCCCTCCTTGGACACTTTGGATTCTTGTATGTATATTTGCACTTGTATCTACGGCATGCACTTGTGTCTTTACTCTTTAAATCTTTAGCATAAATATCTTGTCCTAGATAGTATGTAAAAAACACATGTGCACTCTTCATATTGCTCATCATACTTGTACCTGTAACCACAACCAATTAATAAATGAATTATTTAGTCATAACAACTAACAAAATACATATGCACAGTCCTTTCTTATATCAAATGATGCAAACGAATTTAATCATAACAAGTAATGCTACATATATGCATAATCTAGCAGAATACATATGCAAACATAGTCATAATTTGTAGCTTATATGTCACAATAAACATATGTGCATGCCTTCAAATTATATGTGTATTTAAACTTTTTCATTAGAATATATGTGCATGCCTTTAAAAAAACATAATTACACACCTTCAGAGAACATGCATATTTTCAGCTTTCTAAAATTTTAAAATAAGTAGCGTATATGTCACAATAAAAGTTCAGTAACATCGTAACCATCTTATTAGTACATATTGACTTTATCATATACAAAATAACTTGTGCCATATTTTTTTTACCATGCCACTATCTTTCTTAGCGCTAAGATGCAAAATAAAGTAAATGAAAAATATAAGGGTTAAATACACACATTTAGAGACACTTGTACAATCGTAGATGAATTAATGTCTTAATAATTTCATTATATTACTTCTAAACTAGCGTTAATTAATCTTTTTAACAAAAGGTTTGGTTCCACTAAAACTATATTTGATTGGCCATAAATTAGAGATCTGAGATCTCGACAGCAATACCGGAACCGTTGCGGCTGTTGTTGTTCCACTAAATAATTTCATTAACAAAAACTTTTGTTCCACTAAATTAAATTAGATATGATGCATAAATACCATTAACTACGAAATCAAATTACTTTCTGTAAAAGATACTACTATGAATCAAAACTATGTTTCAACGGAAACAACAACTAGGAATATTGAATCTTTGGTGGAAAGCATTAAGTTAAGGTATGTTGTACAGTTGTCATATGTTCATATCTTACAAGGATCCTCCGTATACGTAGCTGGTACTTTTGTTTTGTTCCACTAAAGTTTTGTTATCTAATTATATTTGATTGGCCATATATTTGATAGGCAAATGGATCCACCATGGGTCGTTGTGGGATCAATGTTGACTCGGACCCCAGTCCCAACAACGTAAAAATGCTGACTGCAATGGCCGATGAGATGCTTAAACAGAAGAACGTCGAATCTGTGTTATTTGGAGGCAAAAAAATCACAGAACAAACCAATCGTGAGAAACTTGACTGGTTTGCAGGAGAACTTGTGTTAGAACATCAGAGGAGGAGTTGCAGGATCGCTCCCACTGTTGTTCTTAAGCAAGCCTCCCCGACAAGTACATAATCTAACAAGCTCTGTTAAAGGTATAGTTTTATTTTACCATACAAGTCAAGAAGCAAATGTGTGCTGATTAAATATTGATCTGTCATATAAATGTACATACTAGCTTGAGTTTGCTCTTCCTACAGTCCGTTTGCCTACCGACACTTACAAGGGCATTTTGGTTTGCTTGTGTAATATTGAAAAGTGTTTGTGAGGTGGAGCTTATGTGTAGTCAATTCATTGTATTTTATTAGATTTTTTCTAGTTTGATTTGAAGTATAAAACATATATGTTTTGTGTTTGAATTATAAAACATATATGTTTTTTGTTTGGATTATATATGTTTTGCATACATAAAAAAATTTGTCTCCTGTTTATTTGTGTTTGTTAGTTTAAGCTTGTGCATGTGTGTAATGTTATCATGAGTTTTATTCTAAAAGAATTTAATCTTGGCTATTATTTTTTCTAGGCGTGACATTCTTTGAAAGTGTGGACACATACTGGAAGTACATATATGCTCTTGGAAGGCGTGCATGTATATTTTTGGAAGACATGCACACATGTTCAAAACTAATATGATGAGAAACTTCAAACATATATGTTTTGTGCACATATATCCGTTTACGTTAATTATTGTTAGTGCACAAGTGTAAAGATAGATTATATTCATGTATTTCTTCTTATTATAAATTTGAATTTTAATTGTATTTCAATCTATATCGAATTTTGTGTTTAACATTATGTTCTTGGCTGTTATAAATTTACATGATCTAAAAACACATATGCACCTTTTCATTTGAAAAACATGTATGTCGAAAAAATTATTCTAAAAACAAAATAATAAAATTAATTCATAAAAACACATATGCACTAAATCAGTTTTAAAACATGCATGTTGAGAAAAAAGCAAAAAAAAAAAATCCCCAAAAAAAAAGAAAAAGAAAAACGAAAATTGACTTTTACTATTATACTCTTTTGAATTAAATAAAAAAGTTTAATAATTCAAAAATCTCATGTTGCATTGATATGTTGCACAATATGCATTACCAAGAGTACATAACGGGTTCTCGCAGTTCTCGCACTTAACATGGTTCTCAAAATAAAGCCCCTATATATATATATTATATATATATATATATATATATATGGGGATATCTTGGCTACAATTTTTGTAGCCAACTAGCTACAATCCTCTATAAAAAATACACAATAAATTAACCAGGGGCCCGCAGTAATAACTCAGGACCCACAAAAAGAGTCAGGGACCCACAGTTTGAAGCACAATATTGTAGCCAATTAGCTACAAAAAATTGTAGCTAATATATTCCCTATATATATATATATATATATATATATATATATATATATATATATATATATATATATATATATATATATATAGGGGCTTTATTTTCAGAATCCACTTTAAGTGCGAGAACTGCGTGAATCATTTATGTACTACTAATAATGCATAGTATGCAATATATCAATGAAAATGGCATTTTTGAAAATATCTACATTTTTTTTAAATATTAAACTTTTCTATTTAATTCAAAAGGGTATAATCGTAAAAGATAATTTTTATTTAATTTTTTAGATTTCTTTTTATTAAATCCCGTTTTTATTTTTTATTTTTTTTCTTTTATTATTTTTTTAAGCTAGCATGTTTCCAAATTTGTGCATAAATGTTTTTAAGTTTGCATGTTTCCAAATTTAGTGCATATATATTTTTAAGCTAGCATATTACCAGATTTAGTTCATGTATGTTTTTTTAAGATAACATATTTCCAGTGCTACAATATATGTTTTTAGAAATAATTAGGTGCATATATGTTTTTTTATATAATATAAATCTATAACAAACAAGAACATAAATGTTATATGAAAAATTCGATATAGATTGAAATACAATTAAAATACAAATTTCTAAAAAGCATAAAATACATGAATTTAATCGATCTATACATGTGAGCACTAATAATATTTAACACAAATAGACATATGTGCACACTCATTGTTATCAACATTTTTAGAAGTCGAACATATATGCACACGCGTAGCCGTCAACATTTTCAAAAGTCGGACATATATGCATACTCGTAACCGTGAACATTCTTTTAATAACACCTGATACAAAAAAAAGTATAAAAGTTAGCAACATTAAAATTATTAAAATATAATTACAAAGAAAAATAGTATTTCATAACTCAAATAAATAGGAAAAGAACTTTTTAATCATAATAACTAGCATACCACATATGCACAGTTTAAAACATATATGCATCCATTTAACCTTGAATCAATATTAACCTTAAAACGTATACGCACATCACTTTTATTGATTTTGTACAAGACGAAAAACACATATGCACCATTTCAATGATTGTATATTAACTTTAAAACACATATGCACAATTTAAAACATATATATATAAAACACATATGCACGTTCTTTTTCATATATTTTAAAATTAACTAACAAAAACATATTGCATCTAATACTATAACAAACATATTAAATAAAACTTTTCTTAACCATCTTTCATGGAAAATCCCACGCCATTTCAATAAATAGATTATCACTATATTTAAATCACTCCTTATTTCTGAATACATAAAAAAGATCTGCTAAAAAAAATTGCCTCGGGTTAATCCAATTCGACCCACCTGTTCGACCTACACACATTAAAAATTACACATTTTGACCCATTACACAATACACATGACAATTGACCATTTTACTAATAGATCTGGCTGGGTGGGAGTTGAAAGGATTATCCATGTCATCTACTCATATATGTGTTTTAGTAATCAACTTCCAACACAAACGTAAATCTTTTAAAATATTAAATGTGTCAATTTGACCCTTTACTAATAGATGGTTCGCTTCATTTTGACTTTATCTTATTTCATTAAACAATGAAAGGGAAATTTTATTGCACCAAAACTAGCAAGATGTTAGATCGAGTTACATACTAAATGGACAATCATGTTACAAGAGCATGAAAAGGTTGATGTCTCCAATACTCAAACAAAAGTTTTGATATAAATTTTAAGAAAATATGCGTACCTCTTGTGACATTGGATCTGAATCAAATTAATTTGTTATCATCTTTATAACCCGTCTACTTCTTTCAACCGCATCTAAAACGATCCAACCGTCGGCTTGCGTCCCTTTTGCGACGAAACATACTGGGCTTTAGATGCAATTATAAATGATAAAAGTCCTACATCAGATCAAGAAATAAACCAAGTTTTCTTGATATGATATAAACCAAGTTATCTTCATGTGAAAAAAATGAGAGAGAGGCGGCAAAATGATTTTGAGGATGGCAGTTTTTAGGTTTTAGAGGGTGGCGGCATAGAGGGTTTGGGGTAGGCGGTTTTTAGGTTTTGAGAGGAGAGAAGGGAGAGTCATGAGATAAGCAGTTTATCATAAAATGTTCCAACATTTTTTTAGGTGTGAACAAATGACTAAATTATCCTTAGATCATTTTTATTAATCTATTTTTTTTTAGTTATTTACATAAATGACACATTCATTTTTGACCATTGATCAACTCATCTAATGATGTACAACAAGTTCTCCCAGTTCTCGCGTTTAAAGTGGGTTCTGAAAATAAAGTTTCATTATATATATATATATATATATATATATATATATATATATATATATATATATATATATATATATATATATATATATATATATATATATATATATATATATATATATATATATATATATATATATATATATATATATATATAGAGAGAGAGAGAGAGAGAGAGATTGGTTCTTTTAAAAAGTTGATCTTGGTGAAAAAGTGAGAGAAGTAATATGAACCGTTAGATCACCCCTCTTCTCCTCTTTTTTTTTACCACTGAACTACAGGGGCCATATTGTAACTTATCTTATTCTATAAGGGTGATTCGCAGTTTCCAAAACACGTCAAGTTATCTCACACAAGCTAGCCACTTGTGAATGACTAACCGTAAGAAACTTAAAACGGTTCGGAAACTGATCAATAATAGATGAGAAGTGTGTAGTATGCGGGTAACTCAAACGTGTTAGGTTTGAGCACCGAGATCGTTCCGAACGAGGGTTGAATGGAATTTCCAACTCACGTCTCGATTATCGGGATTTGAATAAGAGAAGGGGATAAAATGAAGTTTTATAAACTACGGGGCAAGGGAAGCAAATTGAACATCTAATCTACGGGAAATCCTAAGAATTAAGGCAAACTACTCAAATCTATACTAAAACGCAAATACTGGATTTAAACGAAACGCGAATAAAATACAATAACGTCTACTCTAAGTCCTAAAAATACCTAAGATTACTTTTATGCTAAAAATGATATTAGAAAACTATTTATGAATTAAAATTAATTTTTAGGAATTTTCATGAATTTATTAGAATTAAAAACTAATTATTAACTTTAAAAATAAAACTAAATATCTAAAAATTATGAAAAAGAGAGGGAAAATTATGGAATTACTTTTCAAAAATCTAAAATATCACTAAAGACTTTTCAAAACTATTTTTTTATTTTTCTGATTAATTTCCTATTTTCTACTAATTTAAAACTATTTAAATCTAATTTAAATAGTGAAAAATACCAAATAAAAGGGGAAAAATAGGGAAAAATATTTTTTATGCTTTTTATATTTTTCTTAAACTGAGAAAATTGAAAAATTATTTTTTTGAACTTTTTATTAATTAATTGCAATTAAAGCTAATTAAAAGTGAATAAAAACTATTTTAATTCAAGAAAAATAGCTAACAGTGGCCAAAAATTATGAAAATCTCAGGAAAATTCTAAAATGTTGATATAAATATATGAAAAATAAGAAATCTATAGCTTATGTGGCAGAAATCAGAGCTGCAGTGTAAATGGAGTTCAAATAAGCACTAAGAAATAAGCAAACAAGCACAATAAGCAACCAAACTTCTACAGAAGCAATATTACAC
Organism: Chrysanthemum makinoi; assembly: GCA_910596185.1. Classification (NCBI taxonomy): domain Eukaryota; kingdom Viridiplantae; phylum Streptophyta; class Magnoliopsida; order Asterales; family Asteraceae; genus Chrysanthemum; species Chrysanthemum makinoi. Next base: position 165,366,280 of record OU343218.1, read on the forward strand.
TAAAATAAGCTATTATCAGCTAAATCCAACTACTCCTAACCTTAAATAAGCAGATGCATAAGATTATAAGCTAACTGGTTTTATAAGCCAAACAGTGAACAGGTCCTATGTTTGAGCTAATGCACAAGCTTCTCAAAAGAGCTTTAGCCAAAAACAGATATGAGGTATTGAAGACCACCTAGCAGACTGCAAATAGACCAGAAATCAGACCCTAATAAGCTTTATTGAACTCAGTGCAACCTCTGCAAGTTCTGCATAATTCTGACTTTGACACCATTTGACTTTTTGAAAACAGATACTCAGTTTGACTTTGGTGAGATTTGAATGCAAATAATGGACTGATCTTGATGTAATTTGCTGAAATGAAAGTTATTCAAGCTATTTTATCAAGTTTTAAACCTTTATGAAGGATTATGGGTGACTGATTTTAACAGGTAAGCTAACAAGAGCAGTCACCAAATCATTTTGACTTATGATGAAAATTTATGCAGGCTTGAGACAGATTTGAATGTAAATGACTACAGCAAACTTATAACAACCTAACCACTCTTCTATTTTCACCTCTAGCTCATTTTAAATGCTAATCCAAACACCCTTTTATAGACTTGATGTGCAAATATTTCTATCAAAATCAATATACTAAGCTTATTTTAACATCAAAGCAGACCAAGTACATTAAAACAAGCTTAATATGACAGCAATATTCAGTATTATAACAGATCTAAGGAAAATGACAACTGCTACTTTATTTAAGCTAGAAATGAGATCAATATTACACTTACAAGAATCCTAGCCACTATGGCTTGCAAACCAGCAAAAGGACCACTAACCTAACCCATATAACATCAACTCAACCCAGTTCCATCATCACAATCAAACCAAAACCATTTCTGAACCAAGATCACCAAACAGTTGACTTTCGTTGACATGAAGTTTTTGTGAATGTAATGAGTTAAGTGGTGCAATATAAGCTCAATAAAGCTATAATAAGCTGAAATGAGCCTACTCCATTATTCAAATGAGCTTATTGATTACTTTAAACAAGATTTGCAAGATAAAATCTAAAAAAAAAACTTGGAACTTTTATTAATATTGGAAAAGGATTACAAGAAGTTGAGAATAAAAACTTAAGAGAACATTTAAGAAACTACTGAAATGAAATAACAATAAGCTAATTGAAAACTAGGAATTGCACGAATGAAATGTTGAGCCAAAGGGGTCCTTTTATAGCCACAGGAGGTCTTGGGATGCCTTTGAGAAGAACCTAGAAGCAAATAGCAGCCACAAATCCATTTCATGTCATTACATCCAATCAGAGAGCTCCAAATCCTTTGATGAGGTGTTTCGGCCAATTACATTGTGCCATTTGTCCACGTGGCAGCTTTATCTGACAGGTCAGCTGAGGATAAGGTTTTGATAGATGCTAAGATAGATTCTTAGTACTAAGTGAGGTGTTTGGGATTGGTGGTGAGTGGTGTAAGGGGTGCGTTTGGGAGGAAGGAGGACAGGGTACTGTTTGGGGCGCGTTTGATTTGTTTATTGTTTTTCAAAATCGTTGACCGGGTATTATGCATTGACTTGGGTTTGAAACCGGGTAAAAGAGTGTGTTCGGGTAGGATAGTTATTAACGGGTGGGGTTGGATTTGTTAGCTGGACCGGGTAGTGGATTAGGATTGGGCCGAGAGATATGTGGATTGGACTAGGATTATTAATGGACTAATATTGAATTAATGGTAACCATAGGGACCAAATATGCAAAGGCTGAAAATCCAAGGACCAATCATGTAAATTCTGAAATTATCTTCCAAGGGCTGAACTTGTCAATCTTCAATAGACCAGGGACTGAATTTGCAACTTTTGAAACTTGAGGGTGTTTTCTGTCAGATGCTGAAAGTTCAGGGACTATTTCTGACATTTCTTCAAACTTTGATCAAATCTTCACAAATCATCCTCAGAGATTAGAAATCTTCATGAATGCATAATTCTGACCTTCCGGCTCAGCTTAAGCTCTCTTTATCTCTCGTGCTCGGATTTACGTCTGATTTGGTTCCTTTTTGCGTGTTTTTACATATCCATACCTGCACAAGCACAAACTCAAGAAAACCACAAATATTAGCAATAAACGGCTTTTTCTTGGTTATTTTGGGTCAGTTTTGATATAGAAAAGGTATGTGTTTTAGCACATACCAAAATACCCCAGACGAAACCATTGCCGTGTCCTCACGCAATGCAATCAACTCACGCTTCTAAAACCAAGGATTTCAATCTCTTTCTACTAAACCTATGAAGAAGTAGCAAAGATTCCTCAAAAGAGATTAAGAAAGCCTTAATTCTAAAAACGCCCCGTTTACCTTTTAATTCACATATATAGATATTACAATTAAGCACATTCCAATTATGAATGACGGTTTGTTGAACTTTCATGTCAATCAATAACTCTAACATTTTTCAAACGACACGTTAGGATCACGGAGTAGGAAACACAACACAGCGTGAAGTGACCATACAGATAGAATACATCGTCCCTGATTTTTCACAAGTCCCCAAACTAAGCGTAAAACCGAAATCATTGTTACATATGATTCTAGATGCTAACACTACCCATGGAAGTTACTTGTGTAAATACCTTTTGTTCCCATTTTCCTATTTTCCTCTAGATTTTTTTATTTTTGTGAGAAATGAATTTCTTCAAATTCTCGTTTCGATAACTTTTATTCCGATAAAGATACAAAGCTAAGTCGATAATTAGTTGTCCATCTTCTCTCAAGAACCATTGTCGTAAAAATGAGGTCCACATCAAGGAATTTTTATTAACTTATACTTTTGACTTTTTTTTTTTTTTTTTTCATTTTCATTTTTCAACAATTTTCAATTTTTTTTTTTTTTTTTTTTTATAGAACTTAGACTTTTACGTGTATGAGCTATGAACCACGGAGCTTCACGGGGTAATTCCAAGACTATAGGCTTCATGAAATGAGGATCCCGGCTGGCTAGGCTAAGACCTCACTCAATCCCGGCTAAAGATCCAAGGGTCCGATCTCGACACCGCAGCTCACAACTTTACTTATTACTTTATCACTTATCACTTATTACTCATTATTTATTACGGATCCTTGATGTGTACCCAATTTTTAAAACAAAGATTCTTTTAAGAAGATAAAGAACTAACTATCGCCAAAAACTCGACATCTCTAATTATTAATTAGACAGATATGGGGTGAAACAATTTTGTGGGAACAAAAAGCCATAAGTACCTTCGATGGGCTCTAAAGAGAACCAACTACTCCACGCTTAGCATCTAAACTCATAAGTAACTCTATCATTTCTCGATCTCTGAAAATTTAAAATCCCAAATAATGAGATCCGCGGATGCTTAGCCGATAATTTTTAGATTATCAATGGTTAAGGGAACAAGCTAGGGCTCAACACGCCCGGTCAAGTCAGAATTCTATTCCTACTCTCACCAGCGGAAAGTCAACAAGGTGTCAAAACATATATTAACTTAGCAAATGCTTCGTCTAATGAAATAAAGTCATGCATATTTAAAGTCACTCAGGGAAACTTGCAAAATCTTGGCCTTGTGAGCTAGAATTCGCATTTTATAGCTTCTTATCTAAGAGACTAGCAAACTTTTCAATCAAAAAGACTTAACAAAAGCTTACAAAAATTTTTAAATTTTTCTCATTTTTGCACAATTTTTCATTTTCTAAGGAAAAACGGGGTTACGAGAGTACACGACAAAAATAAGCAAGTGCGGTCAAATCAAATCGAAGATTACCCTACCCCAGACTAGAACGAAACATTGTCCTCAATGTTTAAAAACAAGGGTATCAACGAAAATCTAAAATCCGTTTATTAAGTATGCTCAAAGATAAACGTTAGTCGATGAGATTTAGGATATCGGATTTCCATCAGCAACGATCATGAAACTCGAGTGGAGAAAAGACAAACTTCTAGCACGAGAGTCTTCATATCGGGAACATCCTACACAACATCACAAACAACCAAACACGAGAAATCGAAGAGGCAGACCCCTTCACGTCACTTATTAGAAAATAGAAAGAAGATAGATGGATAAGCATGGGGTGCCTCCCACGAAGCGCTACTGTTTTTCTTAAACGAGTCGCTAGCCTGACTCGTCCCCAAATTCATTTGTCCTTGGGGCAGAAAGTGGTAGAGATACCAGGGTCAAAAACGGTGTCCTCATTCCCGAAAGAATGAGACTGGGTGGGTTGGGTGGAGAAGAAAATGTCGGGCATCAGCACATAAAGGATAATTCCTCCCAAACTCACATAAGGCATATGAAAGAACGATCCATCATCCGGTGGTTTTGCGGGTGGACGAAGGGATGAAGGATCAATAAGAGAATACTCCAAAGAAAATGGGAGCTCATGGTAAAAGATAAGAGGTTTAGGCTCAACAATCAAGGCATCCATCCGAGGATCCTTATCTCCAGAAATGATTTTAACAAAAGGCTCATCAATGCATATCCCGGGTTTAAAGATTTTGTCTTCACATGTCGGCTCAACGGGATAAATGAGGGTCGACTCAACAGAGGAGGGAGAATCATCATTAAGCAAGCTTTCAAGAAAAAGGATATCTTGATTAGAGTCGCACCCGTCACTCTCAATACCCGGCGGTATTGGATCATCAAGAAATAAGTCGATTTCTTCCATATCAGAATCATAAGGCGGATCATCAAGAATATCGTCTTCAACCACTTTAGTCAATTCATCAATCTCCATAATATCTTCAGTGTCAGATTCATCACTTTCTTCATCTTGCATAACATCATATGACGAAAGAGAAAGGTCGGAACACAGAGATGGGACAAGTGGTGTGCTCTGAGAGCTAGCAATATCCACCACTTCCGTTGTGGTCTCTGAATCGGACTCAAAATCTTGGTGAAAAAGAGGATTAACTTCGCAAAAGGTATAGTCGTCATTGAACTTGAAAAGAGGATTTGAGAAAATCCCTGAAGTAACCTCGGAAATGTCAAGAGAATCACATAAAAGCGAATCACAATCACTGTCAGATATATCCTCGGAATCGGAAAACATCTCATCATGATCATTCGAAATATCAAGAGAAAGCTCATCACAGATATCATCTACAACCTCGGACTCTCTTGGGATTGGGATAAGGCTCTCAACACAAGAAGATTCCGTTTCCGGAATAGTACTAAGAGGCTCGTCCCCCATTATGAAAGAGTCAACGGGTTCAACAATGTTTGAAGAAATAGAATCATCGACCTCTTCCAAAATGACGTCACTTCTCTCAACCGGCGTGAGTGAAGGGGAAGGGTCAGAAATGAAAGGCTCAGAAACGAGAGAGGGATAAGAATCCGGAGGTGGGACAAGTGGTGTGCTCTTAGAGCTAGCAAGTTCCACCACTTCCGTTGTGGTCTCCGGTTCTGTCTGTTTAGAAATCGTTTTAAGCTCATAATTTCGTTCTGTTTTGTTGTAACTCGACGAACTCGTAATAGCGAATCGTGAAAGAGAAGGATCGATTTTAGAATTCTTCGGATTAGAGTCGAGAGTACAAACGGGAATCACCTCGGGTTCAGAAATATGTTCCATCTCCCTCACCGGAGAGGGAGTAGGAATCGAGGGTTCATCAAGCTTACATCTCAAAATTTTTGATAATGCTTCAAGTTTTTCAATGTTGTTAAGAAAAGCACGACGTTCAAAGAAATCGTCTCCGTGACCCTCGGTGGGTTCTTCGGGTAGCTCCGGAATAGTGTGATCGTCTTCCATAACTTGAACGGGTTCCTCATTAACACATTGTCGAGCTTGAATGCGGCTTAATAAAGTTTGAAGCATGCTTTCAATGTGGTTTTGACGTCGCTCAAATCTTTCTTCAAAATTGATGGAAACGTCATTGATAACCCCGGTGGGTTCTTCAAAAGGGCGACACATACAAGATTCGCGATAAAATCTACACCCTTTGCAAAAACAACGTTCACAAAGTGAATCATCTCTTAATAAATCTCTACAATTAAAGCAATAGGGTGGAAAGAAATTTTGAGACTCCATGAGAATTAATCATAAAAGAGGGATAAAAGGAAAGAATTATCAAATCAGAGGGTAAAGAAGAATATTTTTGGGTTTTTAGAAAACATATTTTGAAAAGGAAAATCTTTTTGGGTTTTTGAAAAAGATATATTTACAAAAACGACGGTAACTTCACTCGGGGAAGGATCTTCAAATGCACGCGATTCGAGACGGAATACGAAAACTCGCTACAAGCCCTCCCCGGCAGCGGCGCCAAAAATTGATATGATGCCAAAACACGTCAAGCTTACTCACACAAGCTAGCCACTTGTGAATGACTAACCGTAAGAAACTTAAAACGGTTCGGACACTGATCAATAATAGATGAGAAGTGTGTAGTATGCGGGTAACTCAAACGTGTTAGGTTTGAGCACCGAGATCGTTCCGAACGAGGGTTGAATGGAATTTCCAACTCACGTCTCGATTATCGGGATTTGAATAAGAGAAGGGGATAAAATGAAGTTTTCTAAACTACGGGATAAGGAAAGAAAATGGAACATCTAATCTACGGGAAATCCTAAGAATAAAGGCAAACTACTCAAATCTATACTAAAACGCAAATACTGGATTTAAACGAAACGCGAATAAAATACAATAACGTCTATTCTAAATCCTAAAAATACCTAAAATTACTTTTATGCTAAAAATGATATTAGAAAACTAATTATGAATTAAAACTATTTTTTAGGAATTTTCATGAATTTATTAGAATTAAAAACTAATTATTAACTTTAAAAATAAAACTAAATATCTAAAAATTATGAAAAAGAGAGGGAAAATTATGGAATTACTTTTCAAAAATCTAAAATATCACTAAAGACTTTTCAAAACTATTTTTTTATTTTTCTGATTAATTTCCTATTTTCTACTAATTTAAAACTATTTAAATCTAATTTAAATAGTGAAAAATACCAAATAAAAGGGGAAAAATAGGGAAAAATATTTTTTATGCTTTTTATATTTTTCTTAAACTGAGAAAATTGAAAAATTATTTTTTTGAACTTTTTCTTAATTAATTGCAATTAAAGCTAATTAAAAGTGAATAAAAACTATTTTAATTCAAGAAAAATAGCTAACAGTGGCCAAAAATTATGAAAATCTCAGGAAAATTCTAAAATTCTGATATAAATCTATGAAAAATAAGAAATCTATAGCTTATGTGGCAGAAATCAGAGCTGCAGTGTAAATGGAGTTCAAATAAGCACTAAGAAATAAGCAAACAAGCACAATAAGCAACCAAACTTCTACAGAAGCAATATTACACTAAAATAAGCTATTATCAGCTAAATCCAACTACTCCTAACCTTAAATAAGCAGATGCATAAGATTATAAGCTAACTGGTTTTATAAGCCAAACAGTGAACAGGTCCTATGTTTGAGCTAATGCACAAGCTTCTCAAAAGAGCTTTAGCCAAAAACAGATATGAGGTCTTGAAGACCACCTAGCATACTGCAAATAGACCAGAAATCATACCCTAATAAGCTTTATTGAACTCAGTGCAACCTCTGCAAGTTCTGCATAATTCTGACTTTGACACCATTTGACTTTTTGAAAACAGATACTCAGTTTGACTTTGGTGAGATTTGAATGCAAATAATGGACTGATCTTGATGTAATTTGCTGAAATGAAAGTTATTCAAGCTATTTTATCAAGTTTTAAACCTTTATGAAGGATTATGGGTGACTGATTTTAACAGGTAAGCTAACAAGAGCAGTCACCAAATCATTTTGACTTATGATGAAAATTTATGCAGGCTTGAGACAGATTTGAATGTAAATGACTACAGCAAACTTATAACAACCTAACCACTCTTCTATTTTCACCTCTAGCTCATTTTAAATGCTAATCCAAACACCCCTTTATAGACTTGTTATGCAAATATTTCTATCAAAATCAATATACTAAGCTTATTTTAACATCAAAGCAGACCAAGTACATTAAAACAAGCTTAATATGACAGCAATATTCAGTATTATAACAGATCTAAGGAAAATGACAACTGCTACTTTATTTAAGCTAGAAATGAGATCAATATTACACTTACAAGAATCCTAGCCACTATGGCTTGCAAACCAGCAAAAGGACCACTAACCTAACCCATATAACATCAACTCAACCCAGTTCCATCATCACAATCAAACCAAAACCATTTCTGAACCAAGATCACCAAACAGTTGACTTTCGTTGACCTGAAGTTTTTGTGAATGTAATGAGTTAAGTGGTGCAATATAAGCTCAATAAAGCTATAATAAGCTGAAATGAGCCTACTCCATTATTCAAATGAGCTTATTGATTACTTTAAACAAGATTTGCAAGATAAAATCTAAAAAAAAAACTTGGAACTTTTTTTAATATTGGAAAAGGATTACAAGAAGTTGAGAATAAAAACTGAAGAGAACATTTAAGAAACTACTGAAATGAAATAACAATAAGCTAATTGAAAACTAGGAATTGCACGAATGAAATGTTGAGCCAAAGGGGTCCTTTTATAGCCACAGGAGGTCTTGGGATGCCTTTGAGAAGAACCTATAAGCAAATAGCAGCCACAAATCCATTTCATGTCATTACATCCAATCAGAGAGCTCCAAATCCTTTGATGAGGTGTTTCGGCCAATTACATTGTGCCATTTGTCCACGTGGCAGCTTTATCTGACAGGTCAGCTGAGGATAAGGTTTTGATAGATGCTAAGATAGATTCTTAGTACTAAGTGAGGTGTTTGGGATTGGTGGTGAGTGGTGTAAGGGGTGCGTTTGGGAGGAAGAAGGAGAAGGGTACTGTTTGGGGCGCGTTTGATTTGTTTATTGTTTTTCAAAATCGTTGACCGGGTATTATGCATTGACTTGGGTTTGAAACCGGGTAAAAGAGTGTGTTCGGGTAGGATAGTTATTAACGGGTGGGGTTGGATTTGTTAGCTGGACCGGGTAGTGGATTAGGATTGGGCCAAGAGATATGTGGATTGGACTAGGATTATTAATGGACTAATATTGAATTAATGGTAACCATAGGGACCAAATATGCAAAGGCTGAAAATCCAAGGACCAATCATGTAAATTCTGAAATTATCTTCCAAGGGCTGAACTTGTCAATCTTCAATAAACCAGGGACTGAATTTGCAACTTTTGAAACTTGAGGGTGTTTTCTGTCAGATGCTGAAAGTTCAGGGACTATTTCTGACATTTCTTCAAACTTTGATCAAATCTTCACAAATCATCCTCAGAGATTAGAAATCTTCATGAATGCATAATTCTGACCTTCCGGCTCAGCTTAAGCTCTCTTTATCTCTCGTGCTCGGATTTACGTCTGATTTGGTTCTTTTTTGCGTGTTTTTACATTTCCATACCTGCACAAGCACAAACTCAAGAAAACCACAAATATTAGCAATAAACGGCTTTTTCTTGGTTATTTTGGGTCAGTTTTGATATAGAAAAGGTATGTGTTTTAGCACATACCAAAATACCCAAGACGAAACCATTGCCGTGTCCTCACGCAATGCAATCAACTCACGCTTCTAAAACCAAGGATTTCAATCTCTTTCTACTAAACCTATGAAGAAGTAGCAAAGATTCCTCAAAAGAGATTAAGAAAGCCTTAATTCTAAAACGCCCCGTTTACCTTTTAATTCACATATATAGATATTACAATTAAGCACATTCCAATTATGAATGACGGTTTGTTGAACTTTCATGTCAATCAATAACTCTAACATTTTTCAAACGACACGTTAGGATCACGGAGTAGGAAACACAACACAGCGTGAAGTGACCATACAGATAGAATACATCGTCCCTGATTTTTCACAAGTCCCCAAACTAAGCGTAAAACCGAAATCATTGTTACATATGATTCTAGATGCTAACACTACCCATGGAAGTTACTTGTGTAAATACCTTTTGTTCCCATTTTCCTATTTTCCTCTAGATTTTTTTATTTTTGTGAGAAATGAATTTCTTCAAATTCTCGTTTCGATAACTTTTATTCCGATAAAGATACAAAGCTAAGTCGATAATTAGTTGTCCATCTTCTCTCAAGAACCATTGTCATAAAAATGAGGTCCACATCAAGGAATTTTTATTAACTTATACTTTTGACTTTTTTTTTTTCATTTTCATTTTTCAACATTTTTCAACATTTTTTTTTTTTTTTTTTTTTTATAGAACTTAGACTTTTACGTGTATGAGCTATGAACCACGGAGCTTCACGGGGTAATTCCAAGACTATAGGCTTCATGAAATGAGGATCCCGGCTGGCTAGGCTAAGACCTCACTCAATCCCGGCTAAAGATCCAAGGGTCCGATCTCGACACCGCATCTCACAACTTTACTTATTACTTTATCACTTATCACTTATTACTCATTATTTATTACGGATCCTTGATGTGTACCCAATTTTTAAAACAAAGATTCTTTTAAGAAGATAAAGAACTAACTATCGCCAAAAACTCGACATCTCTAATTATTAATTAGACAGATATGGGGTGAAACAATTTTGTGGGAACAAAAAGCCATAAGTATCTTCGATGGGCTCTAAAGAGAACCAACTACTCCACGCTTAGCATCTAAACTCATAAGTAACTCTATCATTTCTCGATCTCTGCAAATTTAAAATCCCAAATAATGAGATCCGCGGATGCTTAGCCGATAATTTTTAGATTATCAATGGTTAAGGGAACAAGCTAGGGCTCAACACGCCCGGTCAAGTCAGAATTCTATTCCTACTCTCACCAGCGGAAAGTCAACAAGGTGTCAAAACATATATTAACTTAGCAAATGCTTCGTCTAATGAAATAAAGTCATGCATATTTAAATTCTATTCCTATTCTTTAGTTTTGTGAGGTAACCATCTTCATCATAGGAGCAGGTAGAAAAAACGAGAATGTAGGCGTAAGTGCGTAACCATCATTGTCAAATGTGGTTATGATTAAATATATTTAATGATAGTTGTATAATACATATCATACCCTTGAGTTGGTTTTATGAGATAAGTGGCCCTGATCACTTCTCATTCTTCTCAATCTAAAACTCTTCTCAATCGATCCGGACTATATATATATATATATATATATATAGCTAATAAAAAATTATTTTTGTTATAAGAAGAGTGTCACTTGTCAAATTTTAGATTGATCTCATTTTAACAACTTTAAGATTGATCTTATTTGATCTAGATTATATATATATATATATATATTATATATATATATATATATATATATATATATATATATATATATATATATATATATATATATATATATATATATATATATATATATATATATATATATATGGAAGGGTTTCGGTAGGAAAAAAAACTAAAATGAGAAGAATAAGAAGGATTTCTAACCACACATTTTAAATGGGAGAGGGAATTTTAAGGGGAGATGCATTTATTTTTGTAGATGCATCTGAAATGAGTGGTTATGATTTCTTCTTATCATTCCTATTTTAATTTTTCTTCTCAATTGATCATAACTATATATATATATATATATATATATATATATATATATATATATATATATATATATATATATATATATATATATATATATATATATATATATATATATATATATATATATATATATATGGGGATATCTTGGCTACAATTTTTGTAGCCAACTAGCTACAATCCTCCACAAAAAATACACAAGAAATTAATCAGGGGCCCGCAGTAATAACTCAGGACCCACAAAAAGAGTCAGGGACCCACAGTTTAAAGCACAATATTGTAGCCAATTAGCTACAAAAAATTGTAGCTAATATATTCCCTATATATATATATATATCCCCATATATATATTAGAGTAACTTGCCAAGTCACATATGCCACTTAGCATAAAAGAATGCCATGTTGTCACCAAAGAAATACGTGGAAATCACAGCTGGCACAAAAACACACGCATATCTCACACCTAGAACAAGAACACACGCATATCTCACCCCTTCTTAATCCCTGAACTTCAGCAACCCAATCCAATTTCATTCATATCCCCCAAAAATAAGAGCACTCCCATCCTTCACCTCCATAACGCCGTGAGGCACGGCGTTAACGCCGTTGGTGGGCGTTACCCGTTGGAAGTGCATTGTGATAACGGCGTTATAGGGGAGGCGTTGCCCCCTTAACGCCCGTTATGGGTAGAAAAAAAAATTGAAAATGTTACAAAAGTAGTCCCTGTAACGTTAAGATTTTTAAAAAATTTACATAAAACCCCCTAACGGCTAGTTTTTAATAAAAAAAAATTCAAAAACATTATTTTACCACTATAAATACCCAACTAAAACTCTATTTTTTTCACACTTCCTCTCACACTTTATATACTTCCTCTCACACTTTCATTATTCAAAAAATCAAATTCGTTCACAATGGATCCAAATCAAGCTGGTGATTTTCCTCTGTCTCGGTCAGACACAGAAGACCTAGCAGACTTCCAATTTATGGCGTCCGCGTACGAGTATCACCTTCAGTTGGAACAAGAAGAAGGTAGTGAATCTCAACATCCTACTCGTCCTCGTACCCATATATATCGTGAACGTGAGCTTGCAGAGGAACGTCTGCTCAACGATTATTTCGTACAAGGTTGTAAGTATTCAAACCGGAATTTTCGTAGAAGATTTCGTATGAGCCGGAAACTATTCCTGCAAATAGTTGAAGGTATTGAATCTTATACTTCCGATAATATTCCAGATCATTTTAATTACTTTAAGCAAACACCCGATGCTTGTGGTCGAATGAGTATAAGTGCTCTAATGAAGTGTACGTCTGCCATACGCCAATTGGCGTACGGCACCTCACCCGATGCATTTGATGAATACTTGCAAATGGGTGCGAGTACGTCACAATTATGTCTTGATAATTTTAACAAATGTATTATTGATTTGTTTATGCCGGAGTATTTAAGAAAACCAACATGGGCCGACATTCAAAAAATTTATCAACTACATGAAGAAAAACATGGTTTTCCGGGAATGCTTGGTAGCATTGACTGCATGCACTGGGAATGGAAAAATTGTCCAGTGGCTTGGCAAGGGCATTTTGCTAGGGGTGATAAAAAATACCCAACAATTATGCTTGAAGCTGTTGCTTCTCAAGATTTATGGATCTGGCATGCATTTTTTGGGATGGCGGGGGCAAATAACGATATTAATGTTTTAGATAACTCTCCGTTATTCGACGACCTTCTTGCTGATAATGCCCCAAGAGCACCTTATATGGTCAACGGAACTAGGTATGAACAGGGGTATTACTTGGCTGATGGAATTTATCCACAGTGGGCAACTTTCGTCAAATCCTTCACGGCAACAACTGATGAAAAACATACGTACTTTAAAAGGAGACAAGAAAGTGCCCGAAAGGATATTGAACGTGCTTTTGGTGTTTTTCAAGGTCGTTGGGGTATACTACAACAACCGGCACGTCAATATGAAATTGCTACGATACGTAGAATCATGTATTGTTGCATTATTATGCATAACATGATTGTAAAAGATCAAAAATTTGAATTACGTGACTATAACGAACTGTGGGTGGATCCGTCAAGAAATTTGAGGCAACGAAGATGGGTCGAAAGATGTGATACTCACAGTCGTAAGGCAAAAGAAATACACGACCGACAAACGCATACCCAACTCCAACAGGACCTTATGGAGCATGTTTGGCAGAATAATCTTGAACGACATGGACAACAACAACAGAGCGACGACGATGAATAAGTATTTTCTATGTATTTTTTTTAACTGCAGTGTGTTTTTTTTAATTTCGTTGTATTTTTTTTAATCTCGTATTGTAATATGTTTTTAGTTTTAATGAAATGTTTGTTTTAGTTTAATAAATGAAATGTTTGTTTTAGTTTAGGGGTTGAAATTGAAAATATGAAATATTATTGGTGTTATGGTGTTATTGGGATGTTATGGATGGGAGTGTTTTTTGGGGATGTTAATGTTAAATGTTAAAGCTGATGTGGCGCTGACGTGGACGGTGTTATTGGTGTTATGGTGTTATGGATGGGAGTGCTCTAAAGCTACATAATCGGTGAACAATAAATATCACTTTTAATTCAAAAACAAGTCTCCATTCATTCTCTCAAACCTAAACGGTCGGATTCCATTTTTTATGAACCGTTAATCAATTTCAAGTCCAGATTCATAACTACAAAATCACCAAATCATATATTTTGATTCATTATTAAAAATCATTATTGATACTATCACTCTAATCTTCTAATCATGAATCAACTACGTAATAAGAAATCTAAAAAAGCACACACAAACGCATTCGAAGACCTTCACCAGATTCCCACCATGATCGGAAGTATCTTTTTAATCAGAGGTCCGCATGTAATACTTTTTTTTTAATTCCCAATCAGTGTAAAGTTATGATGAATTAGGAATGAATTTTTTTGTTTCAAATTCGTTATTTATTTATAAAAAGTTTGTATGATGAATTTGGGATTACTTTTTTATGTATTTGAATTTTTGATTATTGAAATCAACCATGACTTGATATGAAGGTAACTTCTTCTATCAGTTCTTTTCAATTGTATTTTTTCATGTACAACTAAAGTAATTAAAAAAAACTATACATGAGAATATATAATTATGGTTTCGGTTTTTGATAGAATGCGTTCAACAGGAAGACCTTAAAGTTTTTGATGAATTTGTATAGCAAGTGTTTGATGAAAGTCCGGAGTAGAATTTGTTTTGTAAACATAAATGTTGTTTGATAGTTTAAGCATAAAGTGAGTTCAATATATAACTGGTATAACCAAGGGGATATAGATTGAGATACTTGATAGTTTTAGGTTGTTGGAGAGTCGGGATTGTTCACCCCTGATGATTTTGAACATGTACTGTTTGAAGCCGTAATTCGGAGTATAGTTAATCTCTAACATGGCAAACAAGCACAATGAATTTATAACTACCTAAAAACAGGTCTTATGGGTCTAAACATTGTTACTTCTATAATAATACTTTGATTTTAAATAATAAATCCAGTTCCTGACATGAACCTGTTTTGTCACCATTGGGCTTAATGGCTTATTTGAAATCAAATATGTTTTACTGCTTGATGACATTTTTAACTTTATAGGCATGAGTTGGAATCCGAGAGATTCATTTCTTTCCATTCAACCCTGTTGACAAGAGGACTGCTTTGATTTACATCGATGACCGTGGAAACTGGCATAAAACAAGCAAAGGTGCTCTAGAATACTCCACATTGTAAAGTTGTAATGCTTCTTGAGAGGTAATAACTTCAACATCATATAACCAAGATTGTTTTGTGTTTTATTTACTTATCGACATAGTCAAGAACTTTACCGGGTAACAACACTTGCATTTACTTATTGGCATATTGTTGTTGATTTTTATTTGGTACTTATAAGTTTTTAGTATCTAGACATTAGTTAGTATGTTTAATTTCGAATATTAGTTTGACGACCAGATGATTTAACAAAGGAGATCAAAATCACACAAAATATAAATGTGTAACTTATAATAGGATTTAGAGATTAGGTTATTAAGATTTTTTATTTGTCAGTTTGATCACTTGACCTTTCAAAAATTCACTATAAAACGTAATCATTTCTTTTGTTGCAGGATTGTGTTGCAACAAGATGGTACAAGGCATCAACTATGCAGGTGGTATTATTATGCAAGCCATCAACTATAGCATTCATTTAATGTTCCATCACAATGATCTTGAGATAAGCTTGCAAGCACTTTCTTATATTAATGTCCTAATTGTCCACATATCTGAAATCTATGTCCTAATTGTCCATATAGATGAATGAACCCATTGCTCCTCATCCATTATCATTTCAATCTTGGGAAATTCTTTTTCTATTATTCAAGTAGCTGCATATTAAAATATTTTTTGAATGCCTTTCGACCCGTTTGACCCATGTTCCTTGCTTCCTTTCAACCTAACTTGATATACTATTTTGTAGAGTCTCGAGCGATGCCAACTTAAAGATGTTGTATCTGCAAAACCTAGTAATCTTTATTCTACAAGTACTTAAAAATATTTATTGACTGTTATTATTAATTAATAAGTATAAAGATGTGATATTTTTCACTTATATGTTTCAGGATATTCATTTTTAGTTGCTAATAATGGCCATAACTGCAGTATGGGACAAAGACAAGTTCTTTGTTTAGGAAGAGTGTTGCTTAAGCACAACAAGCTATTGTTCATGGATGAAACAACGACTTCTGTTGACTCTCAAAAGGACGTTGTACAACATGTAGGCAATTGTTGACTTCTGAGTGCATGCTTATCTTTTTTTGTAAACTGCAACCATAGTCTAGGTAGAGTTCACAGATAAGATTTTCTGAAAAGCATGCTTTAACGCCCTGCTAATATTTGTGCCAGTCCTGGCAGCTCTGTTTTATTTACTAGCACTTATATATAAGCCCTTTTAGCCCACTACAACAGTCTGGGAATAAAGAGCAAATGAGAACCTCATCAGGTCTTACCTAAGCTGAATGTTAAATAGTAATTACCAAATTCCGAAAGACTTTAATTACAAAAAAAGAACAAGAAAATTTGGCTCTGTTGGACAGGTACGCACTTTTAGATTAGTTCCAAATAGTACATCTGGTGAGAATTCGTTAAAAACATTACTTAACGGCTAGGAAATAAGTACTACAGAAACTAACTTAGAAACAATTTTGACCCATTTATATATAAATGGGTACTTCGGCTTTATTTTATCTTAGGGCAATCTGATCAGCTCAAAAAATTTAGCCAACAAGAAGTATAGTATATCTTTAATGCCATTAAACCTGAGAAAAAAAACAAGGGATGTTTGGTGAGTTTTTATCCTTTTTGATAATCTAATATTTCACATATTGAATGTGTTAATGTGATATAAGCACTCTTATGTGATAATGTGAAAACAAGTTAGGTGCAGTTATCGCCACCCCCGTTAATAGAAACCGCATGAGAAATCTTTGAACTTTCAGGAATGTCAACCTGTTTACCCGTATTTTGGGTCAACCCACCCGTTGAGATATGTACCAAAAGTTACCTTATTTTTTTTTACCAAAACCATCTTTGACCCGTTACACAGCCTACGCAACCTGCCCATATTTCCACCTCTATCATCAAGTAAAATTGCATTGTCAATATTTTTCTTTATCTTTTTTAAGTGTCCTACTTGTTTCAAGTGTGGAATCGGCTACCAACCTCCCATTGTGGTACACGGGGGTGACCTTGCTAAGAGAAGACGTGTTGTCTGCATGATAAGCAACAACACAGCTGTCTCTGAGGTTTTCAATAGGATTGACCATAAGTTTTACCTAATGTATGCCAAGAAAGAATGTGTACACCGGTGTGTGGGTGAAGGTATGGAAGAAGGTTAATTCTAAGAAGTTCATGAGGATCTTGCTGCTCTTGAGAAAGACTATGAGGAACTCTAGCAAGATATTGAAGACGAACAAGAAGAAGAAGGAGAAGAGTACTACGTATGTCGTACTTAACCTTAAAACCATTAGACAAGCACGTACTAACAAGTGAAAGCTTAAGCCTCTGGTTACTAGGTGTACGATTATCTAAATGCAACTTTTCATCTTAGAATGGCATCGAAGATATCAATGTTCACATCATTTATTAGGCATAATTTTTTGGGTGAATGCTGAATATACGTAACAAACTTTATCAAATTAACCGGTATACGCAACATACTTTATTTATTGTTAATGTACGTAATATACTTTTGAATAATTACCAATGTACGTAACATTGACAGATTACCATTTAAAAAAGTTACAGTTTTGGTCCTTGCCATTTGGGTTGATCTGTCAATGTACGTAATATACTTTTGAATAATTACCAATGTACGTAAATTTTTTAAATATTAACTAGTCATTGTTACGTACATTGGTAATTATTTAAAAGTATATTACGTACATTGACAATAAAAAAGTATGTTACGTATATTGGTTAATTTAATAAAGTTTGTTACGTATATTTAGCCTTCACCCTATTTCTTTTTCAACTTGTACTTTTTTGCCAAATTCATAACATTTTGTGGTAATTTATTAAATCTCATCACATCTACCTATTATATAAGTAAGGAGCATATTTTACTGTAGCAGCTCCAAATAATTACACGTCAGTTTTTCATTGCATCCCAAAAAATTACACGACAGCTATACTTGACTTGCCACGTGTTTGGTAATAGTCCCTCACTGTTTGATCCTTTGGTAATCACAAATTCACATCTCTTTGCTCTTCTCACATTCATTTGAAAATTCACATATTTCTTTTTTCTCTTTCTCCACTCATATTTACAAATCATTTCTTTACATTTTGTACATCTGTGCTTAAATCATTCAATTGTGCCTTCAAATTTGTTAGTAATATTGCATTTACGGATTTGCAGGATATATGTGCGGATGTGCCTATCGACTGTGAATCGCAGAGGTGGCCGGAGGAATCAACCGGAGAAGATAATCGGAGAGACATTAACGACTTTGGCCACCGTAGGGTCGGTGGTGCCGCAGTGACGTGCTAGATCTGAAGGGTAAGGTAAATTATTGCGTGTTCATTCTATTAGTGATAAGTTTAGTTTTAATGTGATACATTAACTTAGAATTTTGCTACTTTGCTTTGTTTATGTAGTATTGGGAGTAGTTGAAGATGGTAGAACATGAGGCTGGCTCCAATAGACTCGATCGAGGGGATTGTGGCGATCGATTCCCATCGATCGTGTTGTTGTGGATTGAGTCGATCGCCAAGATTCACAAGCATATACATCGCCTGCTCGATCGAGTAAACCAAACCACAAACCTCCAAGTTTTAGCCGTTGCATATCCAAACAAAAAAAAAATCCTACCGTTTGAAAAAAAATTATACCGTTTGTATTTAAAAAAAAAAAAAAAAAAAAACAAAAAAAACAAAAACTACCCTATAAATACACAACATATTTACACACTAACCTCACAAATCTCACAATCCTCTCTATCAAAAATCTCATAATTATCTCTATCAAAATGTCTAAGAAAACACTACAACAAAAAGGCAGAAAATCCCGTTTGGCACAAAACGCCCCGCATATTTTAACACCGGATCCGAATTTCCGGTTAACCGGTGTCTCACCAAGGATCAATTTCCAACCCCCTGCTTTCGAATATCAATCCCAACAAGCTCCACAACAACAAACTAACAATCCATTTTTTATGAATCGTCCATTTGTTCCATCGTATCCAAACAACAACAACAACAAAGCCACTCTCGTCGAAGCCACCAATCTATGTATGGCTCACCCGAATCTGTGTACCGTCCAACAATGGATTCATCAACGTCTTCATATTCAAATTATCAACAATATTCTCCGGTTAACCGTATCAATCTTGATGGTTTTGATTTCGAAGAACAATTATACAACAATCCTGATTTTTTTGTTGGAACCGGTTCGGGTTATCCTGCTCAAGAGTATCACGGTTCGGGTACCGGTTCGGCTCATGGATCATAACATTGATGACGAAGAAGAAGAATGTCGAGAAGAGACGTCACCGGTGAAACCGAAGAAACGAGCTACAAAGGCGAAGAAGAAGGTTGTCGAGAAAGAAAGCAAGAATGATTCGTGGCTTTGGACAAAAGAAGAATAGATCGCCTTGTGCAATGCTTGGTGTGATGTATCCGAGAATAGTATAACGGGAAACAACCAAAATGCTAAGGGATTTTGGCAGAAAGTCATTGCTTACTTTGAGAAGGAGGTTGGTGCAGAAAGAACGTACAACTCTATCATTACCAAGTGAAAAAATAGGATTCGTCCTAGAGTTGGTCAATTTTGTGCCATTTACAACAATGCTTATAGGAATTACGGAAGTGGTGAGAATGACCTCACTGTTTATAGACGAGCGTGTGATGAATACCAAGTAGTGTGTAATCATGCGTTTGTTTTGGGGCATTGTTGGGAAATTTTGAGGGAGCATTCGGTTTGGAAAGATAATGAGATGCCGGCTTTTTTAAGCCAAGATGAGGGTCGCAAAAAAGCAAGGACTTCAATAGACTCGGATGTGCACTCGGATGTGTCTGCGTCTGTGCCTGATCGACCAATTGGTTGTGATACCGCTAAGAAGAATAAAAAGAAATCTTCGGAGTGTTCCAAAGCTACCTACATGGAAGGTGTTGCCGAGAAATGGAAAATCATCAAGTGCAAGGCATTCGGACAGAAGAAGGAGCTGGCAGACGGATACTATGATTTGAAGAAGAAAGAGCTAGAACAACGGCAAAAGGAGTTGGAGTTGGAGCAAAAGAGATCAGAAAGGGAAGACAAAAAATTGGCACTATAACAAGAAAAACTTGAATTTGATCGACAAAAGAAATATGATAAAGATATCATATTCTATTGCACGCCAATCGACTCATCTTTGCCCGCACTACAACAAGAAAAAATGCAGAAAATCAAAGACTCGATCAAGGCACGCCACAACCTAGATTTTTAATAAGTGTTGTAATGTTTTAATAAGTTTCGTAATGTTTTTATTTTATTATAATTATTATGTAACATTTTAATTATTAATGAAATTTTAGTTTATGTTAAAAATGTTAAAAAAAAAATTGATCTTGGTTGCCCTTACTGGGGCACCTAATCGCCTGAAGGTCGCTGGAGAGAGAAAGCTGACGTGGCAGTGAAAAGTAAGAGGATTGAATCCCCTTACTAGAACCGGCCTGAAGATACAAGATGAAAGAAGTATAGATCTGACGATGTACAAAGATGTGGGTAATTTGTTGGCTTTTCATACATCGAGGTAAAAAGGATTTTATGTATTTATTTTTAAATAATGATTGTTTATATGTTTTCTCAAAACTTTAAATGGTTGTTCAATGTTCACATAATATTTTTATAATCTGCGCATGTTTTTAATATAAAATTTATTTATATGTAACTTTCTTTTGTTTATTAAAATTATATGTAAGTGATTGCCTTTTCTTTACCTTACCATGTTTTAAAATTTTATAAGTAAAATCCGTATAAAACATACTCCCTTATTCCCAATACTTTTACAAATTTGTTGACACAAAAATACATAAAACCAAATTGGCCAAATTTCTATAAAATAATGATTTACAAATTGTTTTGTTTTACTCTATACATTAAAGTATTGGCTAACGTTGTTGGATATCATTTAAATTAGTATAGTAAGAGTCAATTTACAGCTACTAAAAAACATTTGAACAATTTTGGTATATAAAAGTTAATAAGAAAAATATAATATTGTGAATGCAATATATACAACTAATTTATATAACTTATATAATAGAACTTTTACAATATAAACATGATACCTTTTATTTGTAAAAATTGTATACGTTATGCACTTTTTTTAGCAAAAAACTAAATTAAATATGTTATGCACTTAGACGTTTGGTATTATCTAATATTAATTAAACTTAAATTTGATGATGTCTTTTGATTTTATTAATTTGAATGTTGGCTAAATATTATCTTCATATGTTAAACATTCATATGTTGAATTTTGTTTTGGAACTCACATTGAAAGAAATAAAAATGAAGTTGAAAATGTAAAGGTGTGATGTGATAGTGTTGAAAAATTGATAATGAATGAAGTGTTGGAAAATTTAGTGCACTTGTGGGATTAGTTCACACATGACAATGGGTTAGGAGGTACGGAGTGTACACCTATAAGGTCCATGAACACCCTGACTCTAATAGTGGTTTGTATTGATAGTGCTAGTAGAAAGTACTGCTTGTGGTTTCCACTGAAGCAGTGTTTCCACTGATGTAGTGTATCCACTGCTGGTGCTATGAAAGTACTGATGAAAGTACTGCTTGTAACGGGCTTTGACCTATTCAAGTGGCAGTTACAACTGCATAATGACCACGTTTAATTGGTCATGTAACCACTAACGGCTATAATGGGGATAATTATGAGGATATTAATGGGCCGATTAATACTCATAATTCCATTTCACTAGCTCAGAGTAACCTCCTATATATAAGAGATTTGATTATGCATGATGGATATACAGAAAACGATTAACACTTATAAGCGAAAGGGTTATTGATTTGTGCCTAATTCAATAACATACATTTGGTCTTATCCCAAGTAGATATTCGTGTAACCCAGGCATTAGGGTCGAATAGTTTACTTTGGAAAGTGATTACACGATTCCAAGTGATATCCGGTAACCACATAGTGGTATTTGTTTCTGCTGAATTGATATTTGTTTCTGCTGACATTGATTATCTAACCCTGTTCTGGGAGCTACACGCCAACAATCAAAGTAAACTATTTTGTGATAATCAATGGCTGTTGCTGCAATGAAACACATGGCTTCAAACTTTGCTAAGATGGACAAGTTTGAAGGGGTGGACTTTAGGAGATGGCAGAAGAAGATGCACTTCTTGCTGTCGAGCATGAGTGTGGTGTATGTGCTGACCACTCCAATTCCTAATTATGGGGACGATGCTACGGTTGAGCAGATCAGGAGGAGGAGTAAATGGGAGAATGATGAATACATTTGCAGAGGCTTAATTCTCAATGGTATGTCTGATTCTCTGTTTGATATTTATCAGAACGTTGAATCTTCCAAAGAACTGTGGGACTCCTTGGATGCCAAATATATGGCTGAGGATGCATCAAGTAAGAAGTTCCTTGTTAGTAATTTCACAAATTACAAAATGACTGATTCAAGACCAGTTATGGAACAATACAATGAACTTCTTGGTATACTTGGAAGGTTTACACAACATAATATGCACATGGATGAGGCTATTTCAGTCTCTTGTGTCATTGACAAACTCCCTCCTTCTTGGAAAGATTTCAAGCATACCTTGAAACATAAGAAAGAGGAGTTAACTCTGGTTGAGTTGGGCAGTCATCTGCGCATTGAGGATTCTCTCAGGGTGCAGGATAATGACAAGCCAAAGAGTAGCAATGCTGCTGGTGCATCTGTTGTCAATATGGTGGAGCATAACAACTCCACCAGGTACAATGACAACAAAGGCAAACACAAATATCATGACAACACAAGGGCAAATCCTAACAAGAAGGCAACACCTACCTGTTGGAAATGTGGCAAAACTTGTCACATTAAAAGGGACTGCAAGGGTGTTAAAATTTGTGGTAAAGCCAATGGATCAGGCAATAATGGTTCAGGGAGTGGTGGTTCAGCCAACTCACTGAAAGGTCAGAATATGGTTAATAAGTCTTTTCAGATTTATTATGTTACATATGTATCTGAATCTCATTATTTGCAGGATGATGATGTTGCGTGGTGGGTTGACTCTGGTGCAACAACTCATGTGTGTAAAGATAGAAGCTAGTTCAAGACTTATGAGTCACTGAATGATGGTTCTATTCTTAACATGGGAAATGAGTCAACAGCCTTGGTGCATGGTCGTGGTTGTGTAGATCTTAAGTTTAGTTCTGGAAAGATTGTAACTTTGTTTAATGTTATTCATGTTCCTGATATAAGGAAAAACTTGGTTTCAAGTAGTGTTTTGAATAATCATGGATATAAACAAGTTATTGAATCTGATAAATTTGTGCTTTCTAAGCACGATGTTTTTATTGGTTTTGGTAATTTATGTAATCAAATGTTCAGGCTTAATATTGCCAAATAATAGTGTAAATTTAGCCTTTGTGACCACCTCTGACCTGACTGACTCTACCCTTTGGCATGCTAGACTTGGCCATGTACATTATAAGAGAATGCAAGATATGTCTAAGGATGGGTTAATCCCAGCATTTGACATGGACACTGAAAAGTGTAAAACTTGCATGTTGACCAAGATAACCAAGAAACCTTTTCAGGGTGTTAGTCGTGAGACTAAGCTCTTGGAGCTTATACACAGTGACCTGTGTGATTTGCATGCCACTCTATCTTTGGGGAATAAGAAGTACTTTGTGACATTTATTGATGATGCTTCTAGGTTTTGTTATGTCTACCTTTTACATACTAAGGATGAAGCATTAGATAAATTCAAAGTGTTTAAAACTGAAGTTGAATTACAACTTGGGTCTTTGATCAAAAGATTAAGGACTTATAGGGGAGGTGAGTACATGGATACTTTGTATTTTTAGTCTGTTGGTATAATCCATGAAACGACTGCCCCTTATACTCCTCAGCAAAATGGTATTTCTGAAAGGAAAAACAGGGTGCTGAAGGAGATGGTTATTTCCATGTTGTCCTATTCAAGAGTGAGTCAAGGGTTCTGGGGAGAAGCTATGTTAACAGCTTGCTATTTATTAAATAGGGTTCCCAACAAAAGGAACAAGGTTACCCCTTATGAACTCTGGACTAAAAGGAAACCCAACCTGAACTATCTTAGGGTTTGGGGTTGTAGGGCTGTTGTAAGACTCCCTGATCCAAAGTTGAAAACTTTGGGTGAAAGAGGCATTGACTGCATCTTTGTTGGATATGCTGAGCATTCCAAGGCTTTTAGGTTCTATGTCATTGAACCTAATGAATATGTTTCAATTAACTCCATAATTGAATCAAGGGATGCAAACTTTGATGAGAATAGATTCTCATCAGTCCCTAGACCAAGTATGAGGATTCCTAATGGAACTCATGACACTGGTGTATCAGAGGTCCCTGATGATGAACCATCAGTGGTCCCTGATGAGGTTGTGGTTCAACAACCTGAAACTATGCTTAGGAAAAGCAAAAGGGTCAGGACTCCAAAGTCATTTGGACATGAGTTTCAACTATATTTAGTTGAAGGAACAAGGGATGAGGTCTCAGACCAATACTCCTATTGCTTCATTGTTGAGGATGATCCCAAGACATTTGAAGAAGCAATGAAGTCCCAGGATATTGCTTTCTGGAAAGAAGCAATCAATGATGAGATGGATTCCATCATGGGCAACAACACTTGGGTGTTGGTTGATCTACCACCTGGTTGCAAACCTTTGGGTTGCAAATGGATTTTCAAAAAGAAAATGAAGGTAGATGGAACTATTGAAAATTTCAAGGCTAGACTAGTCATTCAGGGCTTTAAACAAAAGTCAGGAATAGACTATTTTGATACTTATGCCCCTGTGGCTCGTATCAGTACTATAAGACTGCTGATTGCTCTGGCATCTATTCACAATCTGATTATTCATCAGATGGATGTGAAGACAATTTTCTTGAATGGTGAATGTGATGAGGAGGTTTATATGAACCAACCTCATGGCTTCATCATGCCTGGCAATGAAAACATGGTGTGTAAACTGATTAAGTCTCTTTATGGACTAAAGCAGGCACCTAAGCAATGGCATCAAAAATTTGATGAAGTGGTTTTGTCTAGTGGTTATGTTCTTAACCAAGCTGACAAATGTGTATATAGAAAATTTGATGAATATGGTAAAGGAGTCATTATTTGTCTATATGTTGATGACATGTTGATATTTGGCACTGACCAAAAACAGGTTGACTTGACAAAGGAATTTTTGTCATCAAGGTTCTCCATGAAGGACATGGGGGAGGCTGATGTTATCCTTGGTATAAGGATTAAACATGAAAGTAGAATAATTTCTATCTCTCAGTCTCATTATATTTAGAAGGTGTTGAGGAAATTCAATTACTTTGATTGTACTCCTGTGAGTGCACCTATGGATACTTGTGAGAAGTTGATGCCTAATAATGACAAAGCTGTATCTCAACTTGAGTATTCTAGGGTAATTGGCTGCCTAATGTATGCCATGACTTGTACAAGACCTGATATTGGTTTTATAGTGGGAAAATTGAGCATGTATACTAGTAATCCTAGTGCTCATCACTGGGAAGCAGTTCAAAGGGTACTGAAGTATTTGAAGAGAACTATGGATTATAGTCTCTCATATACTGGTTACCCATCAGTGTTGGAAGGATACACTGATGCAAGTTGGATCAGTAACACTGAAGACAATTCGTCTACCAGTGGCTGGGTATTCCTACTTGGTGGAGGTGTAATTTCTTGGGCATCCAAGAAGCAAACTTGCATCACCAGTTCAACAATGGAATATGAATTTGTGGCCTTAGCTGCTGCTGGTAAAGAAGCTGAATGGTTGAAAAACTTGCTTCTTGAGATTCCATTGTGGCCTAAACCTATAGCACCTATTTCTATCCGATGTGATAGTGCAACTACATTGGCTAAGGCTAATAGCCAGATGTACAATGGTAAGTCTAGACAGTTAGGTGTCAGGCATAGCATGATTCGTGAGCTTATCATGAATGGGGTGGTATCTATAGAGTTTGTTAGATCTCAACAAAACTTAGCTGATCACTTGACGAAGGGTCTGGCTAGAGACTTGGTTGTAAAGTCTCCTAAAGGGATGGGTTTAAGTCCAACTTAGTCACTGAATGCTAGGACACCCAACTCCCTCCTAAGGAAATTTGGGAGCTGAGTTCAATGTGGAAAGCTGAACATTCAGTGGACTGGAGCACATGTTTTATTTACATCCCAAGGTTGTGCTCAGAACCTGCTGAAAGGAGGATGAAGTCTTTACTTCTTAATGGTTAATTTTCTTTGAAAAAGTTCTTGGCAGGAGCATGAATAAAGAGGAACCACCTATGTAAATGTTGAAGTTTTGCCGCTTCAAGAAGCTTTTGGACTTTTATCTTTTACAACATTTATGAATTTGGATATGGACACATGGCTTGTATAGTGTCAGGAGCTGAAAAGTGTTTGAAAACTTGTGTGTATTTTATCTTCAGGTATTCAAATGGGTTGAAGGGTTCAATTCTTAGAACACCTTGATTCTCGAATATTTGAACGTGTAATTTACTTAGATGAAAATTCAATCCTCAGGACATTTTCGTTTATGCACATGTTTTGCTTGATGTTTGTTTTTCATGCAAAGGAAGTGAACTAAATTTGGGGAAGATTGTTGGAAAATTTAGTGTACTTGTGGGATTAGTTCACACCTGGCAATGGGTTAGGAGGTACGGAGTGTACACCCATAAGGTCCATGAACACCCTGACTCTAATAGTGGTTTGTATTGATAGTGCTAGTAGAAAGTACTGCTTGTGGTTTCCACTGAAGCAGTGTTTCCACTGATGTAGTGTATCCACTGCTGGTGCTATGAAAGTACTGATGAAAGTACTGCTTGTAAAGGGCTTTGTCCTATTCAAGTGGCAGTTACAACTGCATAATGACCACGTTTAATTGGTCATGTAACCACTAACGGCTATAATGGGGATAATTATGAGGCTATTAATGGGCCGATTAATACTCATAATTCCATTTGACTAGCTCAGAGTAACCTCCTATATATAAGAGATCTGATTATGCATGATGGATATACAGAAAACGATTAACACTTATAAGCGAAAGGGTTATTGATTTGTGCCTAATTCAATAACATACATTTGGTCTTATCCCAAGTAGATATTCGTGTAACCCAGGCATTAGGGTCGAATAGTTTACTTTGGAAAGTGATTACACGATTCCAAGTGATATCCGGTAACCACCTAGTGGTATTTGTTTCTGCTGAATTGATATTTGTTTCTGCTGACATTGATTATCTAACCCTGTTCTGGGAGCTACACGCCAACATGAAGTGTACTCTTTTGTCAAAATTTGAACAATGAATGATGTGTTGGAGTACTATTGTGACACAGGAAGCTATTGCATGCGAGCTTATACATCATCATTATGAGATGAGGGACTTTAAGATCATACAAATTACAAAGTATATCTAGAAAATCACATATTCTCTTGGTGATTAGTTTGGGATTTCATTTTTGTGACAAACAAGCTTGGGATTTTGGGAATTTTGGTGATTTAACTTTAACGTTAGTGACACTTCAATTGGTATACCGTGAAACACGTGCATAAAAGAAAAATAAAATGTAGACAAAAAAATAGTCTTTACACAAAATTTGTTATCGTCATAAACAAATTTAGCCACAATGCGGTCAAGAAGATCTTGTTGCAAGTTATATACGATAAATATGCTGTTGTCACTAACAAATTTAGCCGCACAAGAAGATCTTGTTGCAAGTTATATACAATAAATATTAGCGGACACTTTCCTCTTCAATACCATATTATGTTTTTTTACAAGCATCTTCAATAACATAATTCATGATATTTGTGTAACTACTGGTTACGTTGGAATAATACAGTAAAAAGTAATCAAACGTACCATAATGAACTGTGAAAGTCAAAGAAGTACTTAATTGGTAGGAGTCTCAAAGAATTAAGGGGTTCAATCAATGTGTTATTTTTCTGTCAAATTGTACTATAAATTATGGTTTCTAAGATTTTGTTAGATTGTAGGGAGTAAAAGCTATTCCAAGATTTATTGCGAGCAATCATTTTTATACTTTTAAGAAAGATATGTAACACCAAATGCATGTTAATTTTAATTTGTTTTCTTAAACAAAAGTAGAAAAGGAAGTAATAATTCATTAGGAAGCAGTTGCATTATTAAAAGAGAAAGTTTCTTAAACGAACACATTCTACTGCTACTTTACACATAAGAACCTCGCCTATCCACTTTTCTAAAATGAACTTTTCAATATTATACGTTAGATTCCTATCATAATACTTTTTAAACCGTACACGTGTATAAGGAATTCTTGGGCGTGGGTGAGGCAAGAACCTACGCGAATGAGTGTCTAGGACGAGAAGTTTGGGCGTGGTACAAACTGAGGGCATGTACAACTACTTCTGGGCGTGCCCTGGGTGAGGGACTAGTCAACTGGGCGTGGCCTGGACGTGGTCTAGGGGGCCTGGGCGTGAGGCGAGGTTCTAGGCGATGGGAGGGTTTGGGCGTGGCTCTAGGCGAGGTAAGGGATTTGTTTTGGGCGTGGTTCTAGGCGTGTATTGTGGGGTTGTTTCGTTTTGATTTGAATTAGCAACCAACACATCTATATACAAACGTGTGGGTTTGTTGTTTCCTTCGTATGGCTGTAAGCAAAAAGGGAGGGAAGTGTGTCTCAAGTACTTGCTTGTCCCCTCATTAAATGTAATTGGTACTCTTCTTAACTACTTTCACTACTAGTCACATGGTTTAGTAGAAAACAAGCAACTTGCCATGCTGTTTTGGGTGTGGCAGTCGAATATGGAAAGAAAGGGGGAAGTACTTTGTCATTGTTGTTCCCTCTTTAATCCAAAACCATGGACACCATAGTTGTTTTGAAAGCAACTTAAGTCAAAGGGGTGGTTTGAGGAGATGGATTCGGTTGAGTGTAAAAAAAAAGAAATTTGTCCAAGTTGGTAAGTTGAAAGATATATAATTAATACTAGCTTCATAGCACGCCCGGATGGGCGGGATAGCTTCTTAAGATTATTTGACGAAGTTTAACTGGACGTAAATAAATATTAAATGACGATAAATATCTTAGGCACAAAAATTGGAACACAAAATGTAAGTGTTCATGTATTATATGTACAAAGAACAATGAAAGGTATGTAAACATCTAAATTAGATCGTAAGTAGATAAAATAAAAGTTCTTGTAGACAACGTTTGTTGTATACTTTGTATGTCCGCCGTCTTTGTCAATACAAAGAACCTTCAAGCCTACACGATATAACAGCTTTTTTAGTGTAATACAAACTTATAGCAAAATCGATAGTAGAATATCCTTACTTGAAGCGGCTAAGGTTCCTAGGCCACTGGTGTTCGACAGTACTTGGAAACATTTGCAATCCATGTGTATTTGAAGTTTCCATCATTGGTAAGAAAGTTACCCAGTAAACTATTTTATACTATTTGGTTTGAGTATTGACATTTTATTGGTATTGGAAATGCATAATCGTTAAATATTAACATAATAAGAACTGCTTGCAGGTTGGTGAGCAATTAGTCCCAATGGTGCAGAAATACGATATGAGAACTCAGGCGAGTATTTCAGTTCGACATTATATATTTAATATACAAATTTGCGAAGTTCCATTTTGGAATATTAATTCACAATATTTCACCTGTTGCAGGCGCTCTCATCGTATGTGTTCATAGCAGCAAACGCATTCTACATGCATCTAAAGGCACTCAGTTAAGACATTTGGATGATTTGCTTCCTCCTATTGTTCCATTGCTAACCTCACATCACCACAGTTTACGTGGATTTACCCAGGTTATTAATTATTGTACGTACATATACATGTCAATGAATCAATATTTCATTTTATTATTTATTCACATGTAATAATTACACTACATGAATTTGTTATGCAGTTATTAGTATACCAAGTTCTATCAAAGTTGTTTCCTGACCTTGATTCAAGTGCCAACGAAACATTGTCCTTGGAGAAAAGATGCTTTGTCGAACTGAAATCTTATTTAGAAGATAACTCTGACTGTGCCAGGTATGATACATTCCTCTGTTCAAATTTCATTACAGTAAATAATCTTGTGCTTAAGAGGTGGTTTTGTTTGAATTTTTTTGCAGGTTTCGAGTATCAATGGAAGTTCATCTTGATACTTTTGATCCTAAGAAATTCATTACACCAGCTGGAATCTTCAGTAACCGAGTTGATGTAACCCATTATTCTGTACAACTCATTGGAGTCAATAGTGCATGGTTGCAGTCCATAGTGCTGATACTTCATACATTCTTTTTATTAATGTTGCAAAGGTGGGTTAGTCTCATCTTATAACTTACCAACCTCTGCAAATTAAAATTGAAAATCATATTCAAACTCTCATATGTACCACCTGTCTCTCATGGAACTTCCGAATTCCGTGTCATTTTACTCACTTCATTGGAATGTTTTGACTTCAAGGATGCCAATATGCTGTTTATTTTTACCTTCAAGGTTACCTGAAGAAACGAAGCGCAACAAAAACTAAAAAAAAGAATGACAACAAATTTTTCCACTTTATAGCTCTAAAAAATGCACATTCTCTTGCTCATTTTTAGTGGGAAAATGCAAGTTAACTTTTACTACAGTAAGAAACAAACACCATTACACCAAGTAATTCTGTTATTTTTTAAAAGTATGCAATTTTGTCGGATGGAAAAGAGTCAGTAATTCTGTTATTTCTTAAAAGTCTACAAGAGATACATCTCGTTATAAGTAACATTACAAAAAGGATACATGGTAGACTTCAAAAAAGGTACTAATATTTGCTTACTGAAGAGTAAAGTATTTCAAATTCGTGATAAAGTCGAGGGTTCCATTATGTATACCAGTTATCATCTTGTTATTTTATAAGATCGAAGAATTAGAATTTAGCGGCTTAAAATTAGTTAAATGAAAAGAAAAAAAAATGAGGAACTTACAACATTTGCGAAGAGGTCAGTCGAGAAAATGAAGGTGGTATTAAACCCTCAAAAGAGTTCCCCTCAACCTCCTATACAAATATCAATCATTTTATAATTATACGGTTCATCTCATAGACCTTGATTATTTCATGAATATCAACTTACAATGACTGTAACCGTCTCCGATTCCGTATAAAGTCGGGTATTATCCCTATGAAATTACTATCCAAAGCCTATCTGAGAGGAAAATATTTTAGTTTCATAACAAATAATGCAAGTTTTAAAATGCTAATGGTCCATAAAAGTAACTGTTCGTACACTGTGAACATGCTACTTAAATTCGCGAATGTAGAAGGTATTTCACCGCTAAGTTCAACACTATTAATGTAACTGAAAATTAAACACACATGAAGATGATATTAGCTTCTAAGAACTATGCAATTTTTCTGGGAAAAGAATATTAGAATGATCAAAATCATGAATGTGCTTACATTTTTTGTAATCATCGTAAAGTTTCAATGGCAAGGAACCCTTGAAATTATTTGTGCCAAAGGACCTGCAACATAAAGTTATAGAATTTTTTTTATATATAAAAATGAACCAAAACTAACATAGTGATAAAGAAAATGCAAACAGTGGGCTAAGGTCAGGAAGCCATCCATGCTCAGGTGGAATTTCAAACGTAGTGACTACTTCGTACAGATTTAGAGGGAAGGTTAGTTTAGTTAATAGTCAAACTTAGTGATTCTTTTATTTGTATAAGTACTCAAATATGCTCATTTCATTCAATAGCTCATGAAAAGTTATTTTCCTTCTCTCCTCTAATCACTCTAAACACTCAGTATTTTGCACTTGTTTAGAATCCGAATTTACTTCAATTCTTATATTACTTCATTGAAAATTCTGTTATTTGGGTTATGTTCTTTGATTCTTTGTTTGAAACCTGGTTCGGGTCTTATCAAAAACTAATAATTGCAGCTTTGAATCACAATAATCTGTTTCAAAACAAAAATCTACATACCCCCTAAATCTCAGTTATTATCATGACCACCAAATCATGATGACACTATAGCTCATTTGAAGCATTTGTTACTGAATGCGTTAAAAAATATTATCATCTTAGAGACCACACATAATAATATTAAAACAAAGGCTTAACTAAATCGAATAACTACTAACCTGAGACCAATTTCAAAACGTAGCACTTGCCGCCTGTTGCCTCTACATCTTCTGGCACCCTAGACAAACGACGACCATATAAGCAAAGGTGAAACTCAAGAGTTAACGATTTAGATAAAGTCAAGTAACAAACCACATAACGAAACGAATCAATGGCGGACTATGATTTGGAGATCATATACTTTTAAAGAAACGAATAGAAGATGTTACCATTCTGCACCCAAAATGATTGGCTATTTTCCCGCTCAATACTGCACCTATCATTGCTCCAATAGTCACACCTAAAAGGAATTAAATGTGACTAAATTTTAATAGGCGCCTAATTTGGAATGTCGAGTGAGCAGGGATTTCTGTTTGATAGTATGAGATAAGGGTCTTCTAGAATGCCTAATTTGGAATAGGCGCCTAATACAGTAATTCTAGATTTTATAATAGTTTTACAAAGTAAACAATATACTTGGACTTTAAAATTACCCAAATGCTTCCACAATGGCAAAAATGAAGTACCTTTCTCTATGACATTTCATCGAACATCCTCCATGCGGTATTCAATTCTTCAAATCACATACCTGGTGAACCAAAAGTATCAAAATCTATCGTAATCATATTTTGAAAACAACAAACTGCTTCAAAAATTGTCACTACAGAAGAACACTTAATTCACATTATTAATCTCAACATACCCCAAAATGAAAATAAAATTATTACATTTATTCAAAACCAAAGACAACGCTTGATGATCGAATTAAGATGTACCTGAATATCACCGTGTAACTTCCATTTTGATGAAACATTCTTGGCCAAGAATGTACCGGGCTTTGTAGTTGTTGATGCTTCCTGCGACTTTATAAAATTTCATATTAAGTCAATATTGATTTCACAAATAAAATTAACAATCACAATCAATAAATGTATACAAAACTAATTCTCAATTGATCATTCAAAAAACCTGAACAACTAACTAATTTGATTCAATGAGACTTAAAATCAAAATATGAATGACCTTAACATAGGAAATTCAAACTTCATGGCCATCATATTTATTTGGTTTTTATAATTGAAAACCATGGTAACCTAAAAACAAAAGCAAATTATACCTCAGAAAGCTTCATGGCCGATAAAAAAGTCGATTTCAAACTTCAATTATATGAATGTGTATGATGGGATAAAAAATTCGATTATATTCAAGAGGTTAATAGGGAATTGATATTTACACGGACACTTTTTATTCGCGCACGGTTAGTTAAAAGAAATTGACGTTTATGCCCTTAGCATTATTTTACCAGGTTGTTATCATCTTCCTCGTACACTCCCGACGCTTCCTCTTAATTCATAAGATTTCACAGCGAAGCTCTTCAGTTTCTTTCCCTTCTCTGGCCAAATTTTGCTCATTTTTTATTTCTTTTAGTTTCTCTATTACGTTACGTTGCGGCTCACCCTTTCAACCTCATAAAAAATCTAACAATTGACCCCTGTAACCACATCTCCAACCACCATTATGATCGACTTATGGTGCATGGTTAAATCATGACCCCCTTCCTTTTAAACGCCCCCTCACATCAGTTGTTGGTTCATAAGCGCTACCTGGACACAGGACACATCGGGGTGAAACATTGTCCCAAAATCAAGTTCGATTGTTGGTTCATTAATCTTTACTCATATTTGTTTGATTGCTCGATCAAGCAAGTCATTGTTTTCTAGTTACCAATCCTGTGAACTATTTAAATAAGGTTTTTTTCTAGATTCATAGCATCTCAGTTTTTGGAAGAGAAACAGAGATAAAGCGAGGTATATGAACAGAACGATATGTCGGCAAAAATTATTGATTTACGGAGTATCTTTTACGTAGTATTAATTACTGTATTTGACCGATTATAATATCTTGTGAAAGAAAAAAATGATTCTTTCTTTTTATCTTCTGGGTCATTGGTTTTTTGGTGGTGTAAACTTTATCATCACAGTCAAAGGAGGCAAGGGTATAAACGTCAGTTCACTTTAACTTCATGTGTGCGGATAAAAATCCTCCGTGTACATATCACTACCCTAATTAAAAATATACTCCAATCAGTGGATGATTGTGCCAGATTGTTACAGATCTTTCGCGCGCGTTTTTTTTAGCGTGATTTGTTTGTGATTGAGAGAAGACTGAAACAACATCATAACTTTAGGTTATTTGAATTTGAGTCAAACATGGTATAGATTATTAGGAAAGCGTGTAATTTGGGGAGGCAGTTACACAATTTTGACTGTGAGAATGGAAGGTGGTAATGGTTTTGGTTAAGGAACTTGTGTTTGAGAATCATTACCACTTTGGAAAGAAATGTTTGTACCACAAAATGTCGATTGCTCCACTGGTTGATGCGTTGCATGTGGACTAACAGACCAGGTCTCAAACCTTGTTTGTGACATATTTTTTAAACATTTATGCGAGAATTGTGCCTAGTCACCATTTCCACCTTATTATGATGCTCCATGTCATCATTATTGTGCTTAGTCAGCATTAGTGACGTGTCATGTTTAGTCCCATATATATGTATAGATTACAACTTGTGTTTTTGTTTTGTAAATCGTATACAAATAAAAGTCGAGGAGGGAAATTTGCTTGTCGAAAACTGGCTCAATCTGGGTCTCATTTAGCATCAAATTTTAGAAGAAATGTATTGGTTGAATAATGTATTGGAAATGTACTGGCATCAAATTTAAGAAATTTTCTCTTTGGTTTGCGTTTAGCTGAATGATTGTGACATGTTTGTGGGGCAATGATTGTGACATGTACGAAAATGACATTTTTTGTTCATTTGGTTAAAGTATAGAAAAAATGTTTAGTTTGGTAATATGAGTATGTATATGGTTCATTTTCGTAATTTGCTTTTATTAAAAAGGATGCATTTTTATTCTCAATCTTAATCTAACAAGTAAAAGTAAAAGAAGATTTATTTTTTATGTTTTTATATATAGTAGACGAGAACCCGTGCATAACAATAGGATTTTACAGTGGCAAACATTTATAATTGTAGTATTTGGATTTAAACGCGAATCGGGATTGAGAGCTAGAATTGGATAAATATGTTAACGACGAAAAAATAAATAATTATAGATGATCAAAACTGTGGAAAACTAGAAGGGGGGGGGGTTGAATAGTTTTACCAATTTAAAACTTCCTTTTAAATATTTAGATCGACTTATGTCAATCTATTTGGTTGTTTATGTTGGACGTTGATAGATAGATATATAAACGTGTAATGAAAGATAAAGAGTAAAAAGCACATCACCACGACACAAGTATTTATAGTGGTTCGGCTACAAGGACACCTTCCTTGCCCTACTCCACTCCCCGAGTCACCTACTCGAGAGTTCGTAAGCACTACACCAACTCCTTATGGAGGAGAAGCCTTCACAACGTCGCTTAACCTTTTTCCGGTACAAAGCAAAATACCGAGTTCTTTCACACCAAGGCGAACCACACCTAACACAACGTCGCCTACCCTTTATACGGTGCTAGGCTAACCACCGGGTTCTTTCACTCCAAGGTGAACCACACCTACACAACGTTGCCTACCCTTTATTAGGTACTAGGCTAAGCACCTAGTTCTATTACCATGGAGGAACTACTACACATCACAACACAACACCTAATCTCAAGGAGATCTACTCCTTGTTACAACACCATCAAGGATATCACCATCCTTGGATCTAGTACTAGTCTATCTTGTACATCGAAACACACCATATCGATTGTACATCTAAGGCACCTTTCACTAATGCCTTTAGCTAGATCTTCAAGACACCTTTCACTAATGTCTTGTGGCTAGATCTTCAAGACACCTTTCACTGATGTCTTGTAACTTGGCTTCTAGGCACCTTTCACTAATGCCTACAATATGGACGATCGACACCTTTCACTAATGTCTTCGTCTTGACCCTTGAGACATCTTTCACTAATGTCTTCAACACTACACTTCTTAAAAGTAAGAAAAGAATCATCAACAAGAAGACTTCAGTAGCCTTGATGATGAGGAAGCATTGCAACTCTTGGACTTGAGCTTGCTCGACTTCAAATGTGGTGATCTTGCCTTTAAGAGGAACCTAGAAGATCACACAAAAACAAAAGACAAACTACATAGATCACTTAGATCTGAGGTTAGAGGGTTAGAATACTTGGGGAAGTATGTGTGTAAAAGTGGTGAATGGAAAGGAAGAAATGGCTCTCTATTTATAGAGGAAATTCTCTACTGTTCCCCGGATCCCACGGATCCCTACCACAAGGGATTCGGCTAGCACAAAGCTAGGGATCTGTGGTCCGCTCCTCTTTGCCCATGGGTATTTTTGGTTATGGGTCATGGGTCATGGGTTATGGGTTGATCCATGGTTTTCTTTCTAGATACAATGAACTTGGTTAAGTGGTATATATAAAACCATGAGTTATGGGTCAAAAACATTTTCTAGTATTTTACCCATTTAGTATATACTTGTATTTACCCATTTTAGCATACACTTAGTTTTTACCCATTTTAGTATACTTAGTTTAAGTATATGTTTAACCCAATATGTAAACACTAGTTTTTGTACATATGTATCTAAATCATAAAATCACTTATACTTGTTTTAGTGTTTTATGTGAAAATGTGAATATGTTAAAAACTATTAGTTCAAACCATTTACGTATTTTATTTGTTTCATTAAAATGATTTTACGTTTGTTATCGACAAAACATTAGAAGATCGTAAAATATAAATAAACGTTTTTACGGCTTATTTGTATTAACAATCTCCCCCTTTTTGTTGATGACAAAACATAAAATTATTTTAAGGAAAAAGCTAAAATTCGTAAAAGTTTGAATTTGTAGTTTTTACTTTCTTCTCCCCCTTTTTGTCGAAACAAAAAGAGCCTTGAAAGAAAGCAACACATTGTTTTTAAGAATAACATGTGAAAGAAAAAAAAGAGGTAGAGAGCAAGTAACGGGAAAGGATCTCGTCTTTACTCCCCCTTGACGAGTCCATCCCTATGTGAGGGCGTCAAGAAAGTAATACTAAGCTAGTTTGTTTGCAACTAAGTTTGCAAAAGATTTCGTCTAAGTGACGAATGTGCTCCCCCTTGATGATTGCAATTTTGCAAAGGGATGTCGAGAAATGTAATCCTAAGATTGCAAGTAATTTGCAA
The DNA here is from genome assembly GCA_910596185.1 of Chrysanthemum makinoi. Classification (NCBI taxonomy): domain Eukaryota; kingdom Viridiplantae; phylum Streptophyta; class Magnoliopsida; order Asterales; family Asteraceae; genus Chrysanthemum; species Chrysanthemum makinoi. Next base: position 165,403,835 of record OU343218.1, read on the forward strand.
TGTATTGTTTTGACACAAAGCTCCCCCTAGCTTTAGGGTGTCAAAGGCTTTAAGTGTAGATTGAATAACTACAAAACAAAGGTTAGAAAACAAGTATAATGCACAATTTCCTGCATATGTGATCCAAGTTAGTAGAAAAATAGTTTTCTGTCTCACGGATCCCACGGTTCCCTCCTAGTAGGGATCCGTCTAGGCAATTTTGAGGGATCCGTATAGCTGATGATTAAATTCAGCAATGGTGATGTAACAAGTAATGTTAACATCAAAATGAGATATGTATTCAACCAACAAACATATACTCAATGCAATATGGCAAGTAAAGCATCATTCAATAAAACATAAGAGATGATCAACAAATCTCTAAAAACTAAGAGAATGATTTAGCCATATTCTACTAAAACTAATAAGTGACCAAAGCTTAAGAAGCAACAATGTGCTTGAGTTTAGGGATGAGTAGACTTGTTGATTTGGTCCAATCTTTCAAGAAGATGATTAAACATGAAATGCAACTCATTTCGTACTTCTTGAACAAGTCCTTGGGTGTTTAGACAATTAGAGCAATTATTGTCTTGATTAGGAACAGGATGTTTTAAGGAGGTTCTACAAATGATGGTGGAGGTACATTGAGTAATTTAGGATGAGGTTCTACTAGGAATGAGAGTGGTGGTAATGGAAATTCCTCCATATGATCAAGTCCTTGGTGGTTCCTTGTTTCGAATGATGGACTAGTTGGTGATGTAGGTGGTTCCCATTTTAACGAGAATGTTGGTGAATGGGAAGTTCTTGGTGGTGAATGCTCTAATAAATAGAGATTTGGGTGAGAGAGAGGCTCGGTGAAGGAGTGTAATCCATGCTCTAAGAATGAAGGTTTAGACATTTTGCTAGAACTAGGTACGTTTGGTTTAGAGCTCGATGATCCTTTTTCTAACCTAAAAGGTTTAATACTAATTATTGCGGTTCTCTTGGCAATTGTTGATTGGGTTTGTTGAGGTGAGATTCTAGCACTATTATCTCTTACGGATGATGATTCGGTGAATGGGAAATCCTACCATTTGTGGGTTTAACCGGAGATGATTCGGTTGAAGAAATTTCGTGTACAACACGAGCAAGTTTCTTAGGTGGTTCTTGGTTGGATGAGTTAGCACTAGGAGCTTTCCTCATGATGAAATGATTAAGGAAAAGGTTTCTAAATGTTGAGAATTATGTTGTGTTTGATGACTAATGGATTCTAGCAAGATGACTTATAAAGAGAAGGATTTGGCAAGTGCATTCAAGACTTAAGTCTCTAATATCCTTTGGAATGTGATGATTAGCATGCACAAGAGTCAACTTCAGAGTTTTACTGATCTAGGGATTTAATTAGGATGAGGTGGAGCGTTCAAGTTAGCAAGATGAGCTTGAAATGATTGTTCGAGCAAGAGTTGACATAAATCTGTCACCCGGATCCTACGGTTCCCACCAATGGGGGATCCGTCTAGGCTAATCCTAGGGATCCGGCTCTCAGCAGCTAGGAAAGGATAGAAGTGATGTTTGAAAGGTCTAAATCCTATACCTTTTTGAGTGTTTCAGTTCTCCTAAGTGTCTTAAATGAAGGGGTGCTTAAGTACTTGAAGGTAATGAGTGATGTAGCTAATGATTGTCTTTTATGGAAGGATTTGGAACTTTCGTGAGTACCAATAAATGAACAAAGATGACACTAAAATCTTGAGAGTTTCAAATGGAGCTAAATGATCCTAGTGATCAGATAGTGACTTAGGATAATGTCTTGGAGAAGATCCTAAAGGTTTTAAGGTGGAAGAACTAGAATTTGATCCATTTCGACCAATTTTGAGGTGAGGATGATTATGATCAATTTTGCCATAATCGAGAGATTTCTAAGTCTAGATGTGAGGGATCATGTGAGAAAAAATGAGTGATCTAGAGAGCGGAAGAGTGATGAGTTTAGGTGAAATGATAGATCGAAAAGCACTTTGAGTGTGATCCTTAATGAGCTATGAGTGGGTGTGAAGCTTACAAAGCTTGAGAAGGACTTAAGTGATCCTAATGTATTAAGTTCAGCTATGTGAAGTAGTCTAGGAACATGAGTTGAGGTGTAAAGGATTGAAACTCCACATCTATTTGCCCGGATCCCACGGATCCTTCACTTGAGGGATCCGGCTAGTTACAAACTAGGGATCCGGCATCTGGGACCGTTTTACTTAACAGTGAGCATTTGTTCTAAGTACCGAACTTAGAAGCTAATGATCTCTACAGTAAGCATACATGTATATGATCTGTGCTAAACCGTCAAGTCTAACAGACTTAAAACAGCTTAAACACAAATGCAATGAAGTCCTGGAGAATAGATTGAATTCCCGGGTCGTTAAGTCCCAAGGAGACTCAATGGTGTGTCAAACAAAATCAGAGGATAGAATGATCACTAAGGATAGTGATCTGTAAAGGTTTTGATTAGAAATATTACACTACTGATTGCTTGGAATAGAATTGGACACAGAATTGGAAAGCACAACAATCAGATAAGAAAAACGTAAACGTAAGTTTAAAAACTACGTATACGCACAAAATAAAAAGTGAAAACTAAGAAATAAAAGGCCTAAAAATATAAAAATGACATTTTTGGAATCCTAAAAAATAAAAGAAAATTATTAGAAAAAGAAAATTATTTTTAAAACTATTTAATTAATTATTATTAATTAAAAACTATTTTAACTATTTAATAAATACTCTAAATTAGAAGAAAATACAAAATAAGGCTAGAAAAATAAACTTATGATTCTGAAAAATCTAAAATACTATAAAACTAATTTTAAAACTAAAAATATATTTTTCACACTTTTTATTTAATTATTACTAATTAATAACTATTTTAAATACACTTAATTACTAGAAAATATAAAATAAACTTGGAAAAGTAAAATTTTAACTTTGAAAAATCTAAAATATGATAAAACTAATCTTAAAACAGAAAAGATATTTTTTATGCTTTTTAATTATTTATTACTAATTATTTATTATTTATTAACTATTTATAATTATAATAAATACTAAAAAGATAGAGAAAAATCTGACACTTTTTCTAAAAATCCTATATGATGACAGAAACTTAAGAAAAATAGAAAAAACAAGATTTGCTTATTAAAAAGTTGAAAAGAAAAATCAAAAAGCTAAAAAATATTAAATAAACGCTATCACTATTTTTATATTGATGTTTTTCTGAATTTTCTTTTTGAAAACTACTTATATACTAATAATATGAAACTTTAATGAAGACAAAAATTTTATAAAGCACCAATAAGCAGATTTGATGGCTTATGAGCAAAACAGTGGGCTTAATAGCTTATTAGGTGGAAATAAGCTCAAACAAGCTCACTACTTGAAACAGAAGCTAGATTAAGATGAAAATAAGCTAGAGCAACTAACTTGAAACTAAAAGCCACAAACAATCAAACTGAAAAGCTCAAATAAACCAATAAGCACTTTGGCTGTTGTAGTGAAAAACAGAAAATGGGACAAACTTTAAGCTCTTAGCAGCCCTAGCTAACAAGCTCAAAAGTGAAAAACCAAACTTGATACTTCAAGATGGCCAGGTTGGCTTTCCAAAGAACCAGAGATCAAAAGGTTTGGACAACTAATAAGCTCAGTGTGAGCTTATCAATTTGGTCCTAACAACTGTGCACAGGGCAGATTTTAGAACAGGTACCCCAAGAAAAGCTGAGAGATAAGCACTTAAAAAGCTAAGAAACCAAGAACTAGCATTTTTCTATTTTTGTTTACCAACCAAACTTTAAAACCCTAAGAGCTTATAAACTGAATCTTATTAACACACCCACAGTGAAATTCCAAATTTTATTCAAAAACGACCTTATGAGATTTTGACTTTTTAAGAACAACTAAAAAATTGACCAAAGTGAACTTTGATCTGATCTAAAATACTTAATATGTTGTTTTAAGGTGTAATGAGACTAACTTGAGCAAGATTAACCACTTGCTAACACAAAATCAAGATCTGCTATCCTAAAAACTCAACAGTAAGCATCTAAGACATGATTACTTGAAATTTTGACTTTTTGCTAATAAAGACTTGATTTTATGACTGATCTTAGTTACTTAGACCAAGTTAAGCAGTATTCCAACAAAGCTAAAGACCAAAGAACCTTTGAACACAATTAACCAAACACCCTTTTAGATGGCTGTATTGAAGTTTTTCAAACCAAATCACAATTAGAAACCATAAACTTAATTGCAGATTCTCTATTATCACTAATTATGACTAATGAAACCTAAAACAACAATCAAAACAACATCAAACTCAGAAATGATGATTATGCCATTTCAACTGTCAAAACCAAATTTTTATAAACTACAAATTGAGAAGAACAAGCTACTGATTTTAAAGATCAAAAACACTAATTTATAACTAGTAAACAAATAGAAACAGAATTTAGAGCTAATAAACAAGTGTAACAGTAAAATGCCAAAATGGCTAAAAATGCTTACAAGAGCTTCCAAGCTTAAAACTGAGAACTAGGATCTGAAACCAATTCCTATAGCTTCCAAGAAGCACTATACCAAGGCCATCCAATATCAACCTTGCTCCAGCCTTCTTGTACCTTTCACCATGATTTTTTATTTTTCAAGTATTTAATTTGGATTTTTGGTAATTTTTTGATTTTTGATGTTAGACTGAATTTTTGGATATCTAAAAGCTTGATTAAGCTTTCTAGGAGCTTAAGTGACCTATTCTAGTCCATACAAACAACTGAAAACATCATTTGAACCAACATTAGATTTTGCATAAACATGAGAATTTGCATAAACTTGAGAAATAGTTAAAACTTGAAATTGCTAATTGAAAAGGCTTTACAATACACTAGAATTCTTGAAACAGAATGCTTGAAGGATTTAAATTACACTTTTACTTGAAAATTACTTAAACGACATTAAAACATTAAAAATACACTACATACTTTGATACATTGCATTCTATCTCTCCTTTATAGACTTTCTTGCATCTCTGATATCCTCTGAATCTTTCCCACCAAACCTAAGCCCTTGGATCACTCAAAATAATCAGAACCGTCCACATGTGATTTTTGGCGCCAAATATTCTTCATAGCAGTTTTAAGCAATTAATGGATTTGGTTTGAGCAATTAAGGATTTTTGGAGTGTAGAGGAGGTGGAGGGAACATGGTATGGAGGGGGTTTGAAAATGTGGTGAAAACCACTCTGGTTTTGAATATCTGGTTTGGAAGAGATAGAGCTACAGTAGCTCTGGTATTTGGGCGCGCTAAGGTGGGTTTGACCTTCTGTTTGACCGAAGCTTAATAACACGGGGGGTCATAATTGGGTGGCTGGGGTTCACAATGTATTGTGGCCTGGCTCAAGGGTCAGCCAAAGGGGGTCAAGGGCCAAGGGGTTGGGCTTGTTTTTGGATTTGGGCTTTGTGATATATGTGGATCCGTTTGGTTTAGCTTAGTGAACAAGGACCAAAAGTGCAATTTTGCCAAACTTAAAGGACTGAAAGTGAACTTTTTCCAATGCTCTCACAAGGACCAAACTTGACAACTTTGATAATACAAGAACCCTTTTTGCATAAAATCCATTTTTTAAAGGTCCCAGGACTAATTTTGCAAATTTCCAAAGTTTAGGGACCTTTCTTGCCAATTGACCAAAGAATCATTCAAGGATCATTTTAAACAACTTAGAATACTTTAAGGACCTTGAATGACAAAACTTCACATTTTTGAATTCCAGGGACTAGATTTGACAACTTTTAAAACTTGGGGGACTAAAACTGCCAATTTTGCAAACTTAAATCATTTTTCATCCGATTTTGATATTTTTGCATTTAAAACACATAAAACACTGATTTGTGATATTTTGATCATTTTGATGTGTTTCTGAGTGTTTTCAGATGATTTTGCAGTTTAGATTACACAAAAATGATGAGTATTTAGACACTCATCAATCCCCCACACTGAGATATTGCTAGTCCCTAGCAATGATTTGAGAAAACTTTATGGATTTTATCTCTTTACCAAAAGCCATCACTTCTGGAGTAGCCAATTGTTTTGATTCAAGTAAGAACCTTGGTACAACGATAACCAAATGATTTATTGGCAAATCATAAACCATATAACGGTTTTGATGTGTCTTTACCGAAGCCGTACCACTTCTGGACTAGCCAACTCTTAGATAAATTATCAGAATTATCTTTGGTGAGCTGAATACCAATTATGGATTTTCCACTGCCTTTACCACAAGCCATAACCTTGCGGGCTAGCCAACTCATTATCTTTTGAGGATGATGGGGAGTTGAGGAACCATACAATTTTTGGCAAATTGCAAGCCATATAAACGGATTTGAGAAATCTTTACCAAGAGCCGTTTGCTCCTGGATTAGCCAATCCTTTAGTCTTACAGACATGGCGGACTGATAACCCATTGAGTAAGTGTAAAACACTTACTCCAAAAAAAAAATTTTTTTTTGCCAAAAACGGGGGAATTGGGTAAATAATATATGAAATTCGTGAGAATTCCCCCCCACACTTAGAAATGAATATTGCCCTCAATATTCAAAGTACCGGCGGTTATGCCGAAACAAAGAACGTAAAAGGGAAATATTACGGCCATTATTTAGAAAGAAGATTTTTTTTTTTTTTTTTTTAGAAAGAATGAGAATATACAACAGCGTGGGGAGACTCCCCCACACTAGGGTGGTAGAAAGGGGGTAAGAAGACAGAATTATGGGTGAAAACCCATATGGTGCGTGCTAATGTTTTTGATTACCGAGTCACTAGCTTGACTCGATCCCCGCATTCATTGGTTCATGGGGAATGTTTGTAAATCCGGGACAACCACAGGGGGAATGTCTTCTCCAAAGTAATGCTTAACTCGATGACCATTCACTTTAAAATTAGGACCATCGGGTTGAGATAACTCAATGGTACCATAAGGATAAACCTTAGCAATAGTGAATGGACCAGACCAGCGGGACTTAAGCTTTCCCGAGAAAATCTTCAATCTTGAGTTGAAAAGAAGGACTCGATCACCAACGTTGAAAACGCGGTTTTTGATCTTGGAGTCATGAATCTTCTTTGTCTTTTGCTTGTAGATCAAAGAGTTCTCGTAAGCTTGATCACGAAGTTCATTTAGTTCATTCATCTGAACTTTTCTGTGATCACCGGCTGTCTGTATATCGAAGTTTGCATGCTTTAAGGCCCAGTAAGCCTTGTGCTCTAACTCGATCGGAAGATGACATGCCTTTCCGTACACTAGCTTGTATGGAGTACACCCGATGGGTGTTTTGTAAGCTGTACGAAAAGCCCAGAGTGCATCATCTAGCTTATCCGACCAAGAGGCACGGTTTTCGCCTACTGTCCTTTCAAGGATTCTTTTAATACCACGGTTTGAAACTTCCACCTGCCCACTTGTTTGGGGGTGGTATGCAGTAGAGAGACGGTGGGTAACACCATACTTTTGCATGACTCTTGCAAATTGGTCATTGCAAAATGTGTACCACGATCACTGATTATCGCTCTCGGAGTTCCAAACCTGGCAAACAGAGATTTCAAAAACTTCACAACAACTCGGGCATCATTGGTGGGTAAAGCTTTTGCTTCAACCCATTTTGACAGATAGTCAACAGCCACGAGTATGTACTTGTTACCACGAGAAGATGGAAACGGCCCCATAAAATCAATACCCCATATGTCAAATATCTCACAAACTTGAATGGCATTTTGTGGCATTTCATTCCTTTGAGATATATTACCATGACGTTGACAAGCGTCACAGGTTTTGACAAATTCGTGGGCATCTTTATAGATTGTGGGCCAATAAAACCCGGAATCAAACACCTTTTTGGCGGTGTAGTTTGGACTATGATGGCCCCCGGTGGGTCCAGCATGGCAAGCTGTGAGAATGTCAATAGCTTCCTGTCCATAAACACACCGTCGGATGACTTGATCCGCACAGATTTTGAATAAGAAAGGGTCGTCCCAGAAATAGTGTTTAACATCCTTGAAGAATTTGTTCTTCTGCTGGGTCGACATCCCTTTCACAATGAAGTTACCCGCATGGTAATTTGCAAAGTCAGCAAACCATGGGGTGGTAGAATTTCCACGAAAAGAAACCGCATTGAGTGTCTCGAGAGGAAATGTTTCATTTATTTCCTTTTTCTCGAAGACATTTTGGTGAGGGTTTTCTAATCTGGACAGATGATCAGCAGCCAGGTTCTCAGCTCCTTTTTTATCACGGATGATGATATCAAATTCTTGTAGGAGGAGAACCCAACGGAGCAATCTCGGCTTTGCATCTTGTTTTGCAAAGAGATATTTAAGAGCCGAGTGATCCGTATACACTACGCATTTGGTCAAGATAAGATACGGCCGAAACTTCTCAAAAGCATACACCACGGCTAATAGCTCTTTTTCTGTGGTGGTGTAATGAGTTTGAGCCTCAGTCATAGTTTTGCTTGCGTAGTGAATAGGCTGAAAATGCTTGTTTCTTCGTTGCCCTAGGACTGCACCGATAGCAAAATCACTTGCATCGCACATGAGCTCAAAAGGCAAGTCCCAGTCGGGGGCAACTAGAATGGGTGCTTCCGTAAGCTTTTTCTTAAGTGTTTCAAAAGCTTCGATGCACTCAGGAGAAAAGATAAAAGGAGCATCTTTTTCGAGAAGATGGGTCATAGGCCGAGCGATTTTAGAGAAATCTTGAATGAATCGACGATAAAACCCGGCATGACCTAGAAAACTCCTAATACCTTTGACGGTAGTAGGATGAGGCAGTTTAGCAATAACATCAACTTTTGCTCTATCTACCTCAATCCCGTTCTTAGAAATCTTATGGCCAAGGACTATGCCTTCTTTGACCATAAAGTGGCTCTTCTCCCAGTTTAGACATAGATTGGTGTCTTCACACCTTTTAAGCATTTTGTCTAAGTGGGAGAGATATGTATGAAACGAGTCCCCAATGACCGAGAAGTCATCCATAAACACCTCCATAGTTTCCCCGATCATGTCGTGGAAAATGGCCGTCATACATCATTGGAACGTGCCAGGAGCATTGCATAAGCCAAAAGGCATACGTCTGTAGGCAAACGTCCCGTACGGGCAGGTGAATGTGGTCTTTTCTTGATCCAGCGGATCAATGGGGATCTGAAAGTAACCCGAGAAACCATCAAGGAAACAATAGTACTCATTCCCTGCTAATCTCTCAAGCATCTGGTCCATGAAGGGTAGAGGAAAATGGTCTTTACGGGTGGCGTCATTCAACTTACGATAGTCGATGCAAACACGCCATCCCGTAACCAATCGAGTTGGAATTAACTCGTTATCTTCATTAGTGACAACAGTAATGCCACCCTTTTCGAACACAATGAATTGGGCTGACCCAAGGATGCGAGATCGGGTAAATCAATCCGGCATCAAGAAGTTTGATAACCTCTTGTTTAATAACATCATGGATTTTTGGATTCACTCGTCTCTGATGTTGAACTGCGGGTTTGAAGTCATCCTCCATCAAGATTTTATGAGTACAAAACTCAGGGTTTATACCTTTTATGTCGGAGAGTTTCCAAGCAATTGCTTGCTTGTGTGACTTCAAGATTTTAATGAGAGCAGCTTTTTCATCTTTACTCAAATCTCGAGCAATAATGACGGGTAATTTATCATCACCTTCAAGGAATGCATACTCGAGATGAGGAGGTAAGTCCTTAAGCTCAACCTCAGGAATTTCATCAGTTTTCTCAACTGACTTGATTTCCTTGTTATGAAGTTTGATGGGAGGGGGAGGAGGAGAAGTATCCAGGTTTGACACTTTCTTTAGAAGAATATCTCCCTCCAGATTAATCTCATTTTGATTAATCTCAACTGGGATTGAATCACTAGGGTGAGGGTTTGATGATGGATCATCATTGAGCAACTTCTCAATAAGAAGTATGTCCCCCTCAATATCAATTGGAGCGTGATCAATTTCCCAAGGCACAGAATCACTAGCCAAGTATGCTTCAATCTCATCTAAGATGAAGTCGCTCCCCTCAAACGGAGTGAGAGAAGGAGTAGAATTGGCTATGATAGGCTGAGAAGATGTGGTGGAATCCCCACTCACAGAATTATGAGAATAACCAAGAACTTCTTGAGAGTACTCTTCAGTGGCAACATCAATGATATCTATTCGGTTAACCGACTCAGAATCATAATTTGCGGAATACCTCGAAGTTTGGTCAAGGTTGAAGGTGACAGCTTCGTTACCAACACGTAATGTGATTTCTTGCTCAAATACATCTATGAGAGCACGGCCCGTTCTCAGGAACCCTCGACCAACAATGAGAGGAACCCGATGATCGGCATCAAAATCAACAACCACGAAGTCAGCTGGGAAATGGAACTTTCCTACTTTCACAAATACGTCCTCGGCAATGCCAAGAGGACGGGATATGGAACGATCTGCAAGCTCGAGAGTCATGCATGTAGGAGTGAGTTCCGGAAGAGAAAGTTTCTTCCACACTGAATATGGCATAAGATTAATGCTTGCACCAAGATCTGCTAGGGCAAAGCATTCAACCATTCCTGGGAATACACAAGGTAGGAGAAATTTCCCAGGATCTCCAAGCTTTTCTGGAAGCTTCTTCAGGATGACTGCAGAGCAGTTCTCGTTAAGAGGAGTCTTAGCCATTTCAAACAGCTTTTCCTTATTGCTTAACATGTGATTGAGAGTCGATGCAAACTTGGGCATCAACATGATAGCATCCGCAAAGCTTATGTCAAAATGTAACTCTTGGAAAATTTGGAAAAATTTATCCATTTGATGACTAGCCTTCTCGCGGAGCTTTTGCTCATTCAAGCGTGATGGGTAAGGAATAGAAGATTTGGATTTCTGATTTTCAACAGGAGCTACAGGAGGTTCAAAAACAACTCCTTGATTTGATTTGGGTTTCTGGACCACTTGAGGTTGGACTACCGAAGGTTGGACGTGTGCGGTACTTCGTGGGCTAGAATAATGCACCTTGTCCGTTGTTTCCTTGGTAACTTGACTTATTGCCACAGGAGGAGGGGGCATTGGAGTCGTAGGTCCATTGTGTTTTGGAGGTTCACTGTCCACTACCTTAGGGAGAGAAGAAGAAGAAGAGGTAGTAGGAACAGTAGGTCCAGTGTATGAAACACCACTTCGGGTTGTGATCGCCTTGGCATCGCCCCTCGGGTTAGCGATCGTGTTGCTCGGTAAAGTACCTGAGCCCGAGGGTCGATCATTTAAAGACTTCTTCAGATCAGCAATCTGACTGACCAACAACCGGTTCATTTCATCTTGGGATTTCATGAACTGCTTCAGTAACTCATCAGATGATGGTCCTGGAGGAGTAATGACGGGAGGAGCTGGAGGGACAATTTGAGGCCGTATGTTTTGATTATAGCCAAAATTCCCTTGATTAGGATTCATATTCCCATTAAATTGATTCCCTCGATTGAAATGGTTTTGATGAAGGTTTCCTTGATGTTGGAAACCTTGATTGGGTCCAGGATAGAAATTACCTTGGTTTTGATAACCTTGGTTCATTCTTGGTTGGTTTTGATTCCGGTTTTGCATGTTGTGATTCTGTTAAAACCGGGTGGTGCCTGATTAGTGTTAGCACGGTAGTGTGGTTCATTTTGAGGACGGTATTGATTACCTCCTTGCTGTGAACTACCGGCTAAAGCATTTGCTTCAAAAGGACTACCATCGGTGGCAGTACAATTGTAGTAGGCATGAGGACCACCACAAGTGACACAACTTTCAACTTTCTTCACTTCAGCATGTGTTGGTGTCTGAGTGAAGGAGACTTTCTTCTGGTTAGCAAGAACCAAAGCCTGAACAATGTCTGTGAGTTTATCAATCTTAGCATCGGTGCTAGATGTACTCACTGGGGATGAAGAAGAGGAAGGTCCAGCATTAGACTGATATGTCTTAGCTCTGAAAGGACGGACCTGAGATTTGTTCTCAATGATCTGCAAGGCCTCTTTGGTGGTCTTGCTCAAGAAATTACCTCCCGCCGAGGCATTCAAAGAGTCTTGATTTGCCTGATTGAGACCATTGTAAAAAGTATCCATTTGCATTAACTCGGTAAAACCGTGATGCGGACACTTGCGAAGCAACTCTTTGTAACGATCCCATGCCTCCCCGAATGATTCATCAAATCTCTGAGAAAATTTCATTATCTCATTCTTAAGACTTGTGGTTCGGGATGGAGGATAGAACTCGTTAACGAATTTGGTGACAAGATCTTCCCATGTCTCAATAGAACGAGGGGGTTGTTTCTCAAGCCAATTCCGGGCTTGTCCCTCTAGAGAAAATGGGAACAGAAGAAGCTTGATAGCTTCATGTGGGACATTCTTGTACTTGATGGTAGATGCAATCTTGTTAAACCATCGAATGTGTGCATGAGGATCATCCCGCTCAAAACCATAGAATTGGCTTTGGGTTACTAGATTGAGCAACCCGGTTTTGAGCTCGAAAGTGTCAGCCACGATGGCTGGAACAACAATGGCATCTCCGTAACCCTCGATGGGTGCTTGGAGAAGCTCATTCATAGGTTTGTCTTCTGCCATTTCGACAGGAGGTGGTGGTGGTAGACGTTCCTCAGTCACGGCTGAAGGAGCTGAACGTCCTCTACGTCTACGAGGAATCTTTCCAAGTTCAGAAAGTGGACTTGTAGAACTGGAAGAACGAGTGCGCATGCACTATGTATAAAAATCAATTTTCAAAACAAATGAGGCAAAACACAAGTGAACTTAACCAATAATCACAAATGAAATGGCTTCTTTGAAAAAGGTACACCAAATCACAAGTGACACAAAGGCAAGTTTTAAATCTGATGTTCGGGAACTTATTAATGGTCGCACCCCCAGTTAGGTAGTGCACTGCCTTGATTTGCGGTGGTTGATTTTTATGTATATTTTAAGTACCACTGAAAAGACGTAGGTAAGATTTGTGCAGATGGGTTCAAAAACTTTTGGACAATATTTTTGTTATCGTCCCGTTTAACCAAATCGTATCTCTTCAAGAATCACCTTAAAAGAGAATACAAAATAGAAAACTTTCCGATTGTTTTGTTGTTTTATATTTTTTTGGAGTTTTTAACACTTTAGGAAAAGTGCTAATGAACTTTTTCTTTTTTTTTTTTTTTTTTCTTATAACTTTACAAAAACTTTTTTCAAATGGTGGGTATGTGCAACAATGGATCTGAAAATGGCTAAACACACGCTAAAGCCTCCCCGGCAGCGGCGCCAAAATTTGATCTGTGCTAAACCGTCAAGTCTAACAGACTTAAAACAGCTTAAACACAAATGCAATGAAGTCCTGGAGAATAGATTGAATTCCCGGGTCGTTAAGTCCCAAGGAGACTCAATGGTGTGTCAAACAAAATCAGAGGATAGAATGATCACTAAGGATAGTGATCTGTAAAGGTTTTGATTAGAAATATTACACTACTGATTGCTTGGAATAGAATTGGACACAGAATTGGAAAGCACAACAATCAGATAAGAAAAACGTAAACGTAAGTTTAAAAACTACGTATACGCACAAAATAAAAAGTGAAAACTAAGAAATAAAAGGCCTAAAAATATAAAAATGACATTTTTGGAATCCTAAAAAATAAAAGAAAATTATTAGAAAAAGAAAATTATTTTTAAAACTATTTAATTAATTATTATTAATTAAAAACTATTTTAACTATTTAATAAATACTCTAAATTAGAAGAAAATACAAAATAAGGCTAGAAAAATAAACTTATGATTCTGAAAAATCTAAAATACTATAAAACTAATTTTAAAACTAAAAATATATTTTTCACACTTTTTATTTAATTATTACTAATTAATAACTATTTTAAATACACTTAATTACTAGAAAATATAAAATAAACTTGGAAAAGTAAAATTTTAACTTTGAAAAATCTAAAATATGATAAAACTAATCTTAAAACAGAAAAGATATTTTTTATGCTTTTTAATTATTTATTACTAATTATTTATTATTTATTAACTATTTATAATTATAATAAATACTAAAAAGATAGAGAAAAATCTGAAACTTTTTCTAAAAATCCTATATGATGACAGAAACTTAAGAAAAATAGAAAAACAAGATTTGCTTATTAAAAAGTTGAAAAGAAAAATCAAAAAGCTAAAAAATATTAAATAAACGCTATCACTATTTTTATATTGATGTTTTTCTGAATTTTCTTTTTGAAAACTACTTATATACTAATAATATGAAACTTTAATGAAGACAAAAATTTTATAAAGCACCAATAAGCAGATTTGATGGCTTATGAGCAAAACAGTGGGCTTAATAGCTTATTAGGTGGAAATAAGCTCAAACAAGCTCACTACTTGAAACAGAAGCTAGATTAAGATGAAAATAAGCTAGAGCAACTAACTTGAAACTAAAAGCCACAAACAATCAAACTGAAAAGCTCAAATAAACCAATAAGCACTTTGGCTGTTGAAGTGAAAAACAGAAAATGGGACAAACTTTAAGCTCTTAGCAGCCCTAGCTAACAAGCTCAAAAGTGAAAAACCAAACTTGATACTTCAAGATGGCCAGGTTGGCTTTCCAAAGAACCAGAGATCAAAAGATTTGGACAACTAATAAGCTCAGTGTGAGCTTATCAATTTGGTCCTAACAACTGTGCACAGGGCAGATTTTAGAACAGGTACCCCAAGAAAAGCTGAGAGATAAGCACTTAAAAAGCTAAGAAACCAAGAACTAGCATTTTTCTATTTTTGTTTACCAACCAAACTTTAAAACCCTAAGAGCTTATAAACTGAATCTTATTAACACACCCACAGTGAAATTCCAAATTTTATTCAAAAACGACCTTATGAGATTTTGACTTTTTAAGAACAACTAAAAAATTGACCAAAGTGAACTTTGATCTGATCTAAAGTACTTAATATGTTGTTTTAAGGTGTAATGAGACTAACTTGAGCAAGATTAACCACTTGCTAACACAAAATCAAGATCTGCTATCCTAAAAACTCAACAGTAAGCATCTAAGACATGATTACTTGAAATTTTGACTTTTTGCTAATAAAGACTTGATTTTATGACTGATCTTAGTTACTTAGACCAAGTTAAGCAGTATTCCAACAAAGCTAAAGACCAAAGAACCTTTGAACACAATTAACCAAACACCCTTTTAGATGGCTGTATTGAAGTTTTTCAAACCAAATCACAATTAGAAACCATAAACTTAATTGCAGACTCTCTATTATCACTAATTATGACTAATGAAACCTAAAACAACAATCAAAACAACATCAAACTCAGAAATGATGATTATGCCATTTCAACTGTCAAAACCAAATTTTTATAAACTACAAATTGAGAAGAACAAGCTACTGATTTTAAAGATCAAAAACACTAATTTATAACTAGTAAACAAATAGAAACAGAATTTAGAGCTAATAAACAAGTGTAACAGTAAAATGCCAAAATGGCTAAAAATGCTTACAAGAGCTTCCAAGCTTAAAACTGAGAACTAGGATCTGAAACCAATTCCTATAGCTTCCAAGAAGCACTATACCAAGGCCATCCAATATCAACCTTGCTCCAGCCTTCTTGTACCTTTCACCATGATTTTTTATTTTTCAAGTATTTAATTTGGATTTTTGGTAATTTTTGATTTTTGATGTTAGACTGAATTTTTGGATATCTAAAAGCTTGATTAAGCTTTCTAGGAGCTTAAGTGACCTATTCTAGTCCATACAAACAACTGAAAACATCATTTGAACCAACATTAGATTTTGCATAAACATGAGAATTTGCATAAACTTGAGAAATAGTTAAAACTTGAAATTGCTAATTGAAAAGGCTTTACAATACACTAGAATTCTTGAAACAGAATGCTTGAAGGATTTAAATTACACTTTTACTTGAAAATTACTTAAACGACATTAAAACATTAAAAATACACTACATACTTTGATACATTGCATTCTATCTCTCCTTTATAGACTTTCTTGCATCTCTGATATCCTCTGAATCTTTCCCACCAAACCTAAGCCCTTGGATCACTCAAAATAATCAGAACCGTCCACATGTGATTTTTGGCGCCAAATATTCTTCATAGCAGTTTTAAGCAATTAATGGATTTGGTTTGAGCAATTAAGGATTTTTGGAGTGTAGAGGAGGTGGAGGGAACATGGTATGGAGGGGGTTTGAAAATGTGGTGAAAACCACTCTGGTTTTGAATATCTGGTTTGGAAGAGATAGAGCTACAGTAGCTCTGGTTTTTGAGCGCGCTAAGGTGGGTTTGACTTGAGTTTGACCGAAGCTTAATAACACGGGGGGTCATAATTGGGTGGCTGGGGTTCACAATGTATTGTGACCTGGCTCAAGGGTCAGCCAAAGGGGGTCAAGGGCCAAGGGGTTGGGCTTGTTTTTGGATTTGGGCTTTGTGATATATGTGGATCCGTTTGGTTTAGCTTAGTGAACAAGGACCAAAAGTGCAATTTTGCCAAACTTAAAGGACTGAAAGTGAACTTTTTCCAATGCTCTCACAAGGACCAAACTTGACAACTTTGATAATACAAGAACCCTTTTTGCATAAAATCCATTTTTTAAAGGTCCAAGGACTAATTTTGCAAATTTCCAAAGTTTAGGGACCTTTCTTGCCAATTGACCAAAGAATCATTCAAGGATCATTTTAAACAACTTAGAATACTTTAAGGACCTTGAATGACAAAACTTCACATTTTTGAATTCCAGGGACTAGATTTGACAACTTTTAAAACTTGGGGGACTAAAACTGCCAATTTTGCAAACTTAAATCATTTTTCATCCGATTTTGATATTTTTGCATTTAAAACACATAAAACACTGATTTGTGATATTTTGATCATTTTGATGTGTTTCTGAGTGTTTTCAGATGATTTTGCAGTTTAGATTACACAAAAATGATGAGTATTTAGACACTCATCAGTATACAAGTAAAACATACTAAGAGCATGTAGAAATAGCACATAAGCAATTAAATGAGATCTAGCTCACAAGTAACACATAGGTTTATCAAACTTAACAACCGCTATTCAAGAAGCTCAAAATAGATTTACGATCTATATTAGTAAATCATTTGTATTAACAATGGCGTGCAGAGTAGATGATGGTGTTCAAGACAATAGGGTTGTTTTGGCCAACGGAAGCAATGAACTTAGTATAGTCATTACGGATGGTGATTAGCATACAATGAACTTCGTCCATGAAGTCATGTAGTTCTTCTCGATCAAAGCAAGATAATCGCTTGATGAGGCAAATGGTTGTGATTAATTAAAAGAAAATTTAATTTTACAACTTGTTTGATTAGTAATCTTAAGACAATGCAAAGTATTTCCATTGTAAACTTACTTTAGGAAAACATAGGAGTATAAATTTCCCAAGTGAGAGAATGAATATGAGACTATTACTAGCGGTGCTCAATTACGGCTAAACACGACCATTTTTACGGGCGATTCTACATACCCAACTTCTATCAAGGAAGCAATTCAACCGTTAGGTCAAATTGAGTTTCTAGTGCAATAAGTTCTCCAGTATTCATTCTCAAGTTAGGAAGATTTATATTCCTACAATGGCCTATCGAAGAGTGACAATGATGATACTTTGCTTCGTTTAATATTATACTTGAGACAACTAAGGTGATGAAGGTGTCATGTTAAAAATAAGTTTAAAAGTTGTCCATATGGTAATCAACAAAAAAATGATTGAATGAGCTAGTTCAACATATGTTGTTGGAAAGCTTTGAGTTTGGACTTTCGGATATGACCAATTATATTTGCGTTGCAAAATAATTTACTTGAATATATCGGATGAAATAATCAAGTTGTCAATCCTACTATGAAGCTTGGAGAGCGATCATGAAAAGGAAAATGGGAGAGTACATCATAACACAAGTGTAGGTTATGATCCGATGTACATTCTTGTTGTTTTTAGAAAATGATACAAGAACAAAAGAAATCATATAAGCACATAAAACATTTATGTTGCACACATGACAAACTCAATCAAAAATCCATTTAGTGTGTTATATGTTTTAAACATTTTTCAACCTATATGACTTATCTAAGTATCTAAACTAACATTTTCGACACAACTAGATGTTATCCCAAACACTCCTTCAAATAGCACATTGATTAGTAGAATATTACTAAATCGACAAACAAGAGAATGAATAGCAAGGTAAGGAAACCACATATTTTATTCAATCAAACAAGCACAAAAGCTATTTGAGATAAGCAAATAATCAAGTAATGCAAAGAAGACAATTTATCATTTAGCATAGCATACGAAAGTTCTTTTCATCGCTTTGTGTTAAATATAAACATGTATACCAAGCTTGATTAGTTTCTTTTATATTTATAAATATGATCAAAACCTTAATTTCAATAGAGGACACATTGTTATTCAAAAGCGAAAACATCCGTCTCCAATTAGATCAAAAGTTTGTGCAAATGTTATGACCGAAAAATGACTTTCTATTATAAATCAATGATTCTGTAAATTATTGTTTTGAATCAGTTTATGAAATCATTTTTAAATGAAAGTAGACTCAAATACCTTTAAAACGATAGGTGGCACGACTTCTAACGACTTACGGTTAAAAAGTTATGAATTTTTGAAATTCAGACAAAAACTGTCTTCTGTACCACGGATCCCACAGATCCCTTGCTTGAGGGATCCGTCCAGTGTAACCTGAGGGATCCACGGATCTAACACAGAATTACAAAAATGTACGTTTTGACCCGACAAAAAGGTTTAGTCTTTGTAGACTTTTTAGTGAAGTTATATTACCCATTTTTACCTTTATTCAAGCTTGATTAACAAGATATCTAACAACAAAACTTCAAAGAAAAAAATCACTAAAACACTTTTCATATTATGCTTATTATAAGATAGAAGCATATATCACCATTTTGTCCACAAGCAATTTAGCACGTTTTTGACAAAAAATTGTAACTAAGAAAACATACCTTTGCTATATCCCCTTTTTATGGTTTTAGAAACCATAGACGCGAAATACTTTATGATCTTCTAAAATACCCCAATCCTTTGCTATATTCCCTTTTTATGGTTTTAGAAACCATAGACGCGAAATACTTCATGATCTTCTAAGATACCCAAATCCTAGTATGAAGACTTCTCAAAGGAAAATGTTAGAATGATCTATCACTATCCAACATATGATGATTTCTAAAAACATGACTTTTTGTTTTAAGAAATTCCCTTCTTTGTAGTTTTCAAACATACACGGATCGTATCAAGTTTTCAAAGTACAATATACTAAAAAAACTTGGTAACAAAGCTCTGATGCCAATTGTGGAAAACTAGAAGGGGGGGTTGAATAGTTTTACCAATTTAAAACTTCCTTTTAAATATTTAGATCGACTTATGTCAATCTATTTGGTTGTTTATGTTGGACGTTGATAGATAGATATATAAATGTGTAATGAAAGATAAAGAGTAAAAAGCACATCACCACGACACAAGTATTTATAGTGGTTCAGCTACAAGGACACCTTCCTTGCCCTACTCCACTCCCCGAGTCACCTACTCGAGAGTTCGTAAGCACTACACCAACTCCTTATGGCGGAGAAGCCTTCACAACGTCACTTAACCTTTTTCCGGTACAAAGCTAAATACCGAGTTCTTTCACACCAAGGCGAACCACACCTAACACAACGTCGCCTACCCTTTATACGGTGCTAGGCTAACCACCGGGTTCTTTCACTCCAAGGTGAACCACACCTACACAACGTTGCCTACCCTTTATTAGGTACTAGGCTAAGCACCTAGTTCCATTACCATGGAGGAACTACTACCCATCACAACACAACACCTAATCTCAAGGAGATCTACTCCTTGTTACAACACCATCAAGGATATCACCATCCTTGGATCTAGTACTAGTCTATCTTGTACATCGAAACACACCATATCGATTGTACATCTAAGGCACCTTTCACTAATGCCTTTAGCTAGATCTTCAAGACACATTTCACTAATGTCTTGTGGCTAGATCTTCAAGACACCTTTCACTAATGTCTTGTAACTTGGCTTCTAGGCACCTTTCACTAATGCCTACAATATGGACGATCGACACCTTTCACTAATGTCTTCGTCTTGACCTTTGAGACATCTTTCACTAATGTCTTCAACACTACACTTCTTAAAAGTAAGAAAAGAATCATCAACAAGAAGACTTCAGTAGCCTTGATGATGAGAAAGCATGGCAACTCTTGGACTTGAGCTTGCTCGACTTCAAAGGTGGTGATCTTGCCTTTAAGAGGAACCTAGAAGATCACACAAAAACAAAAGACAAACTACATAGATCACTTAGATCTGAGGTTAGAGGGTTAGAATACTTGGGGAAGTATGTGTGTAAAAGTGGTGAATGGAAAGGAAGAAATGGCTCTCTATTTATAGAGGAAATTCTCTACTGTTCCCCGGATCCCACGGATCCCTACCACAAGGGATCCGGCTAGCACAAAGCTAGGGATCCGTGGTCCGCTCCTCTTTGCCCATGAGTATTTTTGGTTATGGGTCATGGGTCATGGGTTATGGGTTGATCCATGGTTTTCTTTCTAGATACAATGAACTTGGTTAAGTGGTATATATAAAACCATGGGTTATGGGTCAAAACCATTTGCTAGTATTTTACCCATTTAGTATATACTTGTATTTACCCATTTTAGCATACACTTAGTTTTTACCCATTTTAGTATACTTAGTTTAAGTATATGTTTAACTCAATATGTAAACACTAGTTGTTGTACATATGTATCTAAATCATAAAATCACTTATACTTGTTTTAGTGTTTTATGTGATAATGTGAATATGTTAAAAACTATTAGTTCAAACCATTTACGTATTTTATTTGTTTCATTAAAATGATTTTACGTTTGTTATCGACAAAACATTAAAAAATCGTAAAATATAAATAAACGTTTTTACGGCTTATTTGTATTAACAAAAACAATAAAATAGATATAAAAGATGACAATTATTTAAGTATACAATCACAAATAATATAGTCCACACAATAACATAGCTCACACAATAATCACACCAATATTATTAAACGTTTTCAAGAATTTCAAAATGTGTATCCTATTGTTTCCTATAAGAGGTATGCTAGAATCACACAAGATTTACAAAAAAACATCCACACAATTATGTGGCATGACACTTGGACCAATCACTAACTCTCTTCATTCATAACTCTCTTTTTTATAACAAATCATTTTATTACACATCATTGTGTGGAATTTTTTTTGTAAATTTTGTGTGATTCTAGTATTTCTCTTCCTATAATAATTACTAAAAGTTTTCAAGAATTTCAAACCGTGTGTATGCTATTGTTTCGTTACATAGCTTTTAAGTTTTCAAGTTTAAAGATTAAATTGTTTCCTAAAATAGTTTTTAAGTTTTCAAGTTTTCGAGTTTAAGGATTAAGGACAATGATGTAAATGATTTATAGATAGTAACGTGGTATAGCAATTCATTGTGTTTTAGAATAATTTATGCTTTTATTTTAAAATTTATCATGTTATTATAGACTTGTGGTTAAAGTTTCTGAGTTATTTTCATACACAGTAATATATAACACACCGATGAATTTTTTTCCTTGTTCTTTAATTGTATGTTACGAAATTTATCCCACCTGAATAAGTAAATATGATTTCGCTGGGCCGTGCTAAGCACGGCTAAAGAAACTACCTAGTGTGTAGACAAATAAGAATGTTTAGTTAACATAGATTTCTTAAACACACACTAGAGCATTGAGACAGAGCTCTTGCACCAAACTTTAGAAACTTACACACTAGGAGAAGCTTATGTTAATCAGATAACGTAGTAACTTTGAAAAATTTCTTATTTAGTAACTTCTTACTATATTGCAGTTTTGAAACAAGTAAGAAATGGATACATATTTATTTACTACTGTGTCCATTTGTTCTCTTCATTATCAATCTAGGAGTATCAAAGTTATCGATGCTGTAATGAAGTTTGTAAGATCTTTGGTTTATTCATTCGCTTGAATATTGTGGTCACTAAGTTAATTTTTTGAAACTGACTTTATGCTAATAAAGTGGCAGACAATTACATTTCAAAAAGAAACTAAAGCATGGAAGAGCAGCAAGAAGAGAGTTTAAAGATGGTCACTAAGTGGGTGTGTAACTAACGAACTGCATTGAAATATGTATAATGCGACTACTCTAGGTGGGAGCGATCATCGCAAATTTGCGTTCACTAAGCAGGCTCATCAACATAAGCTATATCGCATAAAAGATTGGTGTTAAAAATGACGAAGGTGGGTAGGATTATCAAACGTGTAGAGTAAAACCATATTTATAAAAAAATAGTTGATAATATGAGGTACAAATTTGCAATCATTTGATGATTGTCGTATGTTATGTTTAAAAAGAATAATGTCATCGGTGCATAACTAGCAAATCGATTAAATTTTGGTTTATAATCAAAGTTATGTAATACTTACCGTTATATGTTGTATTTATACAACATGTTGGGCTATATGACAAATTTCAAATTGGTTAGAATTTTAAGGGTCAAATAAACAAATTTGACTTTGAAACATGTATGAGTTAATTCTAACAGTTGTAATATACACTGAAATTTGGTTTTATGTTTTTAATCAATTCACATTTAAACTATGCATACTTAAAAGTTACAATCTTATATGTGTCTAAACTAATATACATTAATAATTTTATCTCTAAAGATTTGCTTTTAAGTTAATGGGTTCGACCACAAAAGTCAAACTTGAATTTCATAAGCTAATAGGTTTGACCACAAAATTTTTATGGTTTTCTTAAAAAAAATAACTGCTAATCAACATTTTAATACAACCAATAATTTTTTTTTGAAGGAGTTGGTGAGTATATATATAAAAAGGTAACTTATTTTAATAACCAATAAGCACATTAACAGTTTTTATACAATTCAACAAAACAATCTTAATTCTAACAACAAATTGATAAGAAACAAAACTACATTTAGATTATAATACTAACCAATATAGATATATAAATTACAAGTGTTTAACAATATATTACATGAGACTTGCCCGCCCATCGGCCGAGTCATGAGACTAGTGTGTGTGTATGTATGTATATATATATATATATATATATATATATATATATATATATATATATATATATATATATATATATATATATATATATATAGATTGGATCATTTAAAAAGTTGATCTCAAGAGAAAAGTGAGAGAAGTGATCTCAACCGTTAGATCACCCCCTCTTCCCCTCCTTTTTTATCACTTAACTACAGGGACCTGATTGTAACTTCTTTTATTCTTTAAGGGAGTGTTTTGTAAACTCTCACATTTCATATATAATGCCTAATTTTCTCTCACTTTTTCTTTTTCTTCTTTCTATCACTTCACACACCGATCTTTTTTCTCTCATTTTATCTTATTCCTCTGCAAGTTCCAGATTTATCAAATCGAAGATTAATGAGATCATATTCACGAAATCATCTCATCACGAAACCATCTCGTGTTATCTGATAAGATATCGTATTAACAGATTCACAATATCATCTCATCATAATTTATGAAATCTAAGATTAAATTAAGGTATGTAACTGATTTCCATTATAGTTTGGTTATTTTTGCTACTTAAAATCAATTATAAAGTTTATATATGTGATTGTTGTTGTTTTATCTGCACAAATTGTTGTTCATATTGAGTTAGGTTTTTGTTTTTATGAAATTTGATTCATTAATCATCATCTTTGTTTATAGATATAATGATTTTCAGAGTTTATTAACATGATTCAATGTATAGAATTGTTATTTTGAAACAAAATTGAGAAATAAATAGATGAAAACATGTTTGCAAAAACTGCACACCAAGTGTTTGATAAAATGTCTGAATGAAATTTTATAACTGGGATACATTAATTTTACACTGTGATGCCATAATTTTTTGTGAATAGATTTTTGTTACACTGTGATGCCCTAATTTTTAATGACTGAAGTAGTAAACTAGAACTTACAAGTTTTGATAAGCAAATTAACAGTTTTTTTGTATGTACGCTTTCCTTGCGAATTTTTATAGAAGTTGTGAAGAAAATATATTTTTTAGAGGGTTGAGGTTCCCGCTCATATTGAGTCTCCCTCATCATTAGGATATCACTTCTGGTCTACTGCAATTGGTAATGCAACTCCAGTTGCTAATGAAACCGTTGATGGTAATGCGGATAGTGATAGTCTTTCTCAGCATCTAAAGCCCATAAATTCTGAGCTTTGCAACATCCCCAAGTTCTCGGTATGTTTCTACCTATTTGGAGCCAGTTTGTTATTTTCACCGTGCCTATTGTTGTGAAACAAACACACCATCTTTGATGTTGCTATTTACCAGCTTGTCAAGTTTTTTTTCTTTAGTTGTTCTCTATATGGACTATATTCTCAGATTGGCCATATAGACTTTATGTCTTTCATGGTTATGTAGTGTCACATCTTTAATTGGTATAAGAAAGTCATTGTTGAATATAATCAATACATATAACATAATTAAGTAGATTTACTCGATTATGGATGCAGGATGGTGCAAAGATCATAATGGAGAGATTCTCAAATTTTTCGTTGGGAATTTTAATGTCAGCAAGGAGTACACAAGTAAATTACGGGCTTTAATGATATCATTGGTATGAAATTTTCACACATTGAATGAAGTAAAAATAAATCAATGCTTTATATTGAAAATTTTCATGTACTCACTAAGATTTTTTTGTGTTATGTTTCTAATGTTGGATTTGTTCTTCACTGTCAAAACACATGATTGATAGGAAAGAGTCTTTTGCTCTTGCAAAGAAGAAATTGAATTTCAGCTGCAAGGATGAAGAAGCTGATCAAGTGTACGGAAAGCTTAAGAAACCAAAGGAGATGTTTTTACAGAGCCAAAAGAACCTTAACGTGCTTAATGCTTTTAAAGATTGTGCATCACAGCCTGAAGAACCAAGAATGTCACCCGCAATTCCACTTAACCCACAAGAACAGAAATGAGATAACCATGGCTCATCTAATTAAAAAGCTTTGCAAAGCAATAGACAGATTATAGAGGAAAATATTGCTAGAAAGGAAAATATTGCTAATTAACTCGATTACCAAACTTGAAGGTGTGTTGCAATTTATTTTTTAGTCGGTATTATAAATGCTAATTAAAAGTTTTGTTATTCACATTATCTTCATTCGCAAGACCGTCATGAGGTGACATTCTCTTAAGCAACGCCAATTGATATTAGTACCAACAAGCGAGTTGGTAGATTTAGAGAAATCATTCAGGCTCCTAAATAATGTAATAATTGTCGTCATATTTTTGAACTATTTCATTTGCAGCTTAGATTTTGATTTATCACCTATAGATTTTTCATGCTAGTTTCTGAAGGCATAACTTGAATTTGAACCCGTATCTCATAATTTGCAGGTTACACCAACTGACCAAATGGATGCACTAAAGTGCCTCAAACAGATGCACTAAAGTTTATCAAATAGATGCAGTAAAGTTGCGTCAGATTTTATCATGTTTCCCTTTTGTGTGTAATTGATGTATTTATGGATTTTGGACATTTGATCTTGTAATACTTATAATTGCTTAAAACGAGTGTCTCTTTGAGGTTTTATGTAACAAATACATGCATGTTTTCTAGCCATGAGGTGGTCAAGTTTTTTTTTTAAAATTTATATGGTTACATTTTAAGTGTCGTCTTGTTGGTTTCTGTTTTTTTAGTTCGATTGGAATCATAAGTAATAAACAGATGCACTGTTTTTTACACAAACTGATGCACTATAAAAAGAAACAAATGAGCATCAAAGCATGCAAACATGAACCATAAAAAGAAATAATTTAGCTACAACCTGAGAACGTTACAAACATATATCCCTATGATAAAATAAAATCAGTATCAGGTTCATTCATTCGTAAAAGGATCCTGATGGATCTAAACACACACCTTGTGTTAGTGATATTTTGAGTTATATTAATAAGCACGCGGAATATACTTAGTAATACTTAGAAGACAGATGATGTAATGTAAGAACAATAAACACAAAGCTCCAATATTATTAAGAAATAATACGAGTGATCTTGCTTATCACTAGGGTTACACCTTGAAGCTAATATGAATACTACGTTACCTGTATATTCTAAGCAATGACCTAGGATCTCCTTTTATAGCACAAGGAGTCCTTTACAAGATAAGTATAAACCTAACAATATAGAATATACACAAGATCTTTTCTATACTTATCAATACACATATACTAAACAATTATCCTAACAGCAGTGGTAATAATTGTACTGGCAGTGGTAATGAGTTTCCACCGCTAGTGTAATCTTTAGCAGTGTCAACCACAAGACTATCAGTGGTAACTGTTAGTATTATTCCCAACAATCCTCCCCTAAACTTATGATTTCTCTGCAAATCAATAAGTTTCTTCAATCTTCATTATCTGCAAGGATTTGGGGAATTCTTTCAAACACTTCATCTTCTTCTCAATGCTTGAATAGCTCTTGAACATTGATCTTGAAGCCTGAGTAACAATGCTCTGACCTTCTCACTATCTCCATGAACTCTTATAGTAGTACACAGCATCACAGTGAGAGTTCCAGCTCTGAGTGGATATTCTTTCTCAGCAAGCATGAATGCATCTACTCCATTTGTTGTAGAAACATGATGAACTTCACATGAATCATAGTAAACCCATTTAGTACCAGGACATGAACATGAGAATTTCCAGAAATCATCACTAGTATCTGGTTCATAGAGCCTTCTAAGATTAACCCATAACTGGATCTCCTTCATATCTTTGAGATCTTCAACATCAAACCTTTCTTGAACTAATCTCCATAATGTGTCAAGATCATCTCTGTCAAAAGCTTTGATGAGATCTTCAAACTGAATGAATGATGAAGTTTCACCACCTAGCCTTGTAATCTTCCATGTTGGAGCAAAGTTGCTAGCAGTAAACACTTCCCAGTCAATGATAGGATGTCTGACTTGCAGTGGTTCTGGATAAAAATCTTCTTCTTCAATCACAATCATATCAGTCAGTTGTTCTTCAGTGAATTTCTCAGTTGGAACTTCTTGTTCTTCAGCAAACTTTGTCTTCTTAACAGTGTGAGAATCACTGTCTTTGGCTTTTCTCTTCAAGTCAGGATACCTTCTTGCTTCTTCTTCAGAGTCCATTGGAATGAAATCTTTATCTTGTCTTTGAACTCTGTAGTAGATACTTTCAACTTTATCACCAGGCATTCCTTTGAATTGATGTCACTTCCAGCCACCAAAATTACAACAATAAGTCTTCATGTATGCAATAACTTGTGCCTTAGTTGGTTGCCTTGGTTTCTTTTGACCCTTTCTGACTGAATCAATTACATCTTGAAGTGCTTGATTATTCTTCATTTGGATAAAATCCTTCAACTGAACAGTTCTTTGATCTTCAGTTAAGGACATATCAGCAATTAGGTCAATTGCTTTCTTCTTGATCACTTGATCATTTGCAATCAAGAAATCAATTTCTTCTTCAGTAGGTACATAGCTGAACTCTGAAGTCTTCTCTCTTAATATTGTAGGTGGAACAGTAGAAAGTGGATCTTCAATTTGATCTTCCATTCTATCCAGCCTTTTAGCCTCCATAAAGCTTGCAATTTCCAATTCTTCAAGCTTTTTCTTTTCAGCAACTTGTTCTGCAGTAATCTTTCTAGCAATTTCTTCATCAAGAGCAATCTGAATTTGTTGTTTCTTTGAAACCTTTCTTCTTGTTTGCTCCTTGCTTTGCATAACAGCTTTACCTTTGTCTTTCTTAAGTTTATCAATTTCTTCACTTGCAGTGGCAACATTATGTCCAGCAGTGGAAATATTTGGCTTTGCAGTGGAAATTGGATCAGTGGTAAAATCTGCAGTTGCAGTACTAAAAATATCTTTCTCTAGTTTCTCTTCTTGAGTATCAGCTTCCTCTGCACCTTTACTAGAAACACCTTCATCTTCAAAATCAATTCTCCTCCCCTGAGTTTCAACATCTGTTTTCCTCCCCTGTTTGGGAGAATTTCCCAAATCTTGATCAAAATCAGCTGAATCACCATCTTTAGGTGAGGATGAAGATGATATCACCATCTTTGCAATTTTCCTCTTATTTTTCAACCCCTGCAACTCTTCTTTCAAGGTCTGAATCTCTTCTTTTAAGTGTGTAATGTCCTTGGCATGCTGCTTCTTTACTTATGCCAGGTCTTGTTGTAGAGATCCAACCTGCTTGGCTAATTTGGTACACATATCCATCAATTCCATTTGTTGCCCAGTGCCCTCAACACTTCCAACTGTGTGACCTGTTGGGAGAGGTGAATCATGGGGCAATTGCTCAGATTCCTCCCTAGTTGGACTAGGTTGAAATCTAGAACCACCACTGCTTGTTCCTAAACCAAAAGGATCAGGGACATGCTGTGTTGCAATGAGAGAAGTTGGCTGTTTTGACCTTCTCTCATAGGTGTGAGAAACTGGTGGAGTATAATTAATGTTTGGAACATTAATTATGGGTGAATTTTGTACCTGTAAAATCTTTGCAAGCATTTGAGGAAAAAGAGATGTAAAAGTCATGTTGCCATCTTTGTTCATGTTTTGAAAAACTTTAGGCTTAAGGCAACGAATCTTATAAACTCTTGTATGGGGTTGCAGTTGAAATTCATTTAACACTGCTTGCACAAACCTTGGATACATCAACAATTTTGTTGAACTCTTTACATTGCCTTGCATACTTTGAAAAATATTTTTTGACCAATTAAAAGTCCTATCTAAGGCTAGACAAACCAAAGGGTAAGCCATTGCTGAACTGAATTGTTCATAAGAAGTTTTCTTAGGATTTAGGCAATGCAAAAGAGTATGTATCAAAAATATTCAATGGGGACAAAAACCACTCTTTTTGAAAGTAGCCTTTTTGTCAGTGGTATCATACCCCATAGAAGAAAGATGTGTATGAATTTTTGGCATGGGTAATGTGATGATACCATTGAGATCATCCAATTGGAGAATTCTCCTCAAGGATGCCTCAGTAACATCAATAGTTACCCCATCCACAATGGCTCTAAGAGCATCCACTGTTTCATGTGTATCTCTATTTTCAATGATTATGGACTGAACAGAAGTCCAAAACTGTTTGATTTGAGAGATATAGATTGTGGGATTAAACTATAAAGCATACCTTATATGGGTAGTATTTAGAAAGTCCACAATATGGTGAAAAACATGGCCACTCTTCTCGTTTGACTTTTGTAAGTAGGCCACTTGGTTGTGCTCATATGCAAAAGTGATAGGTGCCATAGAATCTTTTGATGAAAAATATATTGTGTCAGTGGGAATTGTATAAAGAACTCGCCAATTGAGAGAAAATATATAAACAGTTAGGGTTTAGAGTTTTGCGCAAGAAAGAGTATCTAAGGAAAAGATTTATCTTTAGAAGATAAATTATAAGTAGGAAAGTAGATAATCTTTCTAAAAATTTACCCTATTTATATATGGAAAGTAATTAACTCTCAACGGCTAGTAAAAATGTTGTTACAGACACAACAGTTGTAACGGCTAGATCAACAGTGGTAAAAATAACATTGTCAGTGGAAACTGTGAACTAGCAGTGGGAATTTTTCACAAAGATTTTCAAAGAGCAGTGGTAAAGAAAAACATTTAAAAATTGGACTGCCCTTTATCATAGTTTTTAGCAAACTACCAGCTATCAACGGATTTGATATGTCTTTACCATGAGTCGTTTGCTATGGACTAGCCAACTCTTAATCATAAAGAATATGGTGAGTTGATAACCATATAGTTTTTGGTAAACTATCAACCATAAACGGATTTGTTAAGTCCTTACCAGTAGCCGTTTGCTTTGGACTAGTTGATTCTTATGTGGATTAGACATGGTGAATCAATAACCATTTGTTGTGTATCTCAGCTATACACCTTTTAAAATCAACTCCCATCTATGCTGCAGAAAAGTTATTGAACAAGCAAAAACACAAGCACAAAAACATATACAAACTTATAAAACAATGTTAGTACCCAGAGACTTCCACTCAACACCAAAGACCATTAGACACAAAAAGTTTATGGATTTAACATTCCAATACTTGTTACCAAGTACTGAAATCTACCCACATCAAGTCCTTTTGTTAATAAATCAGCATAGTTGTCATCAGTATGGATTTTGACAACTTGAATTAGTCCTTTTTCAAAACAATCTCTTATGAAGTGATGTCTAATTTCAATATGTTTAGTCTTTGTGTGTTGAACTGGATTCTTAATAATGAAAATGGTACTGCTATTGTCAATATGAATGATGGTATTCATAAAATTGTACCCATAGTCCAAAAGTTGATTCTGAAGCCATAGAACTTGAGCACAGCAACTTGCAGCAGCCACATACTCTACCTCAGTTGATGAATTAGCCACCATTGTTTGTTTCTTGCACTGCCATGACACTAATCTGTTGCCAAGAAATTGGCAGCCACCAGTTGTAGATTTTCTATCCAAACTAGCTCCAGCATAGTCACTATCTGAGTAAGTAACCAAATCTAGAGGAGATTCTCTAGGGTACCATAATCCCAGAGTGGGAAATGCTTTAAGATATCTGAAAATCTTCTTCACAGCAGTCAAGTGAGAGAACTTGGGAGTGACTTGAAACCTTGCACATGCACACACTACAAACATAATATCTGGTCTAGATGATGTAAGATACATCAAAGAACCACCCATAGACCTGTACATGTGCACATCAACTGCTTCACCACTATTTTCCTTCAAAAGTTGATGTGTAGTCTTGTCTGCAGGGGTGCTGGATGACTTTGCATCAGTGAACTTGAACTTCCTTAGTATCTCAGCCACATATTTATCTTGATTGATGAAAATACCATCTGGCCTTTGTTGTACTTGAAGTCCCAAAAAGAATGTGAGTTCACCCATAGAACTCATCTTGAATTCTTCTTTCATTAGCTTCTCAAATTCTTTACACATCTCTGTCTTTGTAGATCCAAAAATGATATCATCAACATATACTTGAACTAACAAGATATCATTCTTGTCTTTCTTGATGAACAAATTTTGATCCACTCTGCCTCTATGAAACCCATTATCAAAAAGATAAGTAGTCAAGGTCTCATACCATTTCCTTGGTGCTTGATGCAAGCCATACAAAGCTTTAACCACCCTGTATACTTTATTGGGATATTCAGGGTCTTCAAAGCCTGGAGGTTGTGAAACATATACCTCCTCATCAATCTGCCCAGATTGGAAAGCACTCTTTACATCCATTTGATAGACTTTAAAGCCCATAAAGGATGCATATGCTAAGAACAGCCTGATTGCTTCAATTTGTGCAACTGGGGCAAACACTTCCTCATAATCAATACCCTCCTCCTGAGTGTATCCTTGAGCCACAAGCCTAGCTTTGTTTCTGATAACAATTCCTCTTTCATCCTTCTTGTTTCGGAACACCCATTTAGTACCTATTACCTTCTTACCAGAAGGCAAATCACAAAGCACCCAAACCTTTTGAAGCTTGAATTGGAGCAACTCTTCTTGCATTGCTTCCACCCAACTTTCATCTTCAAGTGCCTTGTATACATTCTTTGGCTCCATTTGTGGCAGAAAACACATAGAGAGACATTCATTCTTTCCTTCATGAGTCATAGATTCATATATTTCACTAATGAATCCATGATCATCAGGCAGCTTTGTTAGTCTTCTAGTCTTCACAGGTGAATGGACATCCCCAATCACATTATCAAGAGGATGTGATTTATGAATAGAAGTGTGGGGAGTCTGAGGAACTGCAATCTCACTAGGCATATTTGAGATTTCAACATCATTGGCTTGAGCTTCCTCTGTAACTGGAGTTGTAATTTCCACTTCTGGTGTTGCAGTGGAAACTTCTGGCCTAGCAGTGGAATATGAATTTCCACTGCTTTCTAAATTTTCAGCATTCAAGTTGCTACTTCCTTCCTTTCCACAAGCATTAGAAGGTTGAGCATCTCCAGTCTTTGGTATATCATCATTATCTGCATAGTCCCAAAGTGGCAGACTGAATTCATCTTGATCATCTGCATGATCCTTGCTTGGTTCATCATCATCAATAAACTCTTCTGAACCTGCAAAATCAAAAAAAGATGTACTTGTAGAGATAGGCACACAATTTATAGTATTGGTTAGAGTATCAAGATCAAATAGCCTTTCTGGACCAGTTCCTTTGACATTCACTTTGTTTTCCAGGAATACCCAACAAAATACCCTTCATCAGCTTTCTCTTCAAACTTGCCCAGATAATCTATGGTATTGAGAATAGATACATGACATCCAAATGGTCTCATGAAGTCAAGAATAGGTGATCTACCCCTAAATAGCTCATAAGGTGTCTTGTTCTTTGTTTTTACCACTAAAACCCTGTTTTGAACATAACATGCAGTGTTAACTGCTTCAGCCCAAAAAGTGATTGGCAATTTTGAATCTGCCAACATGGTTCTAGCAGCCTCTATAAGTGTCCTGTTCCTCCTCTCAGCAACACCATTTTGTTGAGGAGTTCTAGCAACACTAAATTCTCTTTTAATACCTTTATCTCTACAAAAATCATCCATAACTCTATTCTTAAATTATGTCCCATTGTCACACCTAATGATTTTAACTTTCAAATCATATTGGTTTTCTACTTCTGTGATAAAGGTCTTAAGGATGCCAGTTGTTTTATCCTGTGTATTAAGAAAGAAAACCCATGTAAACCTGCTAAAATCATCAGTCACTACAAGACAATATTTTTTAAGATTCAAGCTGCTCACTGATGTAGGACCAAATAAGTCCATATGTAACCTTTGAAGTGGGTGAGCGATAGAGTTAACCAGCTTTGACCTGCAAGAAGATCTGTGTTGTTTGCCTTTGAGACAAGCCACACAGGTTTGATCATTTTCAAATCTTTTCTGAGGTAAGCCTCTCACCAAACCATCTTTGACAATTTTATTAATGGTTTTGAGGTTAACATGACCAAGTCTTCTATGCCATAACATGGATTCATCCAATGTGGCCTTTGCAAGAAAGCAAGCATAATCATCTTTAGCAACAATGTTGTTCATATCAAAGCTATATAGATTGCCTTTTCTAGGAATCTGAAGAAGAATATGACTTTCATCAGGCATCTTAAAATCCTTAGAGAGAACAAAGCACATATCTTTTGTAAAAAGAACATTGTTCTTCTTGTCACACATTTGTGACACACTAAAAAGATAATACTTAAGCTCTTTTACATAGTACACAGGTTCAAATTCCAAGTTACCAGTTTTGATAACTCCTTTACCAGCAAATTTTCCATTAACTCCACCTCCAAAGCTGACTTACTGTCCATCATAATGTTCAAAATCTGAGAGATAGGACTTGTTTCCAGTCATGTGCCGTGAACATCCACTATCTGTGTAGCCTTGATCTGATCTTTTTGACCTTAGATGTTCCTGCACATAAAAGAAAATGAGTTAGTTTCTTTTGGGGACCCAAGCCATGATTGACTTGGATCTGCCTCGTGTATCAATATAGTTAAATCTATCAAAGGTCATTGATACACCATTGGGATTGGTTGATGAGGTAATTCCTTTAGGTTTCCATTCCCAACGTGCTGAGGCCGTCACAGGATTGCCCATGTCCCCCCTTTTCTTGTTTACAACCCTTGCAGTGGGAACTTTTGAATGAGCAGTGGAAACTGCTGGTTTGGTTTTAGGTACCCACTGTTGGTTATTGATGTGCTTCATCGGGGTTTTAAATTTGTAAACATGAATTACCGGTTAACTAGGAACACATTCGGGCAAGTATACCCTAGTCAAGTTGTAGTATAGTATAAGGTAAATCAACTTAGAAAGCAATCATTGAAATGAGCATTTTAGAACACATGAAACGAAATCCAACATCAAAAACTTGATTTTGATGCCAAGATCAATTGAGCAATTATGAGAAATTAGAGATTTTAAGAAAAAGACAAGCAATCAACCAAACTTCATGAGCAATCAAACAATAGCAAAGAAACAATCATTCATGAGCAAAAGCAATATATCATTCGAACAAACTAGCAAACAAGCAATCAATTCAAACAAACAAACAAACAACTAAGAACAAAAACCAAATCCCCGGCAGCGGCGCCAAAAACTTGATGGTGACGATGCCGGAATTATCATGCAAGCAAACAAACAATCTATCAAACAAGAAAACAATCAAACGAGCAAACAAGTGCAAAACAAGTCCCCGGCAACGGCGCCAAAAACTTGATGTGCTTCATCGGGGTTTTAAATTTGTAAACATGAATTACCGGTTAACTAGGAACACATTCGGGCAAGTATACCCTAGTCAAGTTGTAGTATAGTATATGGTAAATCAAGGTCGTCCCAAGAGACTTGGTTGCACTACAAGTGTCGTTTGTTTGTTTAAGCAAGTAACAAGTAACAAGTTGATGGTTATGATTGTCACGGATCAAACCAACAAGAAAAGCATTATAAGAACAAGTAACAAGTTGATGGTTATGATTGTCACATATCAAACCAACAAGAAAAGCAATATAAGAACAAGCAAGTATCAAAAGATTCATCATTATTCCAATCAAACACAAAATCTCAATAATCATATCAATAACAAACATCTTTAAATAGAAAAGTAACAAGGTTTACCCAAAGTATGAATTACAATAGGCAAAGATGAAGGATTATAGCACTCCTTCAAGCCTCCAATCAACTACAATAGTTCTACCAAGCCGGAAAATGATGTCCAAACACCTTCGACAACCCTTGATCACACTACACGAATTTGGCAGAGGTTTGTGGTCTTTTGGGGAAGATAAGTTGGTGTAATTGGTGGAAATTCGTCCTTAAGGGTGGAGGCTTGAATTTCACACAAGTTGGGATAGGATAGTTGGTGGAAACTCGTCCTTAAGGGTGGAGGCTTGAGTTTCACACCTTTGGGGTGAAGATATTGAGAGTGGTTGTGTTCTCTCAAGTTATGGTTTGCTCTCTAGATGGAAATTCGTCCTTAAGGGTGGAGGCTTGAATTTCACACCTAGAGAGGAGTGGTGGTGGTAGGATAGGTGTGAGAGAAGATCTCTCAAGTTGTGGTGTGCTCTCTAGGTGGAAATTCGTCCTTAAGGGTGGAGGCTTGAATTTCACACCTAGAGATGGAGTGGTGGATGAAAGGGATGAGAAAGATGGAGAAGGGATGATGAAATGAGGTGCCAAATGGGTTCTATTTATACTACTACCAAGGCCTAGGGTATTCAATGCATTTCTTGGAGGCCAAGGGGCTTGGAAGGGACTAGAAACCATGTAGGAAGGGACTAGAATCATTTGAAACATGTTTGGAGTCTTAGTAGTGCAGAAATGGCTGAAACAGGACCTCCAACCGGATCCGGTTGGGCTCCAACCGAATCGGTTGGTCTTCTTGACAGCTCTCCAACCGGATCGGTTACGGGGCTCAACCGATCGGTTGGAGCAAAATCACAAAAAGTCATAAACGGTAAAGTTGTAGATCTTTCTCTTAGCTTTCCGTGGCCGCGAACGGGGGGTCAAACGGAGTCCGTATGCAAAAGTTATGGCCAAAATGGTGAAGGTGTGTCGGGAACAACGAGGCTTTCAATATTTCTTCGTTTAAGCTTCTTTTCTTCATTTCTTTCTCGTTTTCCTTCTTGAACTTTATTCTTGAGTCTTTGGACCACTAACTTGATGACTTTACCATCTCGAATATACTCCGCAAGTCTTTCTTTGGTCGGGAATTCTTCATACATGGAGAAATCTTCGTGTTTTACTTATTTTTCCGTCTTTTTCTCCACTTTCCTGTACTTGGCTACAAATGAACTAGCAAGCGCACTTTTGTACGATTAAGCATCAAAAGCATATGATTATAACCAAATAACACACATAAAAGCACAGATAACGCTACTAAAAACATGCACAATTTGAGCGTTATCAAATTCCCCCACACTTAAACTTTGCTTGCCCTCAAGCAAATCTAAGGAAAGAAAAATATAAAAGGCAAACCTAAATGACAAAACGAAAAGAAAAATAAAAATTAATTTTTTTTTTATTTTTTTTATAGAGACTCAAAATAAGCGAAAAAATGAGCGCAAACTCCCCCACACTTAAGGTTTTGCTTGCCCTCAAGCAAATCTAGAAATTAAGAAAAATAAAATCCCACGTGGTGCATGAAAATGATTAGAAAATTGTGATGCAAATCTACCAAGTACAAGTACAAGATAAGATTCATCGTTTTAAGCTTTTAGAGGTGAGAAACCGAGATGTTTGACAATACCCAATGGATTTTCTCGCTTGATAAAATGGCTAAGCACCTCACGAAAAAGAATGGATGTATAATTCACTCAACACTCAATTTATTTAGTGATGGATAATATTAAGGAATAGTACACTCATATTTGCTCAGTCATGATCTAAATATTACCATAGGCTTGTACAAGAAACAAAACTCCACCGACGTGGCGTAAGCACCAAATGTAAACATCTAAAGAGGGCTTTTATTCGGGTTATAACGATAGGCTTCGGGTGAATAAATGGTATGGATAAGGCATGAGAATATTATATGAAATTGGTGTTAAAAGAAAAATAAAGTCAAGTCTAATACCCGTGTTGCTAGTCACGAACAATCCGCAAACCCGAAAATGATTATAGTTACTAACTTCTCTTCTTCACATATCGAACAAAATATATATATCACGTCTTAGCACATTGGCTAATCTATATCTCAAACATACTTCATCTTTGTCATCACATATCTTTTTTTTTTCTTTTTTTTTTTCGATGACTTTTTTTTTTTTTTTTTTTTTTTTCAACACTTCTTCTTCATACATCACATCTCCCCCACACTTCGTATAAGCATCACCACAAAAATACAAATAAGAAGGTGCACTCTTCGTCTTTGTCGGAATGGTACACACGAATGGCAAAGTGCGGCTAACTCATAATCATAAAAAACAATCCAACAAACCAAGCAACTAGCAACCAACCATTTAGACATTGACAAGGGGTAGGCTAAGGTTTAAAGTGTAAAATATTTTTGTATTTTTTT
Source organism: Chrysanthemum makinoi (assembly GCA_910596185.1). Classification (NCBI taxonomy): domain Eukaryota; kingdom Viridiplantae; phylum Streptophyta; class Magnoliopsida; order Asterales; family Asteraceae; genus Chrysanthemum; species Chrysanthemum makinoi. The sequence continues at coordinate 165,440,996 of OU343218.1, forward strand.
AGAGTGGATGTAAGAAAAAGAAAAGAATGGCTCAAAGGGTGTACTAAGGGTATCTAGCGCTAAAGATGAGCGCTAACAAATGGGTCTATGTAAGGGTGGTTAACTAACCGATGTGGTTAGCTAATATATCATTAGATGTAAACGGAAGGTCATTTGGTTTTATTCCTATGGTGCCTCTTTTTCACACGAATACACTTATATCACACGAATGTGATCTTACTGCGGTCTGGTAATGATTTGCAAGTACAAGTTCTAGAATAAATAAAATCACCGGCACACTCATAGCAAAAAATCCAAGCATAAAAGATGTATGCTAATAAGAAATAGGCTCAAATCCTCATAATTTAGTGGAAAGGGCTATAATATATGCTAGAAAATGTCATCGATCCCAGAATGGATTGCAATATTAATCGGGACACATCTCAAGTTTTTCAAAATTACCGATTTCACCAGTGGGTTGATCCAGTTATTATAATATATTAACCTATACGCGTGAAAACAACTAGATCATAAGGGCAAACAAGCTCACAAAAATTTAAAAACAGGCCCAAAAATTTGGAAATTGAAAACGAGTTTCGCTTTTCTTATTTAACTTTCCCCCACACTTAAGTTAAGCACACAAAAGAAAAATAACTTAAATCTAGTTACGACTCTGTTTTTTTTTTTTTTTTTTTTTTTTTTAATTTTATATATTTTTTTTTTAAAAAAAAAACAAACATGACTTATTCTTGTCCCACGAGTTCTCGGTAGCTCCATTGAAACGCACAAAGAAGCGGAGAAGCAGGTCAGCGCGAAACATATTAAAACCCAACTTCTTTAGGGAATCAGGGAGACCCGCCTTATACCTCTCACACAGTTTGTTTACAATGGGTGAGCCTTACTTTCGAGGGACTTAAACAAATCAATTTATTAAAAATAATTTACCAAAAAAAAAACAAACAAAGGAAAAATAACAAAGAAACAAAATAAAGCAATTGCAAAAACTAAAGCATGTAAGATAGGGAAAAATAAAATAATAAGTCTAAGTGAAACGAAACCTCTCGGGCCAAACATCACGATCGAACTTCAAATGATAAGATGCTAAGCAAACGCTAGCATAAGCGTGTGAGATCAATCGATTTATCTTTCATCCAAACATGTTCAATCAAGAGTATAACGTCACCAACAATCCAATCAATCCTTCCTCCAAGAGCTTATTAAATCTGCAAAAATAAACTAAACTACAAAAACGCGTAAAATTCTAAAACTCACTTTCGTAGGCATCACGGTTGCATTTAGCTCATGCAACAAGCCTTCAAACCCCTCGGTGGCCGAGTGGGACGAGTTATAGTCTCGTGAGGGTTTCCAGTGAACATACCCACAAAGTTCAAAACACTTTATTTTTAAAACAAGCACTTATTTATTTACAATGTACCAAATTAACAAAATTTTAAAATGCAAAAACCAAATAAAAGAAATGATACTCTTGCAAAAACAAAAAGACATTTAAACTTATTTTATCTAAACACACACACAAAAACAAAAAAAATAAAAATAAAAAACGATTTTTTTTTCTTTTTTTTTAACAGATTAGTCCAACCGATCCGGTTACGGGGTGTAATCGATCGGTTGGGATGAACCAAATTTGACCAATCCTTCCAACCGAACCGGTTACGGGTTGCGACCGATCGGTCGAAGGAGATTATCTAATTTTTTTTTTTTTTTTTTTTAAACACTAGTTTTATTTCAAAACTTTTATTGATAAAATAAGACAAGAATATAAAAGGTTACGGACACAAAACTAAACACAAGTAAACAAAACACATAAACACATATATTATCACGAACATAAAACAACACTTAAATAAAAATAAGCAGGAAACAAAAAAACGACAATCACATAGACGCAAGCACACCCAATTAATCACGTAACACAAATCAAACAAGATAATCTTATTCAAAATTAATACGAAACTAATATAAACAAAAATAACAAAAACAAATAACATTGAGACATGCAAGAGATCATATAACATATAAAACATAAAACTTACGAAACAAGAAACACACAAAATGGATTGTTTTTTTTTTTAACAGAACACACAACCGGATCCGGTTACGGGTAGTGACCGATCGGTTGTAGTGGTTTTATTAAGTACGAGGCTTCCAACCGATCCGGTTGGAGTGCCAACCGATTCGGTTAGAGTGATCTGGGTGGTTTTGGTGGTTTTTTTTCGCAAACGTTTTTCGAGCAACTTAGAAAGCAATCATTGAAATGAGCATTTTAGAACACATGAAACGAAATCCAACATCAAAAACTTGATTTTGATGCCAAGATCAATTGAGCAATTATGAGAAATTAGAGATTTTAAGAAAAAGACAAGCAATCAACCAAACTTCATGAGCAATCAAACAATAGCAAAGAAACAATCATTCATGAGCAAAAGCAATATATCATTCGAACAAACTAGCAAACAAGCAATCAATTCAAACAAACAAACAAACAACTAAGAACAAAAACCAAATCCCCGGCAGCGGCGCCAAAAACTTGATGGTGACGATGCCGGAATTATCATGCAAGCAAACAAACAATCTATCAAACAAGAAAACAATCAAACGAGCAAACAAGTGCAAAACAAGTCCCCGGCAGCGGCGCCAAAAACTTGATGTGCTTCATCGGGTTTTAAATTTGTAAACATGAATTACCGGTTAACTAGGAACACATTCGGGCAAGTATACCCTAGTCAAGTTGTAGTATAGTATAAGGTAAATCAAGGTCGTCCCAAGAGACTTGGTTGCACTACAAGTGTCGTTTGTTTGTTTAAGCAAGTAATAAGTAACAAGTTGATGGTTATGATTGTCACGGATCAAACCAACAAGAAAAGCATTATAAGAACAAGTAACAAGTTGATGGTTATGATTGTCACATATCAAACCAACAAGAAAAGCAATATAAGAACAAGCAAGTATCAAAAGATTCATCATTATTCCAATCAAACACAAAATCTCAATAATCATATCAATAACAAACATCTTTAAATAGAAAAGTAACAAGGTTTACCCAAAGTATGAATTACAATAGGCAAAGATGAAGGATTATAACACTCCTTCAAGCCTCCAATCAACTACAATAGTTCTACCAAGCCGGAAAATGATGTCCAAACGCCTTCGACAACCCTTGAGCACACTACACGAATTTGGCAGAGGTTTGTGGTCTTTTGGGGAAGATAAGTTGGTGTAATTGGTGGAAATTCGTCCTTAAGGGTGGAGGCTTGAATTTCACACAAGTTGGGATAGGATAGTTGGTGGAAACTCGTCCTTAAGGGTGGAGGCTTGAGTTTCACACCTTTGGGGTGAAGATATTGAGAGTGGTTGTGTTCTCTCAAGTTATGGTTTGCTCTCTAGATGGAAATTCGTCCTTAAGGGTGGAGGCTTGAATTTCACACCTAGAGAAGAGTGGTGGTGGTAGGATAGGTGTGAGAGAAGATCTCTCAAGTTGTGGTGTGCTCTCTAGGTGGAAATTCGTCCTTAAGGGTGGAGGCTTGAATTTCACACCTAGAGATGGAGTGGTGGATGAAAGGGATGAGAAAGATGGAGAAGGGATGATGAAATGAGGTGCCAAATGGGTTCTATTTATACTACTACCAAGGCCTAGGGTATTCAATGCATTTCTTGGAGGCCAAGGAGCTTGGAAGGGACTAGAAACCATGTAGGAAGGGACTAGAATCATTTGGAACACGTTTGGAGTCTTAGTAGTGCAGAAATGGCTGAAACAGGACCTCCAACCGGATCCGGTTGGGCTCCAACCGAATCGGTTGGTCTTCTTGACAGCTCTCCAACCGGATCGGTTACGGGGCTCGACCGATCGGTTGGAGCAAAATCACAAAAAGTCATAAACGGCAAAGTTGTAGATATTTCTCTTAGCTTTCCGTGGCCGCGAACGGGGGGTCAAACGGAGTCCGTATGCAAAAGTTATGGCCAAAATGGTGAAGGTGTGTCGGGAACAACGAGGCTTCCAATATTTCTTCGTTTAAGCTTCTTTTCTTCATTTCTTTCTCGTTTTCCTTCTTGAACTTTATTCTTGAGTCTTTGGACCACTAACTTGATGACTTTACCATCTCGAATATACTCCGGAAGTCTTTCTTTGGTCGGGAATTCTTCATACATGGAGAAATCTTCGTGTTTTACTTCTTTTTCCGTCTTTTTCTCCACTTTCCTGTACTTGGCTACAAATGAACTAGCAAACGCACTTTTGTACGATTAAGCATCAAAAGCATATGATTATAACCAAATAACACACATAAAAGCACAGATAACGCTACTAAAAACATGCACAATTTGAGCGTTATCAGTTATAATGAACCTTTTTATTTTGAAAAGTTCTTTTCCCTGTTTGTACAGATTTTGCAAAAGTTGTTTTGGATTTTGCACATGTAACAGGTGATTTGGGGTGAGCAGTGTTAACAGTTTTAGCAGTGGCAAAATATTTAAGACGACTTCTTAATTGAACTGCTCTTGGGACCATTTTGCTGTGTGAATTAGGGTGCAAATTGTTTTGAAACCTGTTAGACTCCACCCTTTTATTCCCATGGACTTCCCTTCTCCCAACATGATAGTCACAATAAGCATGTAAATGATCAAAACTACCACAGATATAGCATGCTTTATTGTTCATCACAAAATCACTACCTAGTTGTTGAGATTTAACATGATTCCAACTCCTCTGGTTACCCCTAGGAGCTGTAGGCTTGTTCCTATACATCTCAGCATACCTTACAGTTGATCTATGTTTATTAACTTGTTTCCTAGGTTCCTCTGTAATAGTATTTAAAACTTTTGGGATAGAAGCCTCTACATTCTTTTTAACATTCTCATCAACAACTGATGAGTCACTAGCACTTTCAAAAACATCATTATCATGCTTAACTTCTTCTTCACATTTCACAGTTTTGGGAGGACCATATTCACGAATAGGTTCCTGAAAGTCTTCTAGACCTGTATGAGCTAAATCTATACCTGGAGGTGATGGAACACCTCTTAGTGGTGGAGGCACTGTATTATAACCCATACCAGACTTAACTTTACTATAAAATTGAGCATCCCAAATTTTGTCAATTGACTTAGATTGATGATAACAAGTGTCAATAGTTAAATTGACATTCTCATTTTTCTTTCTAAGTTTTTCAAGCTCTTCTTGGAAAGCCTCATTTACAGCTGTCGTATGATCTACCTCTCTTCTAAGAAGAATCATATCATCATTATATTTTGACTCATTATCTCTATAATGCTCTAGTTGTTTTTCTAATACAGCTATACCTCTCCTAAGGTTTGACACAAAGATAATTTGCAGCAAACAACTCTGTTCTTTGACTTTCATATAATTCATTAAGTCTTTCAACTTCTCTAGCAGCCCTACATGTTTTAGAACAACGTTCAAAGTTTTGTACCTCAGAGTCAGAGAAAGCCATGAGAACAAATTCAGTAGACACAAGAGCAGCATCTGAAGGTTCTTCCTCTTGTTCATCAGCCATGAAACTCCAATCATAGCTCACACCATCAATTGCCAACATTGCCTTTGGTTCTTCCACAGTTGGTTCTTTCTTTTGCTTGTACCAAGTAGACATGTTGTCCTTCATCTTTGGTCTTCTGCATTCCCTAGCAAAATGCCCCAACTTGTGACAATTGAAACACTCTACTTTCTTTTTGTCGAACCCTGCAGTTTCACCACCATTTATGTGGATTGGCTTGCCAGTCTTCTTGTATAATTTCCTAGCCCTCATGCTAAGAAGAGCTATTTGCCATTTAATATCCATCTCCTCCAAGTCATCTTCATCAATTTGCTCTATGTCTTCATGAGTTAATATAGAGCCATTAACTTGATTGGAGATAAAACCATAAAAGGTATGATCTCCAATACCAGCAATCTTCTTCTTTGAACCTGCAGTGGTAACACTAACAGTACCAGTGGAAACCGTAGAACCAGCAGTGGCAATATCATCATCACAGTCTTCTTCAGAATCATCACTGTCAACAGAGGTTGACATCAAAGCCAAGCTGCTTGAGCTTGTACCAAGTTTCCCAGCCTTCTTTAATCTTTGTTCAATGAGTTTGAAATTGTTGTAAAGATCATTGAGCTTCATTGTTTCAATATCTGATTTATTTTCCCAGACTGTAACATTAGTATGAAACTCTGAAGGCAAACTTCTTAGAAACTTCAAATTGAGGTCTTCTTTTTCTACCTCAATGCCAAACACAGTTAGTTGTGTAACAATCTTCTGGAGTTTGGTGAAGATGCTATCAAGAGAGTCATTGCTTGAAGCAGAGAAGTTTTCATAACTTTGATTCAACAGTGTCTTTTGTGTCTTCTTGGTAGCATCATTGCCACCAAACACTGAGCAAATTTCTTCAAAAAGTTCTTTAGCTGTCTTGAACTTGCTGAATGCTATGATCTGATCTCTAGGGAGAGTCATCAGCAACAAACTTCTAGCCTTTTGATCATTCTTCTTTAGTGCTTTTTCAACATTAGTCTCAGGCACAGAAACTGTCACAACATCTGTGTAACCAACCTTCTGAGTCTTTGACACAGGCTTGAATGAATCACCAGTTAAGATGATCTCCCAAAGAGCATAATCTTGAATGAGAAAGTATTGCTCAATCAGTATCCTCCACATCTCAAACTCATTAAGTTTGAGCTTAGGAAGTCTTGGAGTAGAAGAGTTGGACTGGTTGTTTTCCATCTCCATTGAATTGAGTGAGTAGGTTAAGCTTATTCCTTGGATCTTCTAAATCAAAATATCATAACTTGCGCTCTGATACCACTTGATGGATCTAAACACACACCTTGTATTAGTGATATTTTGAGTTATATTAATAAGCACGCGGAATATACTTAGTAATACTTAGAAGACAGATGATGTAATGTAAGAACAATAAACACAAAGCTCCATATTATTAAGAAATAATACGAGTGATCTTGCTTATCACTAGGGTTACACCTTGAAGCTAATATGAATACTACGTTACCTGTATATTCTAAGCAATGACCTAGGATCTCCTTTTATAGCACAAGGAGTCCTTTACAAGATAAGTATAAACCTAAAAATATAGAATATACACAAGATCTTTTCTATACTTATCAATACACGGATACTAAACAATTATCCTAACAGCAGTGGTAATAATTGTACTGGCAGTGGTAATTAGTTTCCACTGCTAGTTCATTCTTCAGCAGTGTCAACCACAAGACTATCAGTGGTAACTGTCAGTATTATTCCCAACAGATCCAGAAGTGTAATGAGCTAAAGTAAGTTTTAAAAAACAACCAACCATCTAACCGTTATATACATCAAGTGGGATAACTACACACTCCCAGCGAATAAACTCGGTAAAACAACGTAAACCAACAAATATCTCATTCCGTCATCACAGATTGCAACCCCCAACTTCCTGATGCACCTACAGGCCTCATAAGTGTCGCCACTCTCTGCATATTCCCTTAATATAGTCACAAGCCCCGTGTTGGACACTTCTCATAACTCTACTGGTTTCTCTGTCAACAGACATCACTGCATTAAATTCATTAAACACGATCAGATTTTAACTACTAGTCCACATGTAGTAACGGGTCAAAAAGGATCCAAGAAAAACTAGGGTCTTTTTCCATTATTTAGAAACATATATCATGTTAAATCTCATCACAAAAACTAGATTGTTACAATAATTATCTAATTTACTGAAATAAAATGGATAATTATAAGTCCTAATAATAAGAGCTATTTATAACCAGAAACAACATAAGCTACTTCCTTTCCATAACCACCACTTAAGGGGTGTTTGGATTAGCTTACCTTATGGGCTTATTAGTTTATTGAAATATGGAAAAGCCGATAAGCTCATTTTCTACGGCTGATGAGCTTATGTACATAAGCTTATGAGCTTGAAATAGTGAGTTGATCGGTTTTTTCATATTTTACTAAGCCAATAAGCCCATAAATTAAGCTAACCCAAACACCCATTTAGGTGGTGTTTGGTCTACATGAGCTTACTTTGAGCTTATTTTATTCAATCACAATTCTATATTTTAGCTTAATTTTCTGGTAATCAGAAACAAAAGAATCTGAACACACTTTTGATGGGTATCCCTATATGCTTCAGTAATCAAAAGCGAAAGTTTCTGCAAAAAATTATGCATTGGCGGTTATCAGTCCAAAATCCATTATAAGTGAGAAGATATTATCGAAACTCTTACAATGCAAATGGATGCATTAATATGTCCAAACATATTCTCTAAATATGTAAATGAATGCACTAAACGAGTTTAGATCCAAATCCGTTTGACCATTACAGAATTTCCCATTTTTTTACCCAAATCTGTTTGACAGAATTTCCCCATTTTGAACCATTACATATCTCCATTTTGACTTACTACAGAACATTAATCTTTATAAAGTGATGAACTTACTACTGTGGTTTGCGTTTTTGTAGTCTTTTTTAGGGACTAGGCACAGAGGAAACATGAAATTATAAAGTTAAGCGTGAAGGTAGAGAGATTATATTTAGTAAATCAAGCAAGAACAAATGCATCATAGCCATCAAGAACGCGAGGTACCTTTAGTCCTTTGCAAGAACAAATGCATCATACTCATAGATTCCCTAATATGTTCATCGATACACTAAATATACAAACAGATTCACAAATAGTTCCAACAATGCATTAAGCATACCAACACATGCCCAATAAGTTTCAACGATGCACTAAACATACACATTGATGCTTTAATATGTCTGACTATACACAATACTCACTCATGCCCTAATATGTGATGCCCTAACCATACTAACACATGATGTAATGTTTATTTAAGATTTAACCTGGTGCACTAAACATAGATGCACTAAGATGCAATTTGATGCACTGATGTTACACACATTTAACCTGATGCAACAACCGTAAACACATATGCACTAATACAAGTTGGATCATCAAGATTGTCAACACATATGCACTAAACACATATGCACTAAGATTGTCGTAACGGGTCATTTGATGCCCTAATCATTCTAACACATGATGTAACAACTATTTTTGATGTAATAATCATACAAACATATACCAATTCATTAAAACCTGATGCACTAATCAAACAAACAAATGCTCTAATCATACTCAAAGTTTGCCGCAATGTATCACACGATACTTTTAATCATACACACCTAAAGCGCTAACATGTCATGAGATGGCCTAATCATAAACTCTCTATGCCCTTACTTTTTCATTTCATGCTCTAATCACACACCTTTTATGCCCTAAATTTGTCACTTGATGCACTAAGCATACATTCCTGATGCCTAAACTTTTTTAACGTGATGCTTTAATAATTCTAACATATATCACAACATTAAAGGCTGATGCACTAATAAACAAACAGATGTCGAACATGCCACGAGATTCTTTAATAATACATAATGGATGCATCAATTTATATCGCGATGCTATAATATAACAAAGATATGTTGTAAATTAATTTTTTTTATACTAATGCACTTACTCAAACAATAAATGCAAGAACATATTATGTATTCAGATACACTAAAACATACAAATGGATACACTAAACACATACATTGATGCCTTAATAAGTCTAACCATGAACTAATCATACTCACTAAAGCTTTAATCATACCTACTGATGCTTTAATATGTTCAACGATGCACTAAACATACAAACCTTCAACCTGATGCAACAATCACAAACACCGATGCACTAATACAACCTGGTGCCCTAACGTATAATCTGTTGCTGCAAATTTATACACTGATGCCCTAAGATGTTTAATCCTTCAATACTAAAACACATATGCTGCAAATTAGTGCATCATAGTTATAAAATCATACTCATACATTTTATCAAACACATGGTGTGCAACTTTAATAAGCACATTTTTCATGCATTTTGTTCCATATCTAGTATAAAACATAATGATATGATGATAAAATTTCAACAAAACTTACAAAATCATGACATCACTGATTTAAATTTAATCAATTAAAAAAATTAGTGCACTTACAAGTCAAATCTTGTTTTTTCTTTATTTTTGGATGATTCAAGGTTTAAGATTCAGAAATATTTGGTGGATTGTTGATCGGATTACAAAATTAGTGCATTCACGAGGGAAGACGGTGACGACGGTGGTGTTGGTGGTGGTGGTGATGATAGAGAGTGTGTGTGTTTCAATCATGAGGTTGTGTGTTTTGAATAGGGAGGAGAAGTGATAACTGTGTGTTTGTATCTGTGTGTTTGAATCGGGAGAAGTGATAACCGTATTTGTTTGAATTTGTTCAAAAGTTTACCCTGAAGTTTTGATTGTTATCAAAATCTACCCTGTAACTTTTTTTCTCACTTTTCTCTAGAACCGGACTCTATATATATATATATATATATATATATATATATATATATATATATATATATATATATATATATATATATATAGGGAAGGGATCGGGTGCGGATTACATTTTAAGTAGGGATGGTGCGGATAATATCACAGTAACATTCAAAAAAAATAATTCAAAAAAATCTGAAAAAATTAAAAAAATAAAGAGGACAACAATTTATTAAGAATCGCTGAAAAAATTCAGAAAAAAAAATCATTTTCATGGTTAAATGGTACAATGATATTATGAATTTTGTTAATATCACCGTAATTATCAAGCTTTCTTAATATCACTACTAACTAAGGCTAGCAGTAGTTTCACTAAGGCTAGCAGTAGTTTCACTAAGGCTAGCAGTATATCAAAGTAACTTTTTAAGTAAAATTGTTAATATCACAGTTACTTTTTACATGTTTTCTTAATATCAAAGTTAATTTTTTAATATCACCGTAAGTTTTCTTAATATCGTAATAAAAAAGGCAGTGATATTAAGTAAAATTGTTAATATCACAGTAGGACTCATAATATCGTTAATATCACGGTAGGACTCATAATCAAAAAACAAAATTGCTCGAGAAAAATCTGAAAAAATTAAAAAATGAAAGAAGATAACAATAGTAAAGATCGCTGAAAAGGAAAAAAATTAAAAAAATCGTTTACATGGTTAATTGGTACCGTGAAGATAGCGCAGATATTGACTTTTTTACAAAAAGTCAAGATCAGATCTGAAATGGGCGGTCCAGATCAATCCGCACATCCGCACGAATTAAAAAAATCCGCACCTGATCCTCACTCTATATATATATATATATATGATAAAGTTAAAATAAAAAGACAAATATCCGTAAAAAGAATAAAAAGATTTGTTTTTTTTTAAATTCTCCAAAAATTCCGAAAAAATTCCACAAGATCGGGTATGTTGGTGCATAAAACTTTTGTGAAAACATTTTTTATAATTTTGAGTTTTGATACGTTTTTTTTAATGCACAAAAAAAATGAATTTTAATGCGCAAAAAAATTTTGATGCACAAAATTTTCAACTTGTTTTAGTTAGATGCGCAATGTTATTTTGATGAAAAAAGTCAAAATAAGTTGGGTGCAAAAACTAATTTTTGATGCACAAAAAACGATTTAATGCGCAAACGTATTTTTTCATAATTTTTTTTGGAAAAAATATCCACTTTTAGAAAAAGTTTTTCACAACTTTTTCATGCACCATCATACCCGATCTTGTGAAAATGTTTTGGAATTTTTCGAGAACTTTTTTTGAAAAAAAATCTTTTTATCTTTTTACGGATATTTATCTTTTTATTTGATCTTTATCATATATATATATATATATATATATATATATATATATATATATATATATATATACCTTTATTATAAATGGAAACCCTTGATTTAGTGTAACACTTCAAAAATATGCCACGTGTAGTCAAATAGTAGGCTATTGTTGAGGTTGCCCCCAGTAAGGAGCCCCAATCCCCCTCATTTTCTCTGACACGTCAACTTTCTCTCTCCAGCGACCTCCAGGCGATTAGGTGCCCCAGTAAGAGCGACCAAGTTCATTTAAAAAAAAACACATTTTTAACACAAAATAAAATTTCATTAATAATTAAAACCTTACATAAATAAAAACGATACGAAATAAAAACAATAATATATTAAATATAAAAACGATACGAAATACATAAATCATAAATCTAATCTGAATGCTCCCCGCATGCAGAGTCATACGAGGGAGTACGAGAACCGGAAAATCCCTCGAAGCGAGCCAAATCTTCTTTGTTTAGCAGAGGTTCCCCCGATAGCACGAAGTTGGTAGTCGAAGTTGATGCACCTACACCATCGTTTTTGTTCTCCCGATAGCTCCAATTGAGTTTGGTGCTGACGTTGTCCGTTATCTTTTGAACACACCGCCACAACTTGTCCGCAATCTCGCGATCTTTGCGGGCTTGAACTTTCAAAAATTTGTCGATCACAGCTTTTTGTTCAGGCGTAATGTCGTTGCAACTCTTGTAGTTTTCTCTCATCTGTTCCTTCTCCGCCTTCGCCTGGTCAAACAATTCGATGACGCTTATAATAGCGTTTTTTCGAGCCTCATCGTCGTTATTGTATTGATTTTGAACGTACACTTGCATATCTTCAACGGAATGGGGGAGACGGCAAGCCATATTAAATCTTGTGTTGAGAAGTATTTTGAGTTTGAATTGTGTGAAATAGATTTGTGGATTGAAATGTGTTTGTATTGTGTATTTATAAAGGTTAATTATTTTTTAAACCGTTGCAAAAAACGGTAATGTTTTTGAAATAAAAGCTTTAAACTCGATCGTGATCGCGACCAACTGGACCTAATGTTTTGGCGATCGACTGGCTTCACAACAAGGAGGATCGAGTGTGCAGTCGATCGAGCATTGCCTCGATCGACCTACTGCATGCAGCCTGAGTAGTCTCGGTTACAACTCTTTTTTCTATTACCAAAATTCAACCCAACATCTTAAATAACCAAAATTCAATTTCTCTCTCATCTCACCTCTTTCTCCCGTTTATCTCATAAAATTTCCAATCCACCATTTTATTAAAGCTACATCACTCGGCCATATTAAATTCGGTAAATACCACACATTTTTTTTTTTTTTTTTTACGTTTCTATACTAACTTTGTTTCGCCGTGTTTCTTTTTCCGACAACAGTGGAGATGAGGCATCTATCTCACTCTCTAATCTCTATGTAAAGGTATACACTGTTGGAAATGTATATATTTACAAACACGTAAATGTCCGGATTCGAACTCGTGACCACGGGATTGCACACATTAGCGAATGAGAATTAAAGTTAATAATTAATGTTTATGTTTACGATTAATTATTGCACATTAAGTCCGGTTAACGATCGTTAAGTATTTGACGGAAAAATGACTAACGACCGTTAAATGAAAAGAGAAAGGACTAGAAATGGAAAACTTGGAAAAGTTATAGATTTCCTTTGGGCTTTGCATAGTGGCCGGCCATAGGGGCTTTCCCAAGCCCTAATCCCTAACTTGTTCCCAAAGTATTCCATCTACTATATAAAGAGGGTTAGGTTCTAGGGTTTCACACACTTGTGCATTGAATTAACCCTAGATCTCTCATTTCCTCTCTCTTGTCCTATTCGGCCGAACACCCCATTGTTAGGGAGTTTGGTTTCGTTTTTCCTTAAAACGAGGACTTGTATTAGATCTAGCAATCGCTTGATTCGTTGGTTAATTCGTGTGTACAAGAACGTGGTAGTAAGACACTATTCTTACACCATATTGGTTTGAGTTGTAGAACGGTAAGGGACAACTCTTTAAACCACTTCTTTGGTTTGTTCAAGATATCTGACATTCGCAAGAGGTACGTTACGCATACTTTCAGTTAATTATTTATTTGTTATGATCTTTAGTCTTCCACTGTGTACTCTTGATGTCTTTATGTTTTATTGTATTTTATATATCACAAACTCAACAGTGGCATCACGAGCCTTGTATAACAAGTAATTAATTACTGAAACACATAAATAAAATAAACATGATTGTGTTATTATATGTATGCTTAGATCTAGGGTTTGCAAAACCTATACCCTTATTTTGAGGGGGGGCGTTTATTTTGGTGCCCTAATTAGGGTTTTGTAAACTAAAGTTTTAATTGGATTAGAAACCCTAAGATGCATGCAACTTTATGTGTATATGCGTAACTCTGTTTAATTGCATTAATTGTTAAGTGTAATTTATGTCCATGATAATTACATGCATGTTTTATCATGGATCTGCTTTTATTTTATGTCTTTCTTGTTTAAGTGATATACACTAAATTATGATAGATCTAAAATTGGGGAAGACCTCAATCATTATTAATTTAATCAATTATGTGCTATGTGGTATATATTTAATTTTGACTTACGCAATCGATGAATCGATGCATGTGGCTCACCTTGTACATAGATGAAAACGGGTGAAAGTCTTAATTAAATATATGCATATTGACATATCTAGAATTGGTTATTAATAGGATTTATCAAAAACGTTTGCATGTGGCTATTTGATATGCATGACTTTTATTTGTTATGCATTCATTGTTTATTTGTTTATTTTTACAAATACTTGCTTGTTTGTTATGTGTAACAAGGGTATTTTTACAAGAAAAATAAACTGACCTAAAAAATGGTGAAGCATGTATTTTTAAGCGTAGTAATCATAATCGTTTAATTGATTGGTGACTTTGGTACAAATGGTCTGAACGGCTCACCCATTAGAATGAACTATAAAGGGGTTAATAAAGAAGTGCACATAGTCACACTGAAAGGATGTCTAAGGTTATGCTTCAGCGCTTACCGTCCTCGCCTGTAAGTTCGAATGGAGCTACTTAGTAAGCCATTAAATGTGCAAGCTCATCTTAAGGGCGAATTAGTTTTAATTCCATGCGCCACTTCGGTGGTAATTATCCGAAACACTAAGTGTTTACACTTATGCAAAAGTACGGTATAATGGATGATAATTAACACTAAATTCCTTGATTGGTGAACACAATACCTCAATTAAAGTTTGATGATGAAAGCTTATACATTAAAACAAGATATAAATGTTTTAATAAAAACTATGCTACAAAGATGAATGCATGACATCTTTGTACATATTTGATTTAACATCAAAACTATTACCCTTTAATTTAAGTTATATGCCATCCAACGAAACGGAAAAACCTAAGATTACTTTCTATTTGCGTGACAACGTGACTTAGATCTTAATCAAAGGGTAAAATGTCCACGTGTCGTGAGAACGGGCATGGACGATTTTGCAGTTTCTTAAGTTGGACAACTTAATTGAGTTAGGCAGTGAGAACTGGCAACTCAAGGCATAAGATGGGATAAAACATGTTTACATGGCGATTGAAATTGGCTATATGTAAATCCCATAAATCTAGGAATTGCAATTGATATTGGCAATTGAGCAAAAGCTCTACCATTTTGTATAAGGTTCATTACTAGCAGATCAACTGACGTGATGAAATTATGACAATTTGGATCCTAGTTTCAGTAATAATTAATTGGTTATATGAATATGAACCTTGGGTACTTAATTGTTTATTGAAAAGGAAAATTATCAAAATACTAATTATGGTTTTTTGAACTTTTTCTGTAGATGGCTCAACCTGAAAACACTATGAGCTTAATGAGTGCCGCTTTCAAAGATATGATTGGAAGGGACAAGCTGACTAGCCCTAATTTCAATGATTGGCATCGTTCACTTAGGATCATCCTTCGTGTTGCCAAAAGGGTTGAAATTTTGACTACACCTCTGCCTGATGCTCCTCCCAACACGGCAACTGCTCTTGAACTAGAGGCATATCGTGTTGAATATGAGAAGCACAATGATGTGGCGTGTCTAATGCTTTCGGGGATGTCTGCTCAATTGCAAAAACAATTTGAGCACTATCCGCCTATGAGCATGTTAGATGAACTCAAACGTACGTTTGAGAAGCCACCAGAGTGAACGTATGAACTAATTGAAAAGGTTCACAGCTGCAAGCAGGAGGTTGGCAAATCTGTCTCTGACCACGTCCTCGAGATGAAACATCACTTGGACCAATTGGAGAAGCTCGGCTATGGTTACTCGAGTGATGTATGTGTCGGCCTCATCAATCACTCCCTTAATCAGGATCGATTTGGTGATTTTGTCCGAAATTTTAACATGCATTGCACGGGGAATACAGTGAATGAGTTACATGCAATGCTTGTAGACTTCGAGAAGAGATTGCCAAAGAAGGCTCCTACACCAGCTGTGCTCGGAATACAGGGTGGTAGGGTAAATAAGCCTAAGCCGCAAGCAGATAAGAAAGGGAAAGGAAAAGGAAAGGGGAAACAAGTTGTCATCCCACCAGCTCCTAAGAAGAACCCTGGAAAGAAAAGGAAAATCCTAAGAAGGATTTAACTTGCCACCACGCAACTCACCGGTCACTGGAAGCGAAACTGTCCAGTTTATCTCAATGAGTGCCTTCAGAATAAAAATAAGATGGTGCCTAGCTCATCTGGTATTTTTATGTTTGAATTATTTTCTTTTCCTCATAAGCAAAATTCCTGGATATATGATACAGGATGCGGTACTCACATCTGTAATACATCGCAGGGACTTAGAGGGGCAAGGAAGCTGACCTGTGGAGAGAGATACTTGTACGTTGGAAATGGAAAGCGTGCAGTTATCGAAGCCATAGGGACTTTTGATTTAGTGTTGCCTTCGGGCTTAATTTTAGAACTAAATAATTGTCATTATGCACCCTCCATTGTTATGGGTGTTATTACAGTTTATTTGTTAAAAGATATTGGTTTTGTGCACACTTTTACCAGTTATGGAATTTCAGTTTCTTTAAATAATGTTTTTTACTTTAATGCAATTCCTATGCTTGGTGTGTTTGAAATTGATATGGATGGTTGTATATCCAATGAAAATAATTCGTTTTATAGCATTAGCAATAAGAAGAGCAAGTCGAACTGTGACTCTTCTTATCTTTGGCATTGTCGCCTAGTCCATATTGGCAAGAAACGCATGGAAAAGCTGCAACACGATGGGCTTTTACAAACGGTCAATGATGAATCATTTGACAAATGCGAGTCTTGCATAGCTGGGAAGATGACAAGGAAACCTTTTTCACCACAAGTGGAAAGGGCTTCTGATCTACTTGGATTAATACACACTGATGTATGTGGTCCACTTAGACATGTGTCAAAACGTGGTGCTGTCTACTTCTTAACCTTTACGGATGATTTCAGTCGTTATGGTTATGTTTATTTACTTAAACATAAACATGAAGTCTTTGAAACATTTAAGGTTTTCAAAAGTGAAGTAGAATTACAACTCCGTAAGAAGATTAAAGCTCTTCGATCCAATAGAGGTGGTGAGTATATAAGTCAAGAGTTCAAAGATTACTTAGCTGAGTGTGGAATTATCCAGCAACTCACATCTCCTTATACTCCACAACAAAATGGTGTATCTGAAAGGAGAAATCGTACCTTACTTGACATGGTACGATCAATGTTTGAACTTACGACTCTTCCTTTTACTTTTTGGGATTATGCCCTTGAAACTGCTATTCGCATTTTGAATATGGTTCCAACAAAGAAGGTTGTTAAAACTCCATATGAAATATGGACTGGAAAAGCTCCCAACTTTTCTTACTTAAAGGTCTGGGGATGTGAAGCGTTTGTTAAACGTGACACACCTGATAAGCTCCAAGCCAGATCTGTTAAGTGTATATTTGTAGGATACCCTAAGGAAACTATGGGTTACTACTTTTACTACCCAGCTGAGAACAAAGTCATCGTGGCTAGGTATGGAGATTTCTGTCACACCCCCAAATTACCTGTTTTGCAGCGGAATGGAATTCCTGGGGATTGACTGTCATAGCATCACAGTTACAGATATATTGAACGACCTAAAGTGTCGTTTGGAAAACACATCGTTTGATTTAATAAAACAATCAGAGTTTACAAAGTTAGGTCCCAAATGAAAGTTACTATGCACGGAAAATAAGTTTAGTACAAGTCAAACGATGTTTTTGAAAGAAAGTGCCATAATGTACAATGATGTAAGTCGACGCGACTAAAAGGGTCCTTAACCATGCCATGATGAGTATGCCTTAGTTACCGAAAATACATTGCTAAAACGGTCAACAATAATGTTGGTGAGAAATCATAGGTTTATGTAAATGTTTTATACGACTACACAAGTATAGATCAGGCATGACAATCATGTCACGTAAAAATGTTACAGGCATGACAATTATGTCACGTAAAAATGTTACAGGCATGACAATTATGTCACGTAAAAATGTTACAATTGCTTAAGCGCATGATATCGAAGCTCCGACTGATGTACGCCCCAAAAGAGTGTCTTGCCAAACAACTCTGGTAATGTTTTATGAATGAAATGCATCCGTATGGCGGTTGGGATTCACCAACCCGGATGGAGGCGTCACCCTCGATAGATCTATCCACTCACACACGCTTCTAGGAAATTAACGGCTCATACATTTGAAATGGGGACTTTTAACTGGCAACTTTGTAACTCAAGCAATGTAAATGTATTTAACATACTTGGTATCGTAATAAAAATGTTGTGCAATGTATTCTCCCCCGTAGGTTTGAAATAATGTAAAAACTTGTAAAACGGGGCTATGAAAACTCACTTGATAAACTGGTATGATGACAAGAGTGAGTACACCGAGGTATAATGTGATGCTTTAATCTGGACCTATTACGAATGATATGATATGTAATGAGTTGCAATGTAATGTTATGCATGCATTTCGTATGTTATTTATACCATTTGCGAGTTTTGAAAATAATACTTATCGTCGAAAAGTACACTTTTGACGTCTTGACCACTCAAAATTACTTTACAAGTATTTACATCAAAATGTCATCCTACAATGGTTTTATAATGATTTATGGTGAAATTTTCACTTTTCGTCGTAAAACAATGTCGTCGGAAATTTTATAAAAGTGACAAAAATGGCTTTGGAAAACTAGTCGTAAAATGGTGTACGTCGATCGTTAGGAAACGAACTCGACGGTTTTGGAAAGTATGTATCGAAGTCTAAAAGTTTCAGTTCAGGAGTTTTCGACATAAAGGTCTCGAACATAAAGATAATAAGGGTTAAAGTTAGTGATTTTGTCTAATTATTGTGTAAAAAGTGAGTTTCGGCCAAGTTTAAACATCCGTAATTAATTTATTACAACTCCGCTATACAAACGGTTTGTCGTTTTGAAAAATATGCTCGGTGATCTCAATTTTATTAGAAGACATTTCGTTCCAAAAAGTTCTACATCATAGGTAAAAACAGCCCTCAACATGGACGTTACAGCTACCGTAACACTTGTATCGTAAAATAATATAGTTTTTCAGAAAATAATAGTTACGGCAATTTTATGAAAACATGCATATCTTTGTCGTTTCAAATCCGTTTTCTACGTTTTATACGTCCTTAGCTTCGTATCAAAGTATACTAATATATTTTTGATAAGTCGAAATAATTTGTAAAGCTTAAGGCTCGTTTTTGACTCGAATAGAGTAAAAATAGTGTGCTGAAATTTCTGAAAAATATATATCTCGTCGTCAAACTTTAAAAATTCATAACTTCTTCGTTATAACTCCGTTTTAATCCGTTCAAGCGGCCACGGATTCGTTTTAAAGTATATTTTCTAAATATTAAGGCCAAAAAGTCGTGCCTACAGTCGGATTTTCCAGAAAATCAAAACAAGGACAGAACACATTTTTATACTTATCGAAAATAGTTTTTCTCGTACCAAACCTATTCTAATCCCTTCAAATCAACTCCAAAGCTAATCTAATCCTACCATACACCTTCTCAGGGTGTCATGGGTTCCTAAACATCATCAAGACCAACATATACCAAGGGGATAATTATAGGATGACTTTTATATATATATAATTCTAAAATCATGTAAAAATGGTATAAACAACACAAATCATGCATGTTTGCTCCAAAAATGAAGAGATACATATGAAATGAAAAGGAAAGATGAAAAATATAAATGATATGCTTACAAGTTAATATGATGAGGTGCAAGAAACAAGGTTTACCTAAACACCCTAGGTTTTTATTTCAAAACCTTAATAAGAGTGTGTTCTTGTGTAATTGTTACAAAAATTGTGTAAGAAAAGTGTAAGTAACTATATGTAGTTATAATAATTTGTAAGATAAATGGTAGCTTTTAGGTACAAGTAAAATTTTAATAGATCAAGATAGAGTATAATGATATTATAAAAATTGTAAAAATACATTCCTTGTGAAATTTGAGTGATATAATAATTACCGAGTAGTTTTTAAGAAAAACGTCGTAATAATATAACTTTAACGATTTATATACCAAATAAATTTAAAACACTAGGTAAACTAAAAATATAGTTTTTATAACTAAATGTAAGTATAAAAATACATCGGGATCATTTTTGAAAGTAACGGATTAAATGCTCAAAATAATAACTCACGCGATAACGTTTATTTAATATAAAAATTACGCGTTTAAGGTGAAATGCAATGTCATGAATGAACTAACGTGATGCAAATGATGCTAATGAAATGTAGACTAAACTTAGTCCATATGAAATGTTTGTGATGATATGATCATGAATTCGCCGCTAAACCATAAAGGTTACGCGAATTTGGAACACGTAAACCTAGTTTACGATAAATGTTGAAATTGTAAGGCATGAATTGTTTCGAGAAATGACCTGAAAGTACGGGTTGTCACATTCGCCCATCCAAAAAGGAATTCAGTCCCTGAATTCAATCGTTGTTAGTCTATCGAATTTTTGAGTTTGTGATGAATATCGAGGAAAGAAGACATGGAGAGGTGTCGTTACGGTTGTCGATGATCGAGAGCGTACAAAACATCGTAGTAAAGAAAATATCGGATGAATCTCTTATAAGTAACACTTTGACTTTGAAATATGTGAAGATTTTGCTTGCACTAAGATTTATAAATAACCGCTCCCAACATAACATGATCCCTCCAGAATTAGACATAGTTAGCTAGGCTATGTATAATTAAGGAACGATGATGTGACGTTCGGTTTAGTTGTTATAACTCTCGATGCTTACCAGGATTTAAACCGTGTCGTTAAAATGGTAGTTAAAGTAAAAGGAATTAAAATTCTCGTAAGTAATAACAAATCGGAAAGAAAATAAAGTACGATAGATGAGAATATTTGGGTCGAATTGGTTCGTCCAGTGTTTTTCTAAATCGTACCACACCTTTCCAAGACGGGTCCTTGTGCATAATTTGTTGCCCACCTGAGGTTCTAATGGTTTGCGGCTTATGGGACATATCTCCAAATTTTGCATCGCATAACGATGTAGCCTATCTAGCTATATGTTGTTACTTGTAACTGATTCTTGATTTGTATGACTTCTTTGTTTGTTTCATGAATGGGTTATGGACTAATGAATCGGACTTTCCTGATTTTAATCCTTGAATAAGTGATTGATTACCTCAACCTTACAGTGTCTCAATTGGTGTAGTCAATATGCTCCTGAACTAACTATTGTTGCAAAGAAACTTGTCGATGGAGAATGATTTACCTAACCATTTCTAAAAAGTCATACTGGCTTGAGCATATTATCTAATGTGGGAATTGCTCTCTCGCTCTAACCATTGAGCTGAGGATAGTAGGCGGTAATCATGTCCTAGTAGGTTTCATGGAAATCCGAAATGACTGTCGCCAGTCTAAGGTGAATCAAATAGCTTATAATAGGTACAACTGGAATTGATACCCCGTGTCTCGTGTTAGATTCCAAAATGTTAAATCTGTCGGAAAGGACCTTATTGAAAAGAATGGATTATAGGTAACAGTTGTGGTTCCTCGCGTTTCTAGTCCTAGCGAATGTCATGACCTGAGTCTTACTTGTCTAAGGTGCTTAGTCTCTATGACTAAATTGTTTATTGTTTGATTATCGAAGTGTTTCCATGCTCCATGTTGTAAGGTCACAAACCTTAAATATTTAAGTGAGGTGGTGTAGTGGTTGGTGTTCAAGATTTGTTCCGATATTGAGTGCTTCCAAAGATAGTTCATCACTAATATTGTTATCATGCTAGCAAGAAAATAGGTATCAGCTCAAACTATGTCGAAGAATGTTTGTTCTAGTTTCACTTGTAGATGGGGGGTCATTGATTGTCCGACATGTTCACACCTGTGGCAACTCTTGATATGGAAGTGAGGTTACTTGGAATTTCTAGAGAACACAATGCCTTAGGGGAAGTTTATATCGATAACCTTAATTTAACCAAATTTTCCTTTAAGGGAC
This sequence comes from Chrysanthemum makinoi, assembly GCA_910596185.1. Lineage (NCBI taxonomy): Eukaryota > Viridiplantae > Streptophyta > Magnoliopsida > Asterales > Asteraceae > Chrysanthemum > Chrysanthemum makinoi. The sequence continues at coordinate 165,463,252 of OU343218.1, forward strand.
ACTCATTGTAGGGAAGTTCACATATTGTTGAAGCCTTGTTTAATGAAATGTTCTGTAGTCTCAATTAGGAGGATTGGTTTATTCCTATAGCGTTGCTTAGTGTGTATTCGATTAGTACTAAGTCTTGTAACTCGGTCTAGCTAGTACTTTTGGAATGATAGAGTTTGGATTCTAATCCAAAATAGTGGTTCGGAATGTCTCGTGATGTCTTAAGATTTTTGTAGAGTTTTGAATCATCCTACCACCTAGTTCTAATCCTTGTTGGTAATTCCAAAATCCTTCCATTGTTTTCTTGTATCGAGGAATCCTCCTCACAGATGGTATAGGAAGTCTTTCCTGAAAAGGTCACTCGTCAAATCCTAACTTATCGGTTAAGTGAGAGATAAATAGCGTAAGTATCTATAGAGTGTTAACAAAAGAAATGGTTATGCACGATTTATCTGATTATAAAACTTTGCTTTTAAATGAGAATTGTTTTAGGAGATTTGAAATGATGCTTGTTTTTGTTGAAATGGTATTATGTTCCTCCGAAGTTTTAGATGGTATTCAACGTTTTGTTTTGTAATATAATGGCTCAATGATTTTTCAGAGTAACATGAAAATCGTTTCGCATGAGGATATTAAATAGTTGATAAAATGACTGAAACCAATTGATAAGTTGGTAATAAAACAACTTGCGTTAAAATTTTATGAAACAACGTTTCTAAGATGGTGATAAAATAGTTCGAAATAAAATCAAGTGAAATAATTTCATGAAATAGTAGCAGGATAATTTGGAATAAAATTTGTTGGATGGTTTGTAGGATACATAGGAGAACCTTATCGAGTAGCAATAGTCTACTAATTGGTCAAGGATTAAAGTTGGCCTAAACCCTAGTAAGATAGTGAGGTATCATCGCGAAATGATTGAAAATTGGGCGATTGGAATAAGGAATGAAATAAACAAGGTGGTGATTATCGTAGAGATAATAAATGATAAGGATTACATTAGCTAGAAAGGTACTTATTATCTGTTCCTGTTGGTGGTCTAATCGTGTTTCAAGTGTAGGAGTAGTAGGCGGTCTAGCAACAATAGCCCTAGAACTCTCACAGTCCTCAAACCTATGAGATGGTGTAGTGTCTATAGTCTCAGTGGTAGATGGTAATGGTGTGTCAAATCATGCACGCTTCCCAAGCTGCAAGTCAGGTATATGAGTATCGTGTATGAGATGTGATGGTACGGATGGTGCTCGAAATGATAATGATGATGAAAATAATGACAATGATGATAATGGAAATCCTTGTGGTGAGTTAAGAAAATAGGTTCATTAGGACTAAGCCTATAAATTCTACCCAATAGTATGATCTGTCCCAACTGAGTGATAAAAATTGTCCTGATCCTACAGTGAATCAATATTGATCGTGATGGTGTAGGTGCAACTTCGTCCTCCTAAAAGGTCTCAGTGTCATCGTCTGATGTTATCGGTGTTGAGTCAACTGATATTAAAATTATGATAGGGACTGACAAGGCATTCTTCATGTCAAAGTGATGTGAGTATAATGGGATGGGTATTTGAAGGCATCCATGTGACAATCGGGTTCGAAATGAAAGGAAATAACTCGTAAAATGTGCGTATAAAACCGCATGTATAGTGACTATGCATTTATGATGAAATGATGAGATGCTATGATGATGTAGTTATAGTCTAGGGTCAATGATGCAACCTAGTTCTCTATAACTGTAGCTCTGATACCAATCTGTTACACCCCCAAATTACCGTTTTGCGGAATGGAATTCCGGGATTGACCGTCATAGCATCACAGTTGCAGATATATTGAACGACCTAAAGTGTCGTTTGGAAAACACATCGTTTGATTTAATAAAACAATCAGAGTTTACAAAGTTAGGTCCCAAATGAAAGTTACTATGCACGGAAAATAAGTTTAGTACAAGTCAAACGATGTTTTTGAAAGAAAGTGCCATAATGTACAATGATGTAAGTCGACGCCGCGACTAAAAAGGGTCCTTAACCATGCCATGATGAGTATGCCTTAGTTACCGAAAATACATTGCTAAAACGGTCAACAATAATGTTGGTGAGAAATCATAGGTTTATGTAAATGTTTTATACGACTACACAAGTATAGATCAGGCATGACAATCATGTCACGTAAAAATGTTATAGGCATGACAATTATGTCACGTAAAAATGTTACAGGCATGACAATTATGTCACGTAAAAATGTTACAATTGCTTAAGCGCATGATACCGAAGCTCCGACTGATGTACGCCCCAAAAGAGTGTCTTGCCAAACAACTCTGGTAATGTTTTATGAATGAAATGCATCCGTATGGCAGTTGGGATTCACCAACCCGGATGGAGGCGTCACCCTCGATAGATCTATCCACTCACACACGCTTCTAGGAAATTAACGGCTCATACATTTGAAATGGGGACTTTTAACTGGCAACTTTGTAACTCAAGCAATGTAAATGTATTTAACATACTTGGTATCGTAATAAAAATGTTGTGCAATGTATTCTCCCCCGTAGGTTTGAAATAATGTAAAAACTTGTAAAACGGGGCTATGAAAACTCACTTGATAAACTGGTATGATGACAAGAGTGAGTACACCGAGGTATAATGTGATGCTTTAATCTGGACCTATTACGAATGATATGATATGTAATGAGTTGCAATGTAATGTTATGCATGCATTTCGTATGTTATTTATACCATTTGCGAGTTTTGAAAATAATACTTATCGTCGAAAAGTACACTTTTGACGTCTTGACCACTCAAAATTACTTTACAAGTATTTACATCAAAATGTCATCCTACAATGGTTTTATAATGATTTATGGTGAAATTTTCACTTTTCGTCGTAAAACAATGTCGTCGGAAATTTTATAAAAGTGACAAAATGGCTTTGGAAAACTAGTCGTAAAATGGTGTACGTCGATCGTTAGGAAACGAACTCGACGGTTTTGGAAAGTATGTATCGAAGTCTAAAAGTTTCAGTTCAGGAGTTTTCGACATAAAGGTCTCGAACATAAAGATAATAAGGGTTAAAGTTAGTGATTTTGTCTAATTGTTGTGTAAAAAGTGAGTTTCGGCCAAGTTTAAACATCCGTAATTAATTTATTACAACTCCGCTATACAAACGGTTTGTCGTTTTGAAAAATATGCTCGGTGATCTCAATTTTATTAGAAGACATTTCGCTCCAAAAGTTCTACATCATAGGTAAAAACAGCCCTCAACATGGACGTTACAGCTACCGTAACACTTGTATCGTAAAATAATATAGTTTTTCAGAAAATAATAGTTACGGCAATTTTATGAAAACATGCATATCTTTGTCGTTTCAAATCCGTTTTCTACGTTTTATACGTCCTTAGCTTAGTATCAAAGTATACTAATATATTTTTGATAAGTCGAAATAATTTGTAAAGCTTAAGGCTCGTTTTTGACTCGAATAGAGTAAAAATAGTGTGCTGAAATTTCTGAAAAATATATATCTCGTCGTCAAACTTTAAAATTCATAACTTCTTCGTTATAACTCCGTTTTAATCCGTTCAAGCGGCCACGGATTCGTTTTAAAGTATATTTTCTAAATATTAAGGCCAAAAAGTCGTGCCTACAGTCGGATTTTCCAGAAAATCAAAACAAGGACAGAACACATTTTTATACTTATCGAAAATAGTTTTTCTCGTACCAAACCTATTCTAATCCCTTCAAATCAACTCCAAAGCTAATCTAATCCTACCATACACCTTCTCAGGGTGTCATGGGTTCCTAAACATCATCAAGACCAACATATACCAAGGGGATAATTATAGGATGACTTTTATATATATATAACTCTAAAATCATGTAAAATGGTATAAACAACACAAATCATGCATGTTTGCTCCAAAAATGAAGAGATACATATGAAATGAAAAGGAAAGATGAAAAATATAAATGATATGCTTACAAGTTAATATGATGAGGTGCAAGAAACAAGGTTTACCTAAACACCCTAGGTTTTTATTTCAAAACCTTAATAAGAGTGTGTTCTTGTGTAATTGTTACAAAAATTGTGTAAGAAAAGTGTAAGTAACTATATGTAGTTATAATAATTTGTAAGATAAATGGTAGCTTTTAGGTACAAGTAAAATTTTAATAGATCAAGATAGAGTATAATGATATTATAAAAATTGTAAAAATACATTCCTTGTGAAATTTGAGTGATAAAATAATTACCGAGTAGTTTTAAGAAAAACGTCGTAATAATATAACTTTAACGATTTATATACCAAATAAATTTAAAACACTAGGTAAACTAAAAATATAGTTTTTATAACTAAATGTAAGTTTAAAAATACATCGGGATCATTTTTGAAAGTAACGGATTAAATGCTCAAAATAATAACTCACGCGATAACGTTTATTTAATATAAAAATTACGCGTTTAAGGTGAAATGCAATGTCATGAATGAACTAACGTGATGCAAATGATGCTAATGAAATGTAGACTAAACTTAGTCCATATGAAATGTTTGTGATGATATGATCATGAATTCGCCGCTAAACCATAAAGGTTACGCGAATTTGGAACACGTAAACCTAGTTTACGATAAATGTTGAAATTGTAAGGCATGAATTGTTTCGAGAAATGACCTGAAAGTACGGGTTGTCACAATTTCCTTGAAAGGAATCTCATATCTCAAGAACTCAGTGGGAGAGTATATGATCTAGAATATGATCAAGAAGATACAACACCTTCTGAAACCACTAGCCAACTTCAAGAAGAACCTGAAAGCTTAGGTGCTCCTCCTAAAGTTGTTCCCATTCGTAGGTCTGAAAGGACTATACGTGCACCTGACCGTCTATGTCTAAACGTAGAGGTGGAGGAAAATATGGTTGGGGATCTTAATGAACCCGCCAACTATAAGGTCGCCATGGTGATCCCGAGAAGGATAAATGGCAGATTGCTATGAATGGGGAAATGCAATCCATGAAAGATAATGATGTCCGGATTGAAGTTGACCTTCCTCCCAATGCTAAAGTCGTTGGAAGTAAGTGGATCTTCAAAAGAAAACTGACATGGATGGCAATGTACACACCTACAAGGCTCGTCTAGTGGCTAAAGGTTTTACTCAAACCTATGGCATTGACTACGAGGAGACATTCTCTCCTGTAGCGGACATAAGAGCTATTAGGATTCTCATAGCTATAGCTGCACACTATGACTATGAGATTTGGCAAATGGATGTCAAAACCGCTTTTCTGAATGGCCGTCTAGATGAAGACATCTATATGGCACAGCCGGAGGGGTTTGTGAATCCATTATTTCCTAACCGTGTATGCAAGCTTAAGAGGTCTATTTATGGACTGAAGCAAGCATCAAGGAAATGGAATAAAAGATTTGATGGGGAAATCAAAAGTTTTGGATTTACTCAGAATCTTGATGAGCCATGTGTATATCACAAAGCTAGTGGGAGTCGTGTTACTTTCCTTGTTCTGTATATCGATGACATATTAATCATGGGAAATCATATACCAAGTCTGAATGAGGTGAAAGCCTATCTTGGTAAATTTTTTCAATGAAGGACTTAGGGGAAGCAGCATATATACTCGGAATCAAGATCTACCGGGATAGATCAAGGCGGCTAATTGGTTTAAGCCAAAGTGCTTACATTGACAAAATATTGAAGAGATTCAATATGCAAAATTCCAAGAAGGGATTTTGCCAATGCAAGTGAATCATGGTTTGAGCGACCAAGGCTGTGCTTCAACACCTACTGAGGTGGCGCGTATGAAGAAAGTTCCTTATGCTTCGGCTGTAGGATCTATCATGTATGCGGTACGATGCACAAGGCCTGATGTGGCGTTTGCTCAAAACTTGACCGGTCGGTATCAACGTAATCCGGGTGAAATTCACGGACTATCTGTTAAGCATATTCTCAAGTACCTTAGGGCTACAAGAGATATGTTCATAGTGTATGGGGAAATCCGAAGCAGTAACCGTCTGTTACAGGTTCTGCGATGCATCCCGAAGTGTGACAAAGATGATACGAAGTCTCAAACGGGTTACATTTTTGTCATCAATGGAGGTGCTGTGGATGGGAAGAGTAAGAAACATAATGCTTGCGATGTCCGCTACATAAAGTGAGTACATAGCGGCGTCTGAAGCTGCCATGGAAGCTGTTTGGATAAGGAAGTTTGTTTCGGGGCTTGGTGTTATGCCGTCGCTTGAAAATCCTATTAAAGTATATTGTGACAATTCAGCTGCAATTACTTTTCCCATGAACCCGAGTCATGAAGGGCACCGACACTATCCTAGACAATATCACTATGTTCGAGAGCAAGTCGAGATAGGTGAAATTGAGTTGCTCAAAGTTCATACAGATGATAACCTAGCGCATCCGTTAACGAAGGCCTTACCTGGTGAAAAACTTAATCATTTGTCTGATAAGTTTGGACTTCATTTAGCTAGTAGTTTCATGCCCATCTGTGACTAAGTATTTTAGATAAAGGATATTGTTAACATTATTATTGAAATGAAATAAAGTAATTTGTTATGTTTATTATTCATTTATTGTGATGTTATCCTATATTTGCATGTTTAAATCCTTGAATAACTTAAGTTATTCTAAATAGTCCGTTGTCAATCAATAACATGGGAATGATATTGAATTAAGACAAATCGTAGTATTAGTTAGAATATACTTGAAAGTATATTGATGCGTAGCATGACTAATTTCAGATGATATTCAATGTATTGAGTATAGGACTTATCCCACCCGCATGATAATACTTTATGGATCTTTGTTATTAAGTATATCATGGATATTTATCCTCTGACTTGAGATACCAGAGATATGTCATGGATGTAGTGCATTTTTGTGAAGCAATCTAACGCTATACGTAACTGGTAGTTATAAGGGTTGTTTTCAGAAGTGTTGCGAAATTTATGAATCCTTCTTGTAGTCGAAATGGGATTGGTTTCCTTCAAATTTATTTTGAAGTATAATACTACTGGGCCCCACGTAGGGTTGTTAAGATGTTTGCATGGCCATGCCCAAGGTCTTCCGGAATATGTTCAGAAGAATTGGTAATCTTAATCAATCACATAAAGCGAGAAACATAATAGTTAATTAAGAAATGAGTGAGATCCATATTCTTATTAACATGGTATTAGAAACAAAAGGATGAATATGATGATGAATCATCAAAACTTGGTTTTTCTCCAGAAAACCATACACGAGTTGTACCGGGGCATTGGCGTGTTGCTAGACGCTAACCAATGTCATTTCACGTTTTGTAAACATATCCAAGTGGGAGCTGTTGGAAATGTATATATTTACAAACACGTAAATGTCCGGATTCGAACTCGTGACCACGGGATTGCACACATTAGTGAATGAGAATTAAAGTTAATAATTAATGTTTATGTTTACGATTAATTATTGCACATTAAGTCCGGTTAACGATCGTTAAGTATTTGACAAAAAAATGACTAACGACCGTTAAATGAAAAGGGAAAGGACTAGAAATGGAAAACTTGGAAAAGTTATGGATTTCCATTGGGCTTTGCATAGTGGCCGGCCATAGGGGCTTTCCCAAGCCCTAATCCCTAACTTGTTCCCAAAGTATTCCATCTACTATATAAAGAGGGTTAGGTTCTAGGGTTTCACACACTTGTGCATTGAATTAACCCTAGATCTCTCCTCTCCTCTCTCTTGTCCTATTCGGCCGAACACCCCATTGTTAGGGAGTTTGGTTTCGTTTTTCCTTAAAACGAGGACTTGTGTTAGATCTAGCAATCGCCTGATTCGTTGGTTAATTCGTGTGTACAAGAACGTGGTAGTAAGACACTATTCTTACACCATATTGGTTTGAGTTGTAGAACGGTAAGGGACAACTCTTTAAACCACTTCTTTGGTTTGTTCAAGAGATCTGACATTCGCAAGAGGTACGTTACGCATAATTTCAGTTAATTATTTATTTGTTATGATCTTTAGTCTTCCGCTGTGTACTCTTGATGTCTTTATGTTTTATTGTATTTTATATATCATAAACTCAACATACACTTTACAAGTTTTTGTTGAAATTTTGGGGTTTTGAATGTATATCTCTTCTGTTATTTTGTAGGTGAAAAAACAAAGAGAAATTATGTTATAGGGTAGAATGGTGGATTCCTAGAGCAACAAAACTACAAGGAGGTGACTTTATGAACAACAAGATGTCTTTTCATATATTTTTTGGCAATAAATTACATATACTTCAGTTCATTCTGAAGCTTCGAAAGCCCTAACGTTTTAATGTTATATTGTTAAAATATAAAAGTCTCCATACATTTTAACTCGTTAAAGTTGTTGGGATTTTAGATCTAGTTAACCAAGTAACACTACGAGTACGCAGCGGAATTTAGTTCTAGTTTAAGCAATTAGGTTATCACATAATTAATAAACTAGCAGGGTACTCGCGCGTTGCGGCGGCGGGTATCCTGAAATAAAATTTTCCGGTGAATCATGTATTTTAGTTAATTATGTTTTTTTTTACAATAAATTTACGGATATCAAGAATTTCGTTTAGCCCGTGCCCGTTCGGGCTCGAGCCCGTTGGCCCGTGCCTATTTGGCCCATGCTTGTACGGGCTCGAGCCCGTTTGGCCTGCACCAGTTCGGGCATAAGCCCATTTTGCCCGTTGACCGTTCGGGCTTGAATATCTGTATAATGTGCTTTATTATTTGTATTAGTGATATTTAATGCAGGGTTTCGCGCGTTGTGGCGGCGAATACCCTGAAATAAAATTTTTCGGTGAATCATGTATTTTAGTTTATTATGTTCTTTTTGATAATAAATTTACGGATTTCAAGAATTTCGTTTAGCTCGTGCCGGTCGGGACCGAGCCCGTTTGGCCCGTGCCCACTCGGGCTCGAACCCGTACGGCCCGTGCTCGTTTGGATCGTTTGGTGGTCACTGATTTATAAAATATTGAGACGAGAATTAGTGGTCACATAAACCCTAACCCCCAAACTTTAACCCTAACCCCAAAATTTTAAAGACCAAATATTAGTGGTCACTAGGCTTTCTAATTAGAGACCAAGGTTGGTGGTCACTGATTTATAAAACAATGAGACGAAAAACAGTGGTCATTAAATTATGAATTTTACAAGTTAGTAAAATCGAGATTTTTTTTAAATATCCGCAAGGTGAATAATTAAAAGAGTAAATTACACCGTTCGTCCCTATGGTTTGAGCCAAATCCCTACTACAGTCTCTGATCTTTTTTTTTTTTGCTTGTTTGCTCCTTGTGGTTTGAATATTGCACGCTGTCCATCCTTATCTCTAACGCCCGTTAAATTTATCCGTTAAAACCTCTTATGTGAGGTGCAACTAAGGGTAAAATAGTCATTTTAGCTCTTATTATTTTATTAGTCCACCAATTAATGAATTACTAAAATAATTGAGTAAAATTTTGCAAAAAAATCAAAAATATTTAACAAGATTCTTTTTTTTTTCATCTCACCATACATTTTTCTAAACCACTTCCAAGATTGGATCTATTTAGGCAAATTTTCTTTTGATTTACATGTTTTGTATGTGGCAGTGACTTGTTTTTTACAACTCTTACGGCCTAACCAGAACAATGAATCAATAGCTAAATCTACCATTAACATTGAAGATAATTATGTATAACATTACAAAAACAAAAGATACACCAAATACTATCATAAGCAACAACCAAAACCCATAAACCAAAGAAACATACAAAGAAAACCAAGCTTAATTACCGGCACACAACTTGTGCACTTGAAGGAGTCAGATTAGAAAACGCCTCTGGTGCTTTGACTACTTCCCATTGAACCAAAAAAAGATGGGGTTTTTCTCATTTTCGTTCAGTTTCGATATACAACCAGCAACAACATGAATATTTCTTCTCACAACATAAATCCTACTATTACAACTATCTTATCAACCACCATTATTATCAAACGCCATTACTGTCAATCGATACCATCCCAAGTCCCAACCACCAAAACAAACCGAATCCCCACATACCAAGATTTGAAATTTAATGAAACACACTTCCCACCACTATCATCTTCATCATCACCGTTAAACACACAAACACAGCAGGATCTATAAAAAGTTCATGCAAAGGACTCGTTTAGATCTGATAAATAAGAAACCATAGGATACGAAGGCGGAGGCGGTTGATGGTGGGATGTTGTGGTGGAGTAGATCGGAAGTAGCACAATTAGACATACTGCGTGGCGGCAAGATCTGAACAAACCTGGATCGATATGCTTTGGTTCACTTTGTCTTTGTGACCGGTGGTGGTTGAGAAATGGTGGTTGGGTTATGGTGGTCGTTGGGATAGTTGTGATGATTCAGTTTTATAGACTTTAGTGTTTTTATAAAGATAAGTGGTGGTAAGATGATGGTACGAATGGTCGAAGGTGGTAGTTAGCAGAATATGAAGGCCAGTGGTGGTGGTAAGATGGGTATATGGTGGTTCGCCGGATTTCTAGAGAGAGGAATGAAGGGGAGGAAATGTCTGAGAGAAGGATGAAGATATCATTGTGTGTTTGCGATAAGGACTTGTTGACTAGTTGACTAAAAAATGAAATGACAATTATACCCTCATGTGCATGTCACATGAGAGGATTTAACAGAAATAGTTAACGGGCGTTAGAGATAAGGATGGACAGCGTGCAATATTCAAACCACAAGGAGCAAACAAGCAAAAAAAAAGATCAGGGACTGTAGTAGGGATTTGGCCCAAACCATAGGGACGAACGGTGTAATTTACTCTAATTAAAATAAATGCATCAGTATTATATACCAAAATCATGTATCGTTTCTAATATGAAATATTACGAAAATTTCAAATAAAAAAAAGTAAATTTAAACTTGTTCAATTTAAAAGCCAACTAAAAAACGACAATGCATCAATATTATATTCTAAAGTTATATATCTTTTCCAATATGATATAAATACACTGACAATTTAAGACATACTGATTATTCGTAAGATTTTGTTATATTATATATTTTTTTCTTTTATCCAAATAACTTTGATAAAATTAAATTTACACTTAAATAAGTTAATAAGTAAAAATATTTACTTAAATAAAAAACGCTGCCATCTTCTCACTTAAATAAAAAAAAGCATCAAACAAACAAACGCTACCATCTTCTCACTACGCCCGCCGTCGCTCACCACCACGCCCGCCGTCTCTCACCACCACACCCGCCGTCTCTCACCACCACGCCCGCCGTCGCGCCACCGCTATCGATTTGAGGTATTTATCATCTATTTTGTAGTAACTGATTCTGTTATTATCATTATGATTAATTATATGTATATGCATTTTATTAGGTTAACTTGATCAGGTTTAATTACTTACATTATGTTAATTATATGTGTTTATTAATTGTTATGTTGTATAATTGTGATTCTGTTAACTATATTTTCGACGTAATTTGAGCGCCGTTAGGTTATACTTGTACTAGCTCAGTTGCTTGCATTTATATGAATCTGTCTTATTTTGAGATGATTATGGAAGTTAAGTTTAGCTGTCAAATTCAAGTTCATATTATTTAGGATTTTCGTAATTTTTTGTTTGTGCTGAATAACTATTCGACGAAATGCCTGACTTAGTTGTGTGTGATTTTCGCTAAAAATGTTGTGGATTGGATGTGTCGATTAAGTGTTTGACGAAATGCATGACATAGTTTTGTGTATTTTTTTAGTAATTTTTTGTTTGTGTATTATGCGTATTATGTACTTTAGATTGGTGATTTGTTTTAAGTCTTCCATTTTGTAGAAGCGATCGTGAAATAACTTGAATACTATCTATATACAAGTAGTCGTGAAATATTCCGAATTTGATGTGTATAAGTAATTCTGTAGACGCGATCGTGAAATAACTTGAATACTATCTATATAGTTATGTCTTGTAGAAGTGAACTATTAAACGAAGCATTTTCATTTGTCATTCTTGCACAATAGTGTTTCTGGATCATATAGTTAACGGAGATTAGTGTTGGTATGTATAAAATTAGAGGTTGCGTTTCTTTTTAACAGACCATGTATCAAATCAGATATTGCATTTCCTTTGAACTGAAAATATTACATCCATTGAGCTTAAAAATTGTTTAACTAGGTAAACTTCTGAGATGCTAATTTCTTTTATAGTTGATAGGTGCAAGACTATTGACATTTGATGAATGTTGAGTGACTCGCAAAAGAACAAATGATTTATTTACTTATATGAGCTTTACATATTTCTTAACTGATACAGTTGCCTAACTGCCTATAATCGTCCACCCGGCAGAAATGCCCTGCTCCAAACAACATGCCTTTTTTAAGTATTTTAAACATGCCGTTTTTAGGGCCCTGCAATATTATTGGCTATTTTTATGTATCCGCTTGTTATATAATAAGCAAGGTGCATTATTTGATTGGATATTGGCAGATTACACATCTTTTAAACCTACAAGTTATTGATTATCACAGTCCATATCAGATCAACGAGTTATTGATTATCATCTTGATAGAATTCCATTAAACCAGTAACCTTACACCTTGTGTGAAGCTTTATTGGCATCACCAATGGTATCAAGCCATTAAATTTACTAGTAAGATCTAAGAGCATATACTTAATTTAAGGGATGCTCACATATATTACATCTGATCTTGTTGAAATGTACTAATACGTATGTGAATAACTTTACTGCTTGTGTTAATCCACAAACTCATCAACTCAAACTTTGTGATTTCGGAAGTGCCAGGATGCTGGTAAGTTTACAAAACTTTAGGGATTCTGATTGCATCTTTCATGATCCAATGTACCGAGATTTTATCGTTTAACTGGTCAAATAATAGTCCACTCGCAAACTTTGAGCTGAACCATTATCAAGCTCCTGAATTGATATTTGGGGCAACTGAATACACCAATGCAAGTGACATGTGGTCATATTAACACTAATCTCTATCAGTAGTAGGGAATGTAATGCCTAGTAGTTACTAGTTAGTACTGGTGTTTCTACGGGTAAACTCTTTTGAAGATCAGGATATTTACTTTTCTACGGGTAAAATAGTTGTGATGGTCCAAAATTGGTTCGGGTCAAACAAGTAATTTTCTGTGCAAATCAAAACAGTTAGGGGTAGTTTGCACTAACTGCTAACACTTTTAGATGACTTTTGGCCCATATCATATTTTAGCTACTTTATAATAGTTGACCAGTTATTAAACCTATCCCACCCGATCTGACTCGTGTTTACATAAATGAGTTGAACTTGCTGCTTCAACTTAGTATTGATACATTGGTGACATGTCTGCTCTAAACAGTACTTATTATCTGCTGCGAGTTACCGTTTCTCATATTACCTGAACATGTTCTTTGCTTGTAGGCAGGAATTAGAGCATCCATTGATTTTTATTCACGACAGGTAACCGAGATAGACACCTTATACCACTCTTTACTCGGTCTTTTGCTGATTGGTTAACATTACGGTTATCATTTTTTATTATTGTGACAGAAACGTAGACCTCTGCTAATTATGGCGGAAGATTTGGAAAGTGAGCTGTTGGCAATGTTGATCATTAACAAGTGTCAAGCAGGACTTAAGGTGAGCATCTGAATTTGCTTTAGAGCCACTTGTTGATGGCTAATGTTGGGCCAAAATGGTATTGTTAGTTAATTAAAGTTATTACTGAACTAGACCATCTCAAAAAGTATGTTGCTCTCTTATGTAATTTCCCCTAGTTTAAGGCCCTATTATTACTAATCGCAACTATAGGTGGCAAAATGGGCGAGTGGCGCAGGTCTAGTAATGGGTCATAATGGGTTTGGGTCAACTTATTTTCCTTTATGCGTAGAAACTCGTTAGGGTGGGATAAGTTTTAACACCTTTTTTCATATCTTTTTACATTTATTTGCATGTTGTAAACCTAAAATTAGTTTTTAGCCATCATCAACGATTATAATGGAAAGACAATTATAGTTGCTAGGTATATTATAAGTGGCAAATGGATGAGTCTGATGGGTTATGAAACGGGTCAAAACGGGTTGAGTTGACCTGCTAAAACTTTGCTTCCATTTTTAATCTCACAATTGATTAATATACTAGCCCTAATTACATAATTCTTCATTTCTTCGTATTAAAAACAACTAACTTTAGGAGGTTGTGAATATGTCTGTTATCGGTGGCAAATGGGTTGGTTGGATGGTAACGAGTTGGAATAAAGTTGGTCAATTTATATAAATGGGTTTAGCTTTTTGGTCTTTTAGTCTATTGATCAAGTGCTGCCAATATGTTGCATCTTTTTATTTTTACTGACAAATGTTTTGGTTATTATATGCAGCGTCTCATTGCTTCCAGATCAAAAATGCAAAGAAAAAGTGGTTTCAGGTTAACCTTATCCGTCCCATATTGGCCAATATAAATGACATGTTTCAGTCATCATCCTTTAATGACCCATTACCCAACCCGTGTGACCTATACATCTTTCCACCTCAACACAACGTCCCCAAACTGCGACTAAAAAGTAAGTACTCTTTGGGTCGTATAAGCTAATTTACACAAATTTTCTTTTACTTATTGTGTTTTTATTTGGCAAGTATTTGGGTAGGTGGTCAGTCAATGGGTGACTGGGAAGAGGGAATGAAAAACCCGGAAGACGGAGACAAGTCCTTTAAGATCTAAGCTTGGTACGATAAGGATTTGTAGGTATGTATGTGGTCTTTAACACCATGTTCACTTTTCTGCAACTATGCAACAAGTTCAGGTCATTATTGTATAATGAGATAGAACTAGATTCATTTATGTAGCTTATAATTTGTTGCCAGAAACCAATGTTCTATCTTGCTTATAATTTAGGATGTTAAACATATCTTGTGCATTTATGTCATTTCCCAAATTTTTTGTAGGGTGCCGAGTTGGATGGAATGATCTTCATAGAGCGTGGATGTGATTTAAGACATCATTTTTTTTTGCTAAACGAACACAATGTTAAACAATTAGAACGCTATGTTTTTCTTGTGTTTATTTTGTTTTTGATTAGTAGGATACAAAGAACGTTATGTTACAAAGAATATAATGCAACGCAATTACGATTAATATTTTGGATGTTTGATGTTGCAAATTTGCAGATTTTTTTTATTATAGCCACACATTTTGTTAAATCGATAAATTGTTTTGTGAATATGTTTAAATGAGTGACCACCATCTCCCTGGTCTCTAAATTTAATACCAATTGACCACACATATGGTTACTATTGGTCGTTAGCGGGTTCGTTATCTTTAACAAAACAATGATGATTTTAATGACAACCATTACTGGTCACTATTTGTTCAATTCAGTGACCACCTTCACTGTTTAGTGACCAAAGGTAGTGACCTTTATATCGTCACAAATTATAGTGACCACTTTCCTATCGTCATAAGTTAGTGACGCATTTTAATTTTTGGTCTCTAATAAAAATAGTGATGGAGCTATTGTGACGAAAAGTGACCACCCAGATTTTGGTCACCAAACAAAGGTGTTTGTATCTGTGTTTGAATCGGGAGAAGTGATAACCGTATTTGTTTGAATTTGTTCAAAAGTTTACCCTGAAGTTTTGATTGTTATCAAAATCTACCCTGTAATTTTTTTTCTCACTTTTCTCTCTAATTACACTTTTCTCTAGAACCGGACTCTATATATATATATATGGTAAAGTTAAAATAAAAAGACAAATATCCGTAAAAAGAATAAAAAGATTTGTTTTTTTTTTAATTCTCCAAAAATTCCGAAAAAATTCCACAAGATCGGGTATGTTGGTGCATAAAACTTTTGTGAAAACATTTTTTATAATTTTGAGTTTTGATACGTTTTTTTTTAATGCACAAAAACTAATTTTAATCAAGCAAAAAAATTTTGATGCACAAAATTTTCAACTTGTTTTAGTTAGATACGCAATGTTATTTTGATGAAAAAAGTCAAAATAAGTTGGGTGCAAAAACAAATTTTTGATGCACAAAAACGATTTAATGCGCAAAACGTATTTTTCATATTTTTTTTCGGAAAAAATATCCACTTTTAGAAAAAAGTTTTTCACAACCTTTTCATGCACCATCATACCCGATCTTGTGAAATTTTTTTGGAATTTTTCGAGAACTTTTTTTGAAAAAAAAATCTTTTTATCTTTTTACGAATATTTGTCTTTTTATTTGATCTTTATCCTATATATATACCTTTATTATAAATGGAAACCCTTGATTTACTGTAACACTTCAAAAATATGCCACGTGTAGTCAAATAGTAGGCTATTGTTGAGGCTGCCCCCAGTAAGGAGCCCCAATCCCTCTCATTTTCTCTGACACGTCAACTTTCTCTCTCCAGCGACCTTCAGGCGATTAGGTGCCACAGTAAGAGCGACCAAGTTCATTTAAAAGAAAAACACATTTTTAACACAAAATAAAATTTCATTAATAATTAAAACCTTACATAAATAAAAACGATACGAAATAAAAACAATAATATATTAAATATAAAAACGATACGAAATACATAAATCATAAATCTAATCCGAATGCTCCCCGCATGCAGAGTCATACGAGGGAGCACGAGAACCGCAAATCCCTCGGCGAGCCAAATCTTCCTCGCTTAGCAGAGGTTCCCCGGTAGCTCGAAGTTGGTAGTCGGTTGATGCACCTACACCATCGCTTTTGTTCTCCGATAGCTCCAATTGAGTTTGGTAATCGACGTTGTCCATTATCTTTTGAACACACCGCCACAACTAGTCCGCAATCTCGCGATCTTTGCGGGCTTGATCTTTCAAAAATTTGTCGATCACAGCTTTTCGCTCAGCGTAATGTCGTGCAACTCTTGTAGTTTTCTCTCATCTGTTCCTTCTCCGCCTGGTCAAACAATTCGATGACGCTTATAATAGCGTTTTTTCAAGCCTCATCGTCGTTATTGCATTGATTTTGAACGTACACTTGCATATCTTCAACGGAATGGGGGAGACGGCAAGCCATATTAAATCTTGTGTTGAGAAGTATTTTAAGTTTGAATTGTGTGAAATAGATTTGTGGATTGAAGTGTGTTTGTATTGTGTATTTATAAAGGTTAATTTTTTTTAAACCGTTGCAAAAAACGGTAATTTTTTTGAAATAAAAGCTTTAAACTCGATCGTGATCGCGACCAACTGGACCTAATGTTTTGGCGATCGACTGGCTTCACAACAAGGAGGATCGAGTGTGCAGTCGATCGAGCATTGCCTCGATCGACCTACTGCATGCAGCCTGAGTAGTCTCGGTTACAACTCTTTTTTCTATTACCAAAATTCAACCCAACATCTTCAATAACCAAAATTCAATTTCTCTCTCATCTCACCTCTTTCTCCCGTTTATCTCATAAAATTTCCAATCCACCATTTTAGGCTGGTCCCAGTTGCGACCTGGGACAACCTGCGCCACGTCAGCTTTCTCTCTCCAGCGACCTGGGACAACCCGGATGCCCCAGTCGACGACCCAAGGAAATTTTTTTTTATTCAAACATTTTTAACATTAAATTTAAATTTCATTCAAATTAAAAAAACATTACATTACTTAAATTTAAAAAAAAAAAAAACATTACACTACTAATTTAAAAAAACATTACACTACTTAATTTAAAAAAAAACATTACACTACTAATTTAAAAAAAACATTACAATACGAAATTCAAATATGCACTAGAATACTTAAACTAATAATCTAAATTGTAACGCGGCTTTGATTGTCGCCTTAACTTTCTCCAACTCTTCTAGTTGGCGGCCGGTCAAATTTGGGTCGATTGGGGTGTTGTAGTAGATGATGTCGGACTCCGTTTTGATGTCCCTCATGAGCTCAAGTTTTTCCTGCTTTATCCGGAGCTCTTTTTCCCTCAACCGCAACAAAGTATCTTCTAAACCCTGCTTATTCTTACCTTTATCCTCTTTTGATGGCTTCTTGGTCCTTAAGAAATTTTGGCCAATGATTGCATAAATGAGTCCGATGGAACATCATCATCACGAGAGGAGGAGGATGGTTTCTTCCTTCCTTTGTCACCACCGGTCGTGATTCTCTAGTCGCTTCCTCAGCAGAATCATCAACGCCATAGACATCGAAAGGATCACGAGCTTGGGTTGAACCAGAGGTACCGTAGAACCCTTTGTTTTCTTCCGACTATTTGTTGATAAAGCTGGCAACTCAACCTCCTTCCAAGCAAAGATGACCCTTTAAAACCTCGTAGCACTCCTCCAAAGTGAAATCATGACCGTACGTCATACGGTATTCCGTAAGAGCTTTTGAGGTGTCGTCGATATCATTCTCACCGCTTCCATGGGTATTCTTGATATTATCCATGATAGCACAATAATTTACAACCCTATTACTTAATCCTGCTCTTCCATTTGGTAGTGATGGAGTCATAGGTTCGGTCTTTGCCAGTTTCTTTCTTAAAGTACTCGATCACTAACTCCCAAAACTTGAAGCGGTTCTGGGCGTTTCCTCTCGCCGCGTTTTTCGACACATAAACCCAAGCTTTACAAAGCACCACCTCTTCCTCCTTTGTCCATGGCTCTGCATCCTTCTTGTTTTTCCCCTTGCTTGTTTCCGCTTCTTGCCTTTGTCCGTGGCCTTTGAAGCACGCCTAGATGGCTGCTTTGGTTTGATGGGGACATCTCTTCAGCGAAGCGGTTTTCTCATCATCGAATCATCAACGGAATGGAACCATGGAACGAACCGTGGTGGGAACCGTGACCCGAACCTTGTCCCATCGAAGCATCTTGAGTTGGGTAGTTTTGTGTCGGATACTTCGGCATCCAATCTTCCAAATTCATGTCTAGATTAGTGTTTCGAATCGGGGAATAAGGTTGATACGGTTGAGAAGGATACATGAAGTCCATGTTTGGATGGTACGACGACCCACTAGGTTCTTGCCGGTAATCGTGGTAAGAACGTTGCGGTGGGACAAAAGGACGGTTAAGATAAAACGCGTTTTGGTTTTGATTTGGTTGGGGTAGTTGTGATTGGTATTCAAAACCTTGCGGACGAAAGCGAATAGGCCGTTTTTGTTGTGGTGATATGCCGGTTAACTCGAAGTTGTTTTCCGGCGAGAAATTCAGATCCGGGGCATTTTGGGGTACTCGTGATCGTCGGGTTTTTGATTGTGGGGTATTTTTCTTTGACATTTTGAAGTTGGATAAGAATTAGATTGAATTGAATGTAGATGAAAATGATAAGTTGTGAATTGTGTTTGAGGTGAAGTGGGTATTTATAAAGTGGTAAAACGGGTTTGATTTTTTTTTTTTTTTTTTTTTTTTTAATTCAATGACCAAACGGTCGGTTTTTAAATTTTGTATTAAATGTACACTTTATGATGCGTTGGGAAGGAGAATACATGCTTCAATATCGAGTGAGAAAGGAACCGATATTCACAAAATGAGTAGACGCCCGATGTGGCAACCGGCCACCCACAATCATGCCCAACCGATCTAACATCGGTCGAGGGTAAAAAAAACGATGCCCAACCGATCTTACTCGAACGAATGCGACCAGCCTTATTAAAGCTACATCACTCGGCCATATTAAAGTCGGTAAACACCACACATTTTCTTTTTCTTTTTTTTGACGTTTCTATACTAACTTTGTTTCGCCGTGTTTCTTTTTCCGACAACAGTGGAGATGAGGCATCTATCTCACTCTCTAATCTCTATGTAAAGGTATACACTTTACAAGTTTTTGTTGAAATTTTGGGGTTTTGAATGTATATCTCTTCTGTTATTTTGTAGGTGAAAAAACAAAGAGAAAGTATGTTATAGGGTAGAATGGTGGATTCCTAGGGCAACAAAACTACAAGGAGGTGAGTTTATGAACAACAAGATGTCTTTTCATATATTTTTTTGGCAATAAATTACATATACTTCAGTTCATTCTAAAGCTTCGAAAGCCCTAACGTTTTAATGTTATATTGTTAAAATATAAAAGTCTCCATACATTTTAACTCGTTAAAGTTGTTGGGATTTTAGATCTAGTTAACCAAGTAACACTACGAGTACGCAGCGGAATTTAGTTCTAGTTTAAGCAACTAGGTTATCACATAATTAATAAACTAGCAGTGGTACTCTGGCGTTGCTGTGCGGCGGGTATCCTGAAATAAAATTTTCCGGTGAATCATGTATTTTAGTTTATTATGTTTTTTTGACAATAAATTTACGGATATCAAGAATTTCATTTAGCCCGTGCTCGCTCGAGCCCGTTGGCCCGTGCCTATTTGGCCCATGCCTGCACGGGCTCGAGCCGCTTGGCCCGCACCGATTCGGGCATAAGCCCATTTTGCCCGTTGACCGTTCGGGCTTGAATATCTGTATAATATGCTTTATTATTTGTATTAGTGATATTTAATGCAGGGTTTCGCGCGTTGTGGCGGCGAATACCCTGAAATAAAATTTTTCGATAAATCATGTATTTTAGTTTATTATGTTCTTTTTGATAATAAATTTACGGATTTCAAGAATTTCGTTTAGCTCGTGCCGGTCGGGATCGAGCCCGTTTGGCCCGTGCCCACTCGGGCTCGAACCCGTACGGCCCGTGCCCGTTTGGATTGTACCCGTTCGGGCTCGGGCCTATTTGGACCGTTGCCCGTTCGGGCTTGAATATTTGTATAATGTTCTTTATTATTTGTATTAGTGACATTTTAATGCAGGAATTATGTTTAAGTTGGTGTACAATATGCTTTATAATTTGTATTTCTTGTGTTAGGGGTGTTTTAATAACTGCATTAATTGTATTTATTGACCAGTTAATTAATTAACTACATTAAAATTTTTGACCATATTAATAGTGCTTTGTATTTTGTACATTAAACTTTAAGACTTGTAAGTCTTAAAATTAAAATTAATGAGAAAGATCATTAATAGTGCATTATGTATTGTACAATAGGCTTTGTATTTTGTAAGTCTTAATTTTAAGACCATGAGGAGAGAGATTCATTCCTCTATTATAAGTAGTATAGATAATAAGTTATAAAAGGGAACAAGAAAACTAACCCTCGTAGTCAACCGCAAGTTATAACGAACAAAGAAACCTAGTGTTTAAAACAAACACCTCTATGAGTTCACACACAAACACTTAACCACGAATACGCCTGATAAATCTAGTCGTGAACGTTTACCCAAACAACCCTTGTTAACCTTGAACTATCACGAACCAAGAAAACCCTTTTTCCTTCTGTCCGAGATACCACAGCAACCCTAGAACAAAACCCTCGCTATGTCCTATATCGGATGAAACTATCCGATATCCTTCTGCCTTTTTGTCCGAGAACAAATCAACAGAAAAACAACCTTTTCTTGCTTTCTTGATCAACCAGGAACATGCAAGAAAAACACCAAACGAAACCTAAACAATCTTGGATGAATGAACACGCAAGTTTAAGGTTTCGAAGTAAACCAAACAAACCCTAATCGGATGTTTAAGGAAAATTTGATCGGGTCTTAAGGACTTAGTTATGATGGATCGATTGATGTGTTTGCAGAGATTAGGGATAGTATATACGTAAGGAATGAGAGCACATATTGGTGTATATATAGCTCAAGAAACCTAGCATTACTTGGGCTCAAAACTTGAGCTCCAAGCTACAATCCTATCCTAACCTGATTACAATTTCTCTTGGCCCAAGGCAAAAACCAAACCGACCCACTTTGGAAAGAAATCGGCCAAAGGGTTTCATGGGTAATCGGATCACATGCAAACACCGGGTCAAGTAATAGTACAAGTAGTAAACGTGTTAAAATTACTCTCGTGTTTAACATGTGTACCCCCATAGGCTCACACACTTTTAGTTATTTTCGTACGTACCAACTCCCATGATCCAACAAAAGTATAGATCATTTAATTGAGGTGTTGTATTGTTTTTGTGGTGTCTGATTTTTATTTTTTTGTTGTTGTAAAAGTTTGTTGTTAAGAATGAGAATTAATATATATATAATGTAACGGCAATTCGGTGGCCTCTCATTGGTTGCCTACTGTAGCTAGCTACAGTGCCTCTGACGGGCCGGCCTTCTAAGCCCAATATTCGTTCCAGGAAAGTGAAGCCCGTTAATTTCATATACGATATGTGAAAAACCATAGTGGGGGTGCTAAATGCCAAGTCAACAACAGAATGCACAATTGACACCACACCAAAGTATTATTTCCCTTTAAAGAAACCCAACATTTTTTTCCATAAATATAAATTACTTTTATTGTGATGTTTTTAACAGTGTTATAAGAGTGTCATTTCTTCATCATATTGACGACTAAATTATGATTGGATAATTCATTGAATATTTGCGTAACATTTTTTTTTTCTTCTAATAAATATCACAATATTGCTAAACCTCCAAAAAAAAACCCAAATAAAAAAATGTCTTACGCTCTTGGCACTCCTTTGTTTATATGTATATCGAGTGCTAATTTAGAAACCGCATATTTTAAAGGTAAAAATAATAGTCCCTACAAGAACGCGGGGGATTGTCGCCCACCTCGTTGTGTTAAAGATGGAGATGCTATACAAAAGGATATGATTTTTTATTTATTTTTTCTTTTTTAGCAGATGTTTTTTGCATCTTCATATTTTTTAAAAATGAAAAATTCTATAAAGAGCAGGAACATTGATACTTTCAAGGATGCAAATCCTCTCAAGTTATGCCACTAACTTGAGTCAAATATCAAGTTAGAATTGTGTAATTTGGATACTTTGAAGATCTTTAAGAAAAGAGTTTATATTTTTTTTATCCGAAAGACATGCGATTAAAAATAATGAAGTTGTTGGTGACTTGATTTGTAAGTGTAAGACCATGGGGTAAATAATGGTGCATGGTATGATGTATTTGGTGACGTTTGACATATTAAATAATGGAGTATGGACTATGGAGTATGTCAGTAGAAGGAATGGGTAAAAACTGTTTCTCGTCAACTATGAGATACGACTTACGAGTACATATTTACTTTACTTCTATTGTTTATTTAAAAATAATAGCATACATATAAAATAACTGAAGGTGTCAATTATTAACAAGAAGATGTTTTTAGCGAATATGTTTTTATTTAGTATTACTGAATATGTGTATCTATAGAAAATAACAACGTTAGGCTGGTCCCAGTCGCGACTGGACGACTTAGACAACCTCGCTTTACGTCACTTTTCTTCTCCAAATGACCGTGAGACAACCCGAATGCCCCAGTCGACGACCCAAGATTTTTTTTTTTATATAAAAAGAAAAAAGAAAGAAAAGAAAGAAAAAAAAAAAAAAAGATAAAGCAAGTGAATATCGGTCGAGAATCGAACCGATATTCATTTTCTTGATGCCACAACCGATCTCTAGACCGATCTCCACATCCGAAGCACTCGATCTAACATCGGTCGAATCTTCAAAAAAATGTTGCCCAACCGATGTCAAAACCGACGACTGCGACAAGCCTTAATGATTAGTTCCAGAGTAAAATATTGCAACAACAACATATCTTTGTCACCCAACGTTCGGCCGTTTGTATTAAACGAGTGTGGAACCCGCGCGATACAGCGGGATTGCTTTTGTAGCCGTGAATTTGGATAGGGATTATTTTTGCCAAATTGCTATAAAGGACTTACTTTGCAGCGACACTTAAACCTTAGAGATTATTTTTGCCAACTTAGACTTACTTTGCAACGACACTTAAACCTCAGGGACTATTTTCGCCAACTTTTGAAAGTTGGCAATTAATGCTTGCATTTGCAAGCACTGTTGCTCGCCTTTTAGTTATATATAGTAATAGTAATGTAAGGAGATTTATAAAATCTTCACAAACAACTTTCGTATATATATTGTCTTAAATAGAGTACATACATATCAATCATTCGATTTGATTTGCCTACTACCAAAACTAAAGTTACGTAGTATTAGAAAGTTTTCAAAAATAAAAAACAATATTTTATTGGTTGACATTGTGATAATCTCACCCTAATAAAATTTTAAGTATATTTTTAAAGTAAACAATAAATTTAAAACTTTAACGTCTTGCTCCATATCTATACTATTTATAAAGCATATTGACACTTCCCTCCTATTAATTTTTTAAAATTTCTTAAAATTGATTTTTAAGCAAATACAAGTAAACAAGCATCATTTACAAGTATTTAAAGCACAAATAAAACTAAAAAAACACAATTCAACATATACAATTAATACATAATTTAATTAACCCTTCACCAAAATATACAAACTCATAAAGCTAAAGGTACAATCATTATAAACACAAATTTTTAATATCAAATAGTAATCAGCGTAATTAAAAGGTGTTGTGAAAAAAGAACATGGGGCCAAGACATTCCCAACGGGCAACAAGGTATGTGTATTTCGTTTTATGGGCCGAAGCTATGTTCTAACCAAAAATCATATATAATAAAAATTGTCTTGGTTGAAAGTCACTATATGTATGTGTTGATGCATACATTAATTGTATATGTAGCTTAATTAGTTGTATTTGCATAAATTAGATTTATATTATCATTCATTTGTACGATTATTGTTAGAAAGAACCGTGTAACCGAACAACATTTGTTCACCACCAAATATTCACAGGGTACCCGCCGCCGCATCGCGCGAGGTACCCTGCTAGTTTTATACTAAAGTACATTTACCATCGTGGCTAGAGCCATTTTTTTAGCTACAGTACTCTATGCATAAACTATGCTACCAAGATTGCTACTGGCAATCCTGTTTTTGCTAAGAAAATAATGAACGGTACTAACGTGCGTTGCAAAATAGGTCCTGTAGGGACTAACGATGTAAATTTTTTTACATAATTGGTCCTTCATGTTAGATATTCGTTACACAAAAAGTCCTACTAACGGACGTTACATAACGGTTGTTAAATAACGACATTTTATCATTTTTAAATAAAAAGCTCTATATAAAACGCAACGCAGCGAATGCTTGATAACATTCTTTTTTGTAAATTCGAAACCGCTTAATTATATTGTTCACGCTTAAAATACTAAACATATCTAATAGGAACACGCTTAGCACGAATGTTAAATAATACCTTTATATGCAAACACCTCGCTGCGAAGCGCGGGCTAAAAACCTCGTAAGATAACATATATTAACAACAACAATGATACCTGCCTGATACTACTAGAAGTGGGGTATGAATAGTACTACTAAGACTGCAGATAAGTTTGAACTAACTTGAAATATAGACCTCATACACGCTACACAATTGTTATGTAACATAGTTAAATCTATAACTACAAAATGAAATTGAGGATTAGAATAGGGGTAATCTACATGAGCACCCCATGTTTCACTTTTCAAGCATCCCATAGGGTGGGGCCCATGATCCGTACGACCCA
Organism: Chrysanthemum makinoi; assembly: GCA_910596185.1. Taxonomy (NCBI): domain Eukaryota; kingdom Viridiplantae; phylum Streptophyta; class Magnoliopsida; order Asterales; family Asteraceae; genus Chrysanthemum; species Chrysanthemum makinoi. The sequence goes on from OU343218.1 coordinate 165,488,621, forward strand.
TTATTGTCTCTTTTTTTTGTTTTTTTTTTAATTTTATTTAATTGTGTAAGTTAATTTGTGTAGTATTGTTTAAATTGTGTAGTGTTTTTATATGTATAATGTATTTATTTGTGTAGTTTTTTTATATGTAGAGTATATTTATTTGTGTAGTTTTTTACGTTATGTTTTTTTAATTGTGTATTTGTTTCTATTTAATTAAACAATAACAATAAAACATTAAACATTATCACATTAAACAAGTACAACAACAAATGCTACTACTACTACAACGAAATCTACTCCACATGAAGATTATTAATGTCATCTATAAGTTCATAGAGTATTCCACTCGACTGACATGCGTGATCTACTGGATTTCTTGCCAATAGTTATGCCTCCAACGTCTTTATTCTTGCCTTCAACAAATTGTTTTGAGCCAATAGCATGTTGATCGTGTTATCTTTAGTTTCGCAGTTTGAGCACTGCGAAGAAAAGCCTTGACCAAAGTACTTTTTTTGAAATACATCCTTCCACATAAACTATCGACACCCATAGTCTTTCCTGGTACATTTACATGGTGAAACAATTATAAGAAATGTATTCTTAACAAACAAGTTATTGATATATTTACGTAAATAAGCAAACGTTTAGTTATTTACCTTTGATAAAGGACATGCATAATACTTCGGACCACAACTTTTGGGCTTTTGGGATGTTCTTTCAATTATAAGTCCCGTCGACAACGACACAAGAAAGGATTTTCTTGTTGCATCTGGCCAAAAGAATTTGTATAATTATTTACAACATAAATCAAGTAATATCATGGTTCACAAAATTAGAAGCTTCGAATACATAAATAACCAATCTTGTTATAGATTAATAGTTGATACATGGTTCACAAAATCACAATATAACTAGAAAATAAGATCAATCACGCGTAGTCGCTCCAATGATCTTGACATCCGTCCCACGAAACTCTAACTCGAAATGCGTCTCCTCAATCCGAAATCTCTGCTCGTGCTCGCCAACGCGGACGGTACGTAACAAAAGATGAGGAAGAACCGGAGGGACGGTGTATAAAGTTCTCCTCATCTGCACTGGAGATATAGCCGGAGAGGGAGGCACATAAGATGGAGAAGAAGGCACATAATCTGGACTCTCAACACGGCGGGTGTGTTGTCGACACCTTGAATGTCCCTCCACTGAATGTCATCCGATTCCGTAACAAAAGATCGGAAGAACCGGAGCGAGGAGCGTAAATCAGTAACAAAAGATGAGGAGTCGTTTACTATAAATCGAATGTCGTTTACTATAAATCAAGAATCCGTAATCGTCTATACATGTTTTGTCATTTACAATATAAATTAGTAATCGTCTATACATGTTTTGTCGCTTTACAATACAAATCGATGTCGTTTTCTATAAATCAGTAATCGTTTGCAACATATGTCTATACTACGTCCTTCTAAACATGCTTTGTCGTTCAGCAAACAGAGGTGCCCATCCCGCGGCCAAGTCACTTCTAAACCATCTCCATTGTGGGTGAGTATACGGGAGTGGTGAGTTTTCATCAAGAACCGCATGAACGAAGTGGCGGACGGTCTTCCCCACACGAAGAATCACAACGGGGGAAAATAGTTGTGTTGTCTCTGGACCGGACCTAAGCGGAAGACACGTAGTAGATGCTGAATTGGATATGCATACAATTGGATGGTTAAGAGCTGTAGCAATAGCCACTCCTGTGTCTGGCATAATCATCCAGTAATCGTGGGGTGCTGGACCTAATTCAAACCAATTCAGCGAGTTGACCATATGTGTAAGAAAAGTCCCCCACATTTGCATGTAAAGTTCCCGGTGATTGTCTACCTCTTCCCTGACAATAGATCGAAGTCTGGGCCATATCCCTTCGGGATGACCAAGACCTACGCCAAGAGCTCGATACCTACAATTTCCATCACCTTCCACGTTAACAATCCCTAGGATCCACCGTCGAAAAAGAGGTGGAATTCGAGCCATAAAATATTCGCTACTGTCATCTGGAATGTACAACTCGTGTCTTAAATCGCCCTCTCTAGGTTCTTCGTTCAAGTCTGGGACGTTAGAAGGCTCTCCCACGTATGAACTATGTCTCGCAGTTTCTTCATTTAAGTCTCGTACTTTTTTAGGTTTTGTATAGCTTCTGCGGTGCCCTGTGGGGGGTTCTTTGTTCAAATCTGGGATATTTTGTTTAGCCTTGGATTTTTTGTCCTTTGCGCTCGGACGTCCACGAGTACTTTCTTTAATAGCAAGTTGACGGGTTGACACAGATTCAAGAGCGTATATACCTCTGAGCATGTTTAACATATTTTTCTTGACAAACGACGATGCTTTGATAAAAACATTTTGGAATTTTTCTACGTCATCTTGACAAGAAAAATATTGAGGCTCTTCAGGCCGTTGAGGCTCTTGAGGCTCTTCTGGCGTATGAGTATGTCGGACTCTAGGCCAGGGAACACTTAGTGTTCTCCAAAAATTATCAACAACATTAAGCGGAATAGGCGATCCTGTATTCGAAAAAAGTGACTAGTTAAAATTATCGGTATTGACGGGGAGAATAACTTGATAGGCATAAATTTAAAATACATACCATGAATCTAAAGGTAATACAGTTCGTGATAGCATGGTAAACCATAAACTAACAAGAATCGATGACCACATTCATGTGGGTCCACATCCCGTTTACTTTCTGCGAGTATGAGTAGTAAAGCATCTCTTGAAACATTATACCGCAATTTGTTAAATAGTGTGCCCTTACACGAATGCAATTTCTTGATTTTGCTTGTATTCAAAGAGTCTCGTATCGCAGTTTCTTACGCAGCTATAATCTTGTCGACCGAACACAACAACGTGTCTAAGCTGGACTGTGTGGAGCCCAAGTATAACTTCAACAACGCGTGTTTACCCTCAACTCTACATGTTGTTGTCTGCCGAAGCTGCGATATTGATCGGTAATGTACGACACAAACATGCGGTCGTAATGTTGCGCCATTATTAAAATACCCTAAAACATCCGAGAAAACAATGAATTAATAAAGTGAGAAAACAATTCGAGTAGTTATTTATTAAATAATAATAAAAAAATGTATTAATGGGCAAGTACCCTGTTTTTGGACCAATAAATCATGTAGGTGATGATAATAGTGCGTGAACACATCTTCGGTCGGAGCTTTAACCATCAAATCCCATGTCCATCTAACGGACTCATACTCCTCTTCCGTAGCGAATTTGTGTCTGCAATGCTTGAGCACATTTTGATTGATATGCCATCGACAGAGTAATCTGTTAGCGTTTGGGAATTCTGCTCTGCATGCCCCAAGCAACGCTAAATCTCTGTCGGTGACGATAACCCGCGGGTAATATTGTTCTTCTATCACCAACTAAACACATTCCAACACCCATTTGAAATTTGGCTCTTTTCACAGTTCAAAAAGCTAAACGCCATTGAGAATGTTCTGTTTGTTGAAGTAACTCCAATAATTGTAAAGAATGGCGCTTTAAACAACGTGGTGTTGTATGTGGAGTCCATCAGCATGATTTCCGGGAATGTTGTCCACAGGGCATATGACGTCGGGTGAACAAAAAATATTTCCTCTAGCTCATTAGTGTGGTCATTTACCCTGGGGTAATATGTATAACCTTTACGCCTCAAATGTGCTAAAAGGAGTTGTATCGGAGTCATATCACCACGAATGGCGCCGCGTATCTTGTTTTGTGCATTATATATCGTTTTAATGCTAGACACGTTATTCGGATCGCTTTCTTTTAGTGAAGAAAGTATAATTCGTGGTGCTACTTGATGTTTTGTCAATTGCTTCACCAAAACTAACCCACTTTCTTTTAATCGCATGGCCTGTGAAAAACCATGGAACGAGTCTACAAGATCATGATTATGCCTCAGACACTTGACCCTCAAGATCTAACCACTAGTTTTAGCGGTACCAGTTCGACCTTTTATATATTTCGCCAGTAATCTGAATGGGCAATTAATTTTAGCGGTACCAGTTTGCCGTTGAAGTTCATATTCTAAACCTTTACGTCTGAGACGTCCCATGTCTAGAACACTTAAATTCGATTGAGTACTTATAGCCCCTATTTGTTTTAGTTCTTCTTTTAACAATAAGAAAACCGTTCGATTGAGCTGTAGATTGCACCCAATTAGTTAAAACAACTTCATCAGGGAACACCTAAAAAATAATAAATACAACTTTTAATAAACTTTTTAAAAATACAACTTCTAATAAAACTTTTGTAAAACTTTTATAAAACTTAAAAATACAACAAATACTTTTATTACAAATTATAATACTTTTATTTTATAAAAGAGTTAACTTTATTTTATAAAAGAGTTAACTTTTATTACAAATTATTTCATAAAAGAGTTAACTTTTATTTTATAAAAGAGTTATACGTGTGTGGTTGAGGTGTGTGTTACGCGTTCCATTCTTGTGGTGGGGAGGTGTACGTGTTTTCTTTGTCTGAGTTGATATCTGTGTTTCTCTCTCTCTCAATCCTCACACACGTAAACCGTTTCTCTCTCTATCCTCTCGTTTCTCTCTCTCTCTCTCTCTCTCTCTCTCTCTCTCTCTCTCTCTGTGTGTGTGAGTTGATAGATCTGAAAAGTTTTTAGATCTAGATCTAAAAACTTTTTAGATCTTTGGTGATGTTTCTGTGATGTTGTGGTGATGTTTTGGTGGTATATGTGGTGGTGATGTTTTTCTAGATCTAAAAACTTTTTAGATCTAACAAGTAATAATCTTGTTAGATCGTTGGTTACTTGGGTTTCGTTGCTTATTTTTTAGATCTAACAAGTTTTTATATGTTGTGGTGATGTTTCTGTGAGGTTAGATCTTGAAAAAAGTTGAAAAATTGAAAAGTTGTTGTATTTTGTTTATCTGAAAAGTTTTCAAAAATGATTTGTTAGATCTAAAAAAAATTAAAAGTTGGTGGTGATGTTTCTGTGAGGTTGGTTACTTGTTTCATTGCTTATTTTTTAGATCTAACAAGTTTTAAAGGTTTTAGATCTTGAAAAGAATTAAAAAGTTATTGTATTTTGTTTATCTAAAAAGTTTTGAAAAATGATTTATTAGATCTAAAAAAAATAAAAAGTTGGTGGTGATGTTTCTGTGAGGTTGGTTACTTGTTTCGTTGCTTATTTTTTAGATCTAACAAGTTTTAAAGATTTTTAGATCTTGAAAAAAATTATAAAGTTGTTGTATTTTGTTTATCTGAAAAGTTTTGAAACAAGACTTGTTAGATCTAAAAAAAATTAAAAGTTGGTGGTGATGTTTCTGTGAGGTTGGTTACTTGTTTCGTTGCTTATTTTTTAGATCTAACAAGTTTTAAAGGTTTTTAGATCTTGAAAAAAAATAAAAAGTTGTTGTAACTGTTTATCTGAAAAGTTTTAAAACAAGACTTGTTAGATCTATAAAAAATGAAAACTTGGTGGTGATGTTTCTGTGATGTTGGTTACTTGTTTCGTTGCTTATTTTTTAGATCTAACAAGTTTTAAAGGTTTTTAGATCTTGAAAAAAATTATAAAGTTGTTGTATTTGTTTATCTGAAAAGTTTTGAAACAAGACTTGTTAGATCTAAAAAAAAATTAAAACTTGGTGGTGATGTTTCTGTGAGGTTGGTTACTTGTTTCGTTGCTTATTTTTTAGATCTAACAAGTTTTAAAGGTTTTTAGATCTTGAAAAAAATTAAAAAGTTGTTGTATTTGTTTATCTGAAAAGTTTTGAAACAAGACTTGTTATATCTAAAAAAAATAAAACTTGATGGTGATGTTTCTGTGAGGTTGGTTACTTGTTTCGTTGCTTATTTTTTAGATCTAAAAAGTTTTAAAGGTTTTTAGATCTTGAAAAAAATTAAAAAGTTGTTGTATTTGTTTATCTGAAAAGTTTTGAAACTAGACTTGTTAGATCTAAAAAAAATTAAAACTTGGTGGTGATGTTTCTGTGAGGTTGGTTACTTGTTTCGTTGCTTATTTTTTAGATCTAACAAGTTTTTATTTTTTGTGGTGATGTTTTGCAGGTGATACTCTAATGAGTCACCTGATTATTTGCTGTGGTGATGTTTCTGTTGAAACTTGTTGGGGTGCCTATGCAGTTTCATTACTGGATGGTAAAGTGAGCAGTTTTATCTCACTTTGCAACTTTAAATGAATAAATAGGTTTTAAAAAAAAGGCAATGATGATTTTTATAAAAAAAAATCTTAAGAGTTTTGGCATGGCAAATATGAATGGACGGTAAAGTGAGTTTATATCTCACTTTGCAACATTCATATTTGCAGCCAACATGATTGTTTATATCGTAATAAGGAGCTAATAATCTGAGCCTTACCTCTTGTGTGTCAAATGGTGAACTAGACATGGTTGTTTGTGGTGTTGTTGCTTGTTGTTGTTGTTGCTTGTTGGTGTTGTTGCTTGTGGTGCTGTTGCTTATTGTGGTGGACCACTTGTGTTGTCTGCTTTCTTGTTGGTGTTGTTGGTTGTTGCTTTCTTGTTTGTGCTTAGTTTTTTAGTTTTTAGTTTGTGTTGTTGCTTTCTTGTTGGTGTTGTTGGTGTTGTTGCTTTCTTGTGGCATTATAAGCCTGAAGTGCCTGCATAGCAACTCCCCTTTGAGAATCTTAGTTACTTTCTTGTGAACTTTTGCAGTTTTGGAATCCTACTTACCACATTCATGTTGAAAACGTGTAAACGTGAATATTATTGAACTTGTGAGGCTTGTGTCCTGAATACTTGTGACTTGTGCAGTTAGTCAAGTGACTTATGCAGTTTGAGACTTGTGCAGTTTTGGACTTGTGAGACTTGTGCAGTTCCTATGAACTTGTGACTTTGTGCAGTTATGACTTAAAATTTTCCAAGGCGATGATGATAACCGAAACCGAATGGACGGTAAAGTGAGATCAAATATCACTTTGCAACCTTCGAATTTGAGCCTTAAAATTTTCCGAGGCGATGATGATTTTTGAGCATTAAAATTTTCCGAGGCGATGATGATAACCGAAACCGAATGGACGGTAAAGTGAGATAAAATCTCACTTTGAAACCTTCGAATCTGAGCCTCAAAAATTTTCCGACTACATTTTTTTTTAAAGTTATAAAACTGAAACTAATAGTTGTAAAACAAAAAAAAAACTTGTAAACAAAGTTATAAAACTTTGTAAACAAAACTTGTAAAAAAAAAGTTGTAAAAAAAAACTTGAAAAACAAAAAAGGTTGTAAAACTAAAAAAAAAAAACCTAAGTCACAGCAGTCCAAGCAGCACCCCACCTTATAATATTTTGGCACGATAATCGAGAAAAAACATTCCCCCATCACATCCCCAATGATTGGGAACCATAGAAAAATGCAAACACCCCCTACATGGGGTGCCTGCATAGCAGGACCCTTAGAATATCGTTCGTTGTGAAGCTGGCTCAATTTTATTACTTCCATATAACAAAATATAGTAATCTATTTTAGGCCCTAGAGCCATCTACTCACAAATGATGACATGTTCTGTACATTGTATAAGAGGGGAAGGTGTGGTGAAGAGGCTTCACCTCTTCATCACCGTCATGTCAGCGCCACATCATCATAACAAACCTCCACAACTAACCCCGACTTATAACAAACCTCAACCTCTTCATTTGGGGCCGACCACTACAACTTTATTTTTTTTATTCAAATTTCCAAATAAACTAAATTCATTTCATTAAAAATAAAAATACAATACAACATAATAAAAAACATACGAAACGTAAAATAAAGATACAGTAAATTATAACGAATAAAAAACATAATAAAAATACAAGACAACATAATAAAAAACATACGGAACGTAAATTATAACGAAACTAATTATTTGGATTCTGTTGTTGAAATTGTTTCCATTGAAGTTGTTGCCAAACATGCTCGATGAGACATCGTTGAAGCTTTGCGTGTTTGCGTTTATCATGTAGTTCTTTGGTTTTTTTCATTTGCAATTCGCAACGGCTTCAAGCATTATAGTTGGATATTTTTTATCACATCTGTGAAATTGGCCTTGCCATTCTTTTGGACAGTTTTTCCATTCCTAGTGCATACAATCGATGCTCCCCAACATTCCCGGTGTTAGGATTTAGTAAATCCGGTAGTTAAAGAGTCGGTCACCTCAAGTATATGTATTCGTTAGAAAGCTCGTAGTCGTAGTCATTTAATGTTTGTAAGTAGTTTATTAAGTAATACCGTGGAGGACGGACGGGTCTTTACCCACTGTATGCCTGATCCACAGCCCGAAGGAGGGCGTGTCATGTTTGTAACTATAAATACCCTTTGCCTCCCAAGGCAAAGGGTTGGAGCTTTTCAATATCATTTTTCTTTGTCTCACTAAGTTCCCAACACTCTTCCACTTTCTCTCTCTTGAACTCATTCTATACGCCTCTTATGAGTGTGTGTTTATGTGTTTATGAAAACCAATATGTTACAAATGGTATCAAGAGCCATGGTTTGATCACTCATCTTTCATGTTCTTGGATTTCTAGTGGTTTTCATAAGGTTTTTGGGTTTTAATGAGTTTAGAGTAGTTTTCTCATTTGTATCATTTCTTGTGTTAAAGTATGAATTTTGATAGTACTTTTGTGTTTAGAATCATTATAAGTGTTTAGGTTTTGGTTTGGAAGGCTTGAATCATCATGGTTGGATTGTTTTTGGATTGAAAAGTGTTGTTTTTGAAAGTTTCATGTATGCGGTTTGACTCTCGAATAGTATTTCTTCTATGCGGTTTGTCCTGAAAACTATGCGATTTGTCTCTAAAATGAACGCTTGTTGAAGCGGTTTGTCATATTTTGTATGCGATTTGTCATATTTCATGAAGCGATTTGTCTAGTATGCGGTTTGTCTATTGAGACAAAACAACAAGAAAGGACAAAGTAGTGGAAGTAGTGGGTGTACTTGTGTACTATGCGATTTGTCAACTTATGCGGTTTGTGTGTTATGCATTTTGACTGTTAAGCGTTTTGTCTACTTCAGCGAATTGTCTCTTAAGCGATTTGTCAAGTAAGCGGTTTGAAACTTAAGCGTTTTGACACTTAGGTGATTTGTCAAGTAAGCGGTTTGACACTTAAGCGTTTTGACACTTAAGCGATTTGTTTGGAAAGTGATTTGAGTAGGAAGCGAGTTGACTGAAGCGGTTTGTCAAGGGTGCGATTTGACTGAAGCGGTTTATCAAGGGCGTGTTTTTTCTTTTGAGAATTATCATTTCTTTCTGATACGTTTTACGGTTTTCTCTTGATTTAGTAAAATCCCGTGAAAGAATCTATTTCCCGGTTTAATCATAGAGTAGTAAAATCCCGTGGAATTTGTAATCATGTCTACAATCACCTCTTCCGTTGCTGATGACGTTCAAGCTGCAGGATCCGATACTCGTCCTCCCATGCTGGATAGAACCGACTATGACTCTTGGGCTCAAATAATCAGACTGTATTTCTTAGGAAAGGAAAATGGAGTTAACATACTTAAGTCAATTGATGAAGGACCATAACAAATTGAAACTACTAGAGATGTCCTTGAAACCGCTGCTGATGGTTCAGTTGTATTGGGATTGGATAGACCAAAGACGTATGATGAGCTGGATGATAAGGAGAAGAAGAGATACGATGCAGACATCAGAGCCTCAAACATCATACTTCAAGGTTTACCTAAGGACATTTACAAGTTAATCAATCACAACACTGAGGCCAAGGCTATTTAGGATAATGTCAAGATACTTCTCTCTAGATCGGAACTAACTAAGGAAGACAGGGAGTCTCAGCTATATGATGACTTTGAAAACTTTAATATGAATCCAGGAGAAAGCGTTACTGAATATCATGTGAGATTCCACAAGCTTGTGAATGATATGAGGAATATCAAAATGACAATGCCAAATATCCAGCTCAATTTAAAGTTTGTGAACAACATGAATCCCGAATGGCACAAATTTGTCACTGCATTCAAGCTAAACAAAGGATTGAGGAACACCAATTACGAGCAATTGTATGCTTATTTGCTTCAAAATGAGAAACATGCTGCATTTGAACGAATGATCATGGAAAAGTTCAAGACCAATATTGGAGATGCAAGCTCTTCGAATGATTCAACTGCATTCTACACAAATGTGGGAATAACTACTAAAGCATCATAAGTCATACCTACTGGAGATGGTAATCACAAACTCATTCCGGATCCAATGTATAAGCCTTTAGACTAAGACACATTCATGGAACACCTTGTCAATCAACTGGCTCTAATGGTCAACCAAAACTTGAACTTCACCCCACACACCAACAATCACCTCAGAACTGCATCAAATCTTCACAATCATGCTACATTTAAAGAAGGAAAGATAGTGGTGCCAAACGTGCAAGGAAGATAGAATGCATACCTTCCACATAATGAACAAGGAAATGTAGGTGCTGGTTATGGGAATGCTGGTGTTGGTGGAGGATATGTGGGTAATCAGAATCGTGGAAGGAACATGGCCCAGGGTCAAGTAAAGCCAATTAAGTGCTACAACTGTGGTGGAGAAGGACACATCGCAAGGAACTACACTCTTCCAAAACGTCCACAAAATGCAGAGTAATTCAGGGACAAAATGCTACTGGTGCTAGCTCAAGACAATGGAGCTGTGTTGAATGAGGAAGAACTGCTATTTCTTGCTGAGGGAAATGCTAAAACTTATGATGCTGATGTGGATGAACAGCCAGTGCAGGGTATGGGTCAGAACAATCCCAATGCATTTCAAGTTGCAGACTGCGATGCATTTGACTCTGATGTCGATGATGAACCAACTGCCCATACCATCTTCATGGCTAGTATCTCACCAATGGTCTCTCCAAAGGTTCCTTCACCACAATAGGCAGCTCAAAAGGTAATCTATGATGGCAATGAGGTTGGTAAGAAAGCAAAAGTAGCTCAAAAGGTAATCTATGATGGCAATGAGATTCTTAAGCCTAGACAAAAGCCTACATGTGCTGAGTGCACTGAGGAGGATAGAGAATTAGAAGATGTCACTAGAGAGAAAATGGATAATAAACTTAAAGATCCTTGGTTCACAAAGTATAACATCACATTTAAAACACCGAATTATGCTAAGGAAAACTGGATTGCCTTTAACAAGTTTAGACCTCAGACCCAGCTGACCCCTGAGCAAGTTTTCTGGAAGAAAGATATGGATAAGCAAAAAGCAGATGATCTTGTTGAAAAGAATCCCTCTTGTAGGAAATTGCCTCCAGCCAATGTGTATCCTCCAAATACACCTATGCATTTAGTACCTAGAACTCTTCCCGCACAAAGCAAGACCTTAGTCAGCTTATATGTAGTTTACCAACTATTTGTTGACTTTGAGAAAACATGTAAGAAGAGAATCACTCCAACCGGGATTACTGAAGGGGAAAGGGGTTTTGAGCAAACTAAAGAATGTTATTTAACTGAAGTCATATCTTTCTTTAAAAAATTAAAAGAACAATTTGAATCTCTTCAAAAGGCCATAGATATCGAGGTTAAAGACATGAAAAGAATGTTTAATGAACTGGAAATTGAGGTAAAAGATTATGAATGTGAGCTTAAAAGTAATGAGATTGAGAGGAAGAATCCGCATATCTTTAATGATAACTTGATTTCTAGATGCGTTGCTCAGGATGTATTCTACACTGTTACAAATTATTCTATTACTGCTTCTCAATTTCATGAATTATCTGTTGCCCTGAAAGTCTCCCATGATCGTGTCATTGAGCTTGAAACCACAAATTCAAAATTGCATGAGAAAATTGAACAGGATGATCATGATAACTTTGTCAAACATTTTTCTAAATTGGAAGTTGAACATCTTGCCTTGCAATTAAAATATCAACATCTCAAAGAAAATGTTAAAACCTCAGATGTCAAGACATCCTCGGATGCTCCTGAGTTTGATGCAGTTTTTGAAATTAGCAAACGTGATGAACAAATTCGAGCCCATTGCAACATAATCAAAAGATTGAAAACCCAAATTTCACAATTAAAAGGTGAAAAGAATGATGTGACTGGCTCCCAAATGCCTCCTCCCTTGGATTCTCAAAATTCTCAAAACTTTTATCTTCAAAATATCATTAATGTTTTACAACAAGAAAATGAATGTTTTCAAGCAGAAAATGAAAAAGTTAAACAACATTTCAAAGAGTTACATGATTCAATTAAGGTCACTCGTGACAAGAACAATGAAAAAATAACCTCTTTGCAAAAGGAAATTGAGAATCTGAAGAGTCAGGTAAAAGGGAAAATGCCAATTGATTGTAATGAGATTTCTGCACCAAAGGTGCCTACTTGTACTAAATATGCTATGTCTGTGAAGTATATTCCTCCTCATCTTAGGAACAATGGTCTCGCTATTCAAACATATTTTTCGTACCTTAAGTATAGTCTAGAATGTCTCCGTGAGATTGTTGAATAGGATAAGATAGAAAAACCACTTGATAATGCAATTGGGCATGCATGCTTATATGCCAAACGTTCTCAGGAACTTTTAGAATGCTTAATAGCAATATGTCCTAAATCTGATACTAGGAAAGATAGAGTCGTAATGCCTTGCTCTATGCCATCTGACACTAGGAAAGATAGAGTTGTTATGCCTTGCCCCATGCCAAAATTCAAGCAAGTGACCCTTGATATGCCTTGTTCCATGGCAAAATTCAAGCAAGTGACCTTTGATGTGCCTCCTAGTACTTCAGATCCCAACACTTCTAGACCAGGAATGCAGAAAGTAGTAAAACCAACTAATGTTCCCATCATTCCCTCTATAGGAGTAATCAGTGATACTAAGGCAAGCGAGTCAAAGCCTCCAGGAAATACAAAGCAAGATAGGACCTCACAGGCTAAGAGTAATCAAGGGAAGAATGTAGAAGACCACCCTAGGAACAATAAGTTTGTGTTGAATAAGACGAATCGTGTTGATTCTAGTATTAGCTATAAGCGTACTGTAATTAATTCGAATTCTGCTACTATTTGCAAAACATGTAATGAATGTTTGGTTTCTGGTATTAATCATGAATGTGCCGTGAATGAATTGAGTTATGTTACTAAATCTCCAGTCAGAAATGTAAGAAGTGCTAAACAGGTTAAGGATGTCAGAAAACCAATGAGGAAAAAGGTTAGTAAACATTGGAAACAGACAGGAAGAAAATTTAGTAATATAGGTTATCAATGGATGCCTATTGGTCGTAAATTCAAGCTAAATGAATTGTGCCCTAAATTATCTAGATCAATGCCCATTAGGAAATGGATGCCCACTGGTAGAGTGATACCTTTAAGAAGTGAACACACTTTGATGGATCTTAAACACACACCTTGTGTTAGTGATATTTTGAGTTATATTAATAAGCACGCGGAATATACTTAGTAATACTTAGAAGATGGTTTATATGATGTATTGTAAGTGAGAACAGTTTAACACAAAGCTCCAATATTATTAAGAATAATACGAGTGATCTTGCTAATCACTAGGGTTACACCTTGAAGCTTATATGAATGATACGTACACTAGACAATGACCTAGGATCTTCTTTTATAGCACAAGAAGTCCTTTACAAGATAAGTATAATACTAACAATATAGAATATACACAAGATCTTTTCTATACTTATCAATACACGGATACATAACAATTATCCTAATAGCAGTGGTAATAATGTACTGGCAGTGGTAATGAGTTTCCACTGCTAGTGTAATCTTTGGCAGTGTCTTCCACAGCTTATCAGTGGTAGCTGTTATTCCCAACAATCCTCCCCTAAACTTATAATTTCTCTACAAATTAATAAGTTTCTTCAATCTGAATCTTCTTTAAGGATTTGGGGAATTCTATCGAACACTTCTGTTGGGAATTATACGTTTGAGTTGATAAGACAAAAAGAATGAAACAAGAGGGACTTAATATGACAAGAAAGAAACCTACAAAAAGATGGAAAGACTTGCTTGCAAAAGAAGTTTTATTTATTAGTCCTTAGTAGAGATTTGTAAACCCTAATCCTCTAGTATATAAAGAGGACATGGGGTGTAGGTTTTAATTAAGTCTTCCAAGATGTAGTCGACTTAAAGGTGTGTGTGTGTGTCCTAGGCGTAAAGTATTGTAAACGCCTAGGTTATTAGTTAGTAGTTTAGTTATCTAGACGTGTTCCTATAAACGTCTAAGATTAGTTAGTTTTAGTGAATGAAAACCTTTAGCAATAACATTGATGTTCTTTATTATTCCGCTGCGTATGTATATGTTATTGTTATCCCTAGCTGAGCTTATAAATGATCTTCACAATTGGTATCAGAGAGTACGTATCATTAGAGTCTTAGAGTTAACGATTACAAGTTATTTAGAGTTTTAGAGAAGTTCGATATTCTTAGAGTTGTTGAAGTATCTGCATAATAAGCAGATTTAGAGTTAATAATAAAAGTTATTCTTCTTAGATTTGTTAAGTAAATTCCACGTACTTAATAAAGATTACTCAGTGTTTCATTGTTAATAACTTAGGATTTATCCGAGGTTGTTAAACCTTAAACAAGCTATTTAAGTTAGTTTGGTTAGAGTACATCGATCCAACAAGTGGTATCAGAGCTTGTGTGGAAACTCTGACTAAGAAGAAACCCTCAAACCCTACTACAACTAAACCTAAAGATGTCGACTGAAGCTGTTCCACCACCATCAATCACCTCACTCATAATTCCAATCATCAAGAAGGGAGAATATGACTTATGGTGTATGAAGATGAGGCAGTACATTGCCATTACAGACCATGCTTTATGGAATGTAATTTTGAATGGTAATGAAGTCGTTCCAGATCCTGTAGAGATTCCTGGCCAACCCAAAGCACCTAAGGCTGTCTTACCAGCAGCTACCATAAGGAATCAAGAGAAGGCTCTTAACATACTCCTATCTGCTATACCTGATGGACATCTACTGAAATTTTATGATGCTAAAGATGCAAAGCAGCTCTGGGCTGCTCTCAAGACTAGATTTGGAGGGAATGAAGCTTCTAAGAAGATGCACAGAAATCTACTGAAGCAACAGTTTGAAACTTTCACAGTTGGTGAAAGAGAGAGTCTTGATGCTGCATATGATAGGTTTCAAAATCTCCTCAACATGTTGGAGTTATACAAGGCAGAAGTATCAGTTGAAGATGTTAATCTGAAGTTTCTAAGGAGTTTGTCATCTACATGGCATGTGATTGCTACAATGATCAGAGGAAAACCTGGTTTGGATGTCATGGACTTTGATGATCTCTACAACCATCTGAAGGTGTATGAGCATGAGATGAATGGTCAAACAAGTTCTAAGTCTCACAGTATTGCTTTTCTATCATCTGAAAAGAGGGGCAGTACTTCAACCAAAGTACTGTTTCTCCTACTCAAAGTGTTGTGCCTCAAAGTACTGTCTCATATGCTGCTCCCACACATGTTCACCAAGCTCCACCAACTACTACTATGCACTCAGATGAGGTTGTATGCTCATTATTTGCACAGCAAGCTAGTTTACATGTCACTTATGAAGAAGATCTAGCACAGATTGAAGAAGATGCACTTGAAGAAATTGATATCAGGTGGCAAGTTGCTATGATCACTGCAAGAATCAAAAAGTATATGAAGAAGACAGGCAAAAGCATTGACTTCAAACCAAAACAGGGAATAACTTTTGACAAATCCAAAATTGAATGCTTCAATTGTCAAAAGACTGGACACTTTGCAAGGGAGTGCAGGTTTGCTAAATATCAAGCAAACAGGACATCTGAGAAACAAAATCTTGAGTTAAAAGAAATCCCAATTACTGAAACAAAGGCCTTGGTTGCTCAAGAGAAGTTGTCAGAGGTTGACTGGAGTGAAGAGTTTGATGATGAACCAGTGACTTACTGCATGGTAGCTGTGGAAGAAGAAGTTGAAGATTCAGTGGAAGAATTGGATTGGAGCACTGCTTTTGATGAGGAACCTGAACATGCTGCTTTGGAATCCAGAGATTGTCTAGGAGGATTTTATTGGAGCTTGGAGCATGAAGATGATCCTGTTTTACTTGCAATGGTAGCTACATCACCAAGTTCAACCCCTATCTCTGAGGTATGCTCAAATTGTCATGACTTTTATCAAAAACTGTTAAATAGTTATGTGATTGAAAGAGATAACTGTATAAGGGCTAGGTCTGAGGTAGCAGGTTACCAAATCACTTTAGAGTCTATGGAAGCCAAAATATTAACACATGAAAATAATGAAATGGCTTGGGCTGAAAAGTATGAACAACAGGATTACCAGTTAAAACTAAGTGAATGGAAACTAAACTGTAAGATTTATGAAATTGAGAAACTAACTAAGGAGAGGGATGATCTATTAGCTAAGTTTGATGCCTGGAATGAATCTGGTCTCTCACATGTTGCTTATGTTGAAAAACAGAGAAGAGCTTACGTTAGAACTGGTCTAGGATTTGGTATGGATTTTAGTAAGATAGAAGAAACCTCATCTAGTGATTAGGATGAATGTGATTTTGAGGATGTAACCACTAGTGATGATGAACTCATTAATTATGTAGACACATCTAGTAATGAGGAATCCGTAATTGAAACACCTCCTGAGTTTAAGAAAGATGTTGGTTATCATGCAGTCCCTCCTCCCACTGGAATTTATCAACCCCCTAGGCCTGATGTCTCTCATTTTGGAGTAGATAGTCTAGAGTTTAGGAAGAAGCTTATTGGTCAATCTAGGACTGAAACCCCAAAAGAAACTGTTGAAACCAATGTTCAAAGTCAAGCAGTACCTTCAACTCAAAGTACTGCTCCACAAGTAGTACCTTCAGGAAAACCTTTTCAAAACTGTACTGCTAAACCTTTTTGGGATAACTTTGGTCAAAACAGATATAATCATTCACCTAAAAGGCAAAATAGTTTTGGTCATAGACATAGGAGTAGACACTTTGGAAGTATGGGTGAAAAACTGTGCTTTGTGTGTTATAGTCCTAATCACGTAATCAAAGATTGTGACCGACACTCAGAATATCTTAGCAAGTTTCCAAAGAATAGGTCTACAAACCAGAAACCTAGAGAGCACAAACCAGTATGGAATAATACAAATAGGGTAAATCATAGTAATTTCTCACCAGACCATAGGCACCCTCACCAGAGAAGACCTTTTTCTAAACCACAAGCAGTACCTTCCCAAGGTACTGCTCAATTAAAACAAGGTACTACTCACACTACTTGGAATAGGAACCCTAGGAGATCTCACTATTATCAACCTAGAAGGTACTATAATTCACATAGGGGATCTAGATCACAGGAACCAACTGTTAAAACTGAATGGGTTAAAAGGGAAAGTACTGCTGAGGGACAAACAGTACTTTCAACAAAAAGTGAATCTGATGTTTTTGTGATACAAGATAAAGTGAATGAATCTACAAAAGAGAGCTTTGTTAAAAATCCAGAAAGTTTTGAAAATCCACATGTGAAGAACCAAAAGATAATTTTGGATCATGTTTTAAAAGATAGTGGGAATTACATACTCAAAGAATTTGAGTTTGTAACTCCACAAGGGGAACACAAGTCAGTAATGGCTTGGGTTCCTAAAGGAAACTAACTCTCTATATTTCTGTGCAGGGCAACCCAGAAGAGGAGCTTAAAGATCATCTGATTGTAGATAGTGGTTGCTCTGGAAGTATGACAGGAGATAAGGAGATTCTGTCTGATTTTTGATTTATTAGTGGAGGAAGAGTTGCATTTGGGAATGATCCTAATGGAGGAAGGATTACTGGGAAAGGAACTATCAAAGCAGGGCGAATTGATTTTGATAATGTTAGATATGTGAAGGAGCTCAAGTTCAACTTATTGTGAGTCTCTCAAATCTGTGACAAAAAGCATCATGTGTTATTCACTAACACAGAATGTCTCATCCTTTCCTCTGAATTTCAACCTGTTGATGATAACTTGGTAGTACTCAGAGTACCAAGAACCAATGATGTGTATAGTCTGGACATGAAGAGTCTTCACTCTTATGGGAAAGCCACCTGTTTAGTGGCAAAAGCATCAACTGAAGAGGCACATCAGTGGCATAGAAGATTGGGCCATGTTAATTTCAAGAATATCAACAAGCTGGTCAAAGGCAATTTAGTTAGAGGTTTACCTTCAAAGACTTACAAGAATGATCACTCATGCTTGGCATGTAAGAAGGGTAAACAACATAAAGCTTCATGCAAGAAGCTTGAGGAGAGAACTATTAGAGAACCATTAGAGCTGTTACATATGGATCTGTTTGGACCTGTCTCTGTCACAAGTTTAAACAAGAAGAAGTACTGCTTGGTTATTACAGATGATTGCAGTAGATTCAGTTGGGTATTTTTCTTGGGATTTAAAGATGACACTTTTGATGCTATTCAGACTCTAATCATAGCACTGGAAAACCAATTGAGACTCAAGGTTAGAGGTATTAGATGTGACAATGGGACTGAATTCAAGAACAAGCTTATGGATGAATTTTGTGCTAACAAAGTAATCAAGAGGGAATTCAGTATTGCTAGAACACCACAGCAAAATGGTGTTGCAGAGAGGAAGAATAGGACTTTAATTGAAGCAGCCAGAACTATGCTTGCAGACTCACAACTACCTATTCAATTTTTTGCTGAGGCTGTAAGTACTGCTTGCTATGTCCTTAACAGAGTATCAGTCACCAAGCCACAAATGAAGACACCTTATGAGTTGCTGATGGGCAACAAACCCAACATTCGATTTTTGAAGCCTTTTGGATGCCCTCTCACTATTTTAAACAGTATTGATAATCTGAGAAAGTTTTATGGCAAGTCAGAAGAAGGGTATTTATTGGGATATTGTACCAACAGCAAGGGCTTTAGAGTATACAACAGAGTTACTAAGAAGGTTCAAGATTGTCTTCATGTTGAGTTTTTAGAAGATCAAGAGAATCAGAAGGGTAAAGGTCCTGATTGGATGTTTGATCTTGAAGTTTTAACTCCTTCCATGAACTATGTACCTGTCAGAGAAGAAAATCAACCTATGTACAATGGAGAAGATTCACAATATGTTGTTCATGGAGTTCATATTAGACCTGATATTGTTCCTGATGAAGCTCCGAAGCAAAATACTGATGAACCAAAGGAAAGTACTGACGAACCAAAGGAAAGTACTGATGAACCAAAATCTTCACTATCTGCTGAGGATC
This sequence comes from Chrysanthemum makinoi, assembly GCA_910596185.1. Classification (NCBI taxonomy): domain Eukaryota; kingdom Viridiplantae; phylum Streptophyta; class Magnoliopsida; order Asterales; family Asteraceae; genus Chrysanthemum; species Chrysanthemum makinoi. The sequence goes on from OU343218.1 coordinate 165,507,805, forward strand.
AAGCTATTCAAGAGACACTTAATCAGATGCTTTTTCAAGATGTAATGGCACATTCTTATACTGATGAACAAAGAAGAGCTTATGAAGAAGCAAAGAAAAAGAACAAGAATGCTAAAAATTCTTACAATACTTTGGACAGTACTTTCGACCAAGGTACTAATGCACCTGTTGACAGTACTTTAGATGATTTGGATGATCCTACCATGCCTGGCTTAGAAGATACTGATGACGAGTTGGATAATGAAGGTATTTTCTCAGATTCCAATGAAGATGCTGATTTTACTAATCTGGGTGATAATCTTGAAGTTCTACAGTCTCCAACCTTACGAATTCATAAGAATCATCCTACTGATCAAATCATTGGTCCTTCTACTTCTGGTGTCATGACAAGACACAAAGCTAAGACTTTTACTAAACCTCACAATGCTTTACTTAGCTTTGTGTATAAACAAAACAGGCTGAATCATAAGGACCATCAAACCTGCCTATTTACTTGTTTTATCTCTCAAGAGGAACCCAAGAATATTGCTCAAGCATTGACTAAAGAAAGTTGGGTTGAAGCTATGCAGGAAGAACTTCTTCAATTTAAACTTCAAGAAGTTTGGGTATTATGTGATCTTCCAGATGAGAAGAAAGTTATTGGAACCAGATGGGTCTTTAGAGTCAAGAGAGATGAAAGAGGCAATGTTATCAAAAACAAAGCAAGGTTAGTAGCTCAAGGCTACAGACAGGAAGAGGGAGTAGATTATGATGAAGTATTTGCTCCTGTTGCAAGGATTGAAGCAATTAGAATCTTTCTTGCCTTTGCTTTATATATGGGATTTCAGGTTTACCAGATGGATGTCAAGAGTGCTTTTCTCTATGGAACTATTCAAGAGGAGGTCTATGTTAAACAGCCTCCTAGTTTTGAAGATCCTGCTCATCCAAACAAAGTCTACAAGGTGGTTAAGGCTCTTTATGGCCTTCATCAGGCACCTAGAGCTTGGTATGAGAGGCTCTACACTTTCTTATTAAAACATGGTTACAGAAGGGGAGCTATTGATAAGACTTTGTTTATCAAGAGAGACAAGAAGGATATCATGTTAGTTCAAGTCTATGTTGATGATATCATCTTTGGAGCTACCAAACAGTCTATGGTTAAAGAGTTTGAGCAGCTGATGCAGAAAGAATTTCAAATGAGTTCAATGGGTGAGTTAACATTCTTTTTGGGACTTCAAGTTAAGCAGTCAAAAGAAGGTATCTTTATCAGTCAAGACAAGTATGTATCTGACATACTTAAGAAGTTCAATTTTGATGCTATGAAGCCAGTAACTACACCTATTAAATCTATCAACTCATTGGGCAAAGATGAAGATGGACAACCTGTTGAAGTCAAGTTATACAGATCAATGATGGGTTGTCTTATGTATCTTCTGCGTCAAGGCGATATCATGTTTGCTGTGTGTTTATGTGCAAGATATCAAGTCTCACCAAAGATCTCTCATGTGAATGCAGTTAAGAGGATTTTTAGTTATTTGAAACAACAACCTAAGTTGGGGTTGTGGTATCCTAAGGAGTCACCCTTTCACTTGGAAGCCTTTTCAGATAGTGATTATGCAGGTGATAACTATGATAGAAGATCAACAACTGGAGGATGCCAATATCTTGGAAGAAGATTAGTCTCCTGGCAATGCAAGAAACAGACAATTGCAGCAACATCATCTCTGGCTGAATATGTGGCTGCTGCAAGCTGTTGTGGACAAGTTTTGTGGATGCAGAATCAACTCTTGGACTATGGGTTCAATTTTAAGAATACTCCTATCAATATTGATAATGAGAGTACTATCTGTATTGTGAAGAATCCAGTTTATCATTCCAAGACCAAGCACATTCAGATTCGGCATCACTTCATCAGAGATTGTTATGAGCATAGGCTCATTAATGTGATCAAGGTTCACACAGATGATAATGTAGCTGATTTACTCACCAAAGGCTTTGATGTTTCAAGATTCAATCACTTGGTGGTGAGTATTGGCATGATTAATTACTGAGCTACATTTAAGGGGAGGACTATTAAGTATTAGTATAGTCCTATGCATTGCTTGAGGGGAGGATATGTATGTATACTTAGTTTGTACAGAGAAATTTGGGAAAGTACTGCTTTTGTTTTTATGAAAGTACTGTCTGGAAAGTACTGCAAAGGAAACTACTGCATACGTGGAAGTACTGTTTGTCGTATTAAAGTACTGTTCTAACGGTTATATTGAGGGGTAATTAATTCTAACGGTAACTCTGTTATTATGGGCTGTGATTTTTTAAATCTCATCTATAAATAACTACTCTCCGATTTTCCCTCTCATATTGATACTTTAGAATCTTTTCCATATTTCTCTCACCATCTCTTTATTATTCGATCATCTTTCTTACTTGTGCTCACAAATTCATCAATGGCGAATCGATCTACAGTTTCAAAGCACAACATGGTGGCTAATTTAGAAAAGACTGAGGTGAATGTGGCTTTTCATGATATAATTGATTATCTTACTGGGTCGCCAATCAGTTATGCTCTTTTAGTGGAGCTAGATATAATTGCACCTTGGATTCAAGAATTTTGGGCTAATGCTAGGGATAATATGGAGAATGATGAATATTATGTTCGATCAACAGTTGCTGGAAGAACTGTAAAGATTGCAGAAGCTTCTATTAGAGAAGACTTATTGTTTAATGATGAAGAAGGGGCCATTCGTTTCAATAAACAATTGATTTGGGATACATTTAGGGATCTTGGTTATGAAGGGTCTTTAGCAGAACAAAAATTCAAGAAACCCTTATTTTGTCCTCACTAGAAATTTTTAGTTCATGTGTTGCTTCATTGCATAAGTGCTAAAAGTACCTCTTGGGAGCAGTTTTGGTCAAATATAGCATCTGCTATCGTTGGGTTAGCTACCAATCGGGTTTTTAACTTCTCACGGCTAATTCTGGATGGAATGCTCTCCCATATCTCACATGGATCCAAATGGTTAATGTACCCAAGGTTTATACAGGTTTTCTTGAACAAGCAGCTTGCTGATGTACCAAAACCTACAGACTTACTACCTGTTGTGATTCAACAAGCCAAGATTTTTACCTTTATGGTAAGAAGAAGTGATTTATTCAAAGGTCAAGATACTCCTTTAACTTCTTCTATGATGGAGATTGTTCAGGCTATTAGAGATGAAGCTGAAGATGATGAAGATGCTGATGACAGAGAAGGTACTGCTTCTACACAGGGTACTGCTTCTCTAAGTGCTGCATCACAAGGTACTGCTTCACACAGTACTGCTTCCCAAAGTACTGAAGTTAGGGAATCTATAGCAAGTTCACTTCCACCATCTCCACAAGTATCTATTTATGCTTCTCAATAGGAAGCACATTCATTATCTGAAGGAGATGAAGCATCTATGGCGTCTGAGGGACAAGGACTCAATTCTTATGCCATATCAAGGGAATTAACTCGATTAAAGAAGTCTTTTGAAGTTCAGGCTAAACAAATTAAGCGGTTAAAGCTCCGATTTAGAAGGTTAAAGAAATTTGTTAATCCTTTTATAAAAAGTTATAATCTCTAGGTTAACGAAGAACACAAGCAAAGAAGGCAATTTCGAAAGGTTCATAAAGGCAAGAAAGTTCCTAAGAAAACTTCTGTCAAATTGGGGAGGAATTTAGAAGAAGAAAAGAATTTGAAAGAAGATGCTGTAAAAGAGAATGAACCTTAAGGTACTGAAAAGTATGTCAACATTGAAAGTACTGAGAAGAAAGGGACTGAAGTTCAAGATACTGACGAGCAACTTATTGATGATCAAAGTACTGCTTTTCATGGAATGTTCAGACAAGAGTTAATTACTCCAAGAGTATTAGATTTTGAAGAGGAAGCTGGTCCTTCAACAACTGTTATTCATGAAGAACAAGCTGGTCCTCTAACAACTGTCATACCAGAAGAAGCTGATACACCCAAACCTGAAAGAACTCCAAGCGATGATCAACTTATTGCTGAAATATTGCATGATTTATCAAAACCAAAGGGTGTTATTATTTCTGAAGTTGCAGAGGAACAAACAAGAGCTTCTCAACCTGCAATAGATCCTAAAGATAAAGGAAAGGGTATTCTGGTAGAAAGAAAAAAGAAAAAGCTAACTTTGGCAGATCTTAGAGCAATTGAAGTTGCTAGGAATGAAGAAGTAGCTAGGAAGTTACAAGAACAATTAAATGCTGAAGATGCTGAACCATTACAGTCACCAACTCCTGTTTATTTTATGCCTAGAAGACCAAATCTTGCTAAAGAAAGGAATGCAATGATGGCTTATTTGAAAAGTTGATGTTATAAAGGATTGCAGAAGCTGGATTATGTTGATATGAAAAGATTATATGATGCTGAGACAGAGGCTTATAAGAAGGATGTTGCAAGCATCAAAGATTATAAAGATGAAGCTACTTGGACTGAAGCAGAAAGAAAGAAAAGTTTAAAACGAAAAAGGAAAACTGATGCTGAAGATATACAGTTTTCAAAGAAAGAAAAAGTTGAATTAAGATCTGACACTAGGGATGAACTAAGAAATTATCTCAGAGTAGTAGATTTTGAATATTCCAAAGAAGATGCTGATATGAAGATGAACATATCTCAGATTACTGTTTTTGAAGTTTTGGAATCCAAAGATGGAAGTTATATGATGTTTCATAGAGATGATGAAAGCTTCAAAGTGTTCAATAGGCTATGGGATGTACTGCATGCAATTGACAGAGTGGATTTATTTCATCTATATCATTTGGTGCGAGACTACTTTGAACATAATCCATCAGAAGGAATTGGTTTAGTTTTACTTGGAGATCTCACAACAGCATGGGAAACTGAAGAAAAGAGTAGTGATGAAATTTGGAAGAATCAAGAGCAATGGGAAATTGTTTGCTGGAGATTTTTTGAAGAATCTGGAGTACATGTTCTAGAGCTGGAAAATGGAAAAATGATTCATATGTTTGCAGATAGAAGATATCCTCTTACAGTTGAACTTATGAAGAGGATGCTAGAGCATGGAATGGAAGTAGAAGATGATAATGAAACTGCTTGTATGTTCATCAATTTGTTTATCAACTGGACTACTATAGCTGATGATGATGCATAACTGGTATGAATTTTCATTGAATAAATTATTTTTGATAAAACAGTACTTTATTCAAAGTACTGCTGATCAAACAGTACTTTAATCAAAGTACTGCTTGCAACTTTTATTCAGTTAAATGATTTTTAGAAGAAACCTTTTACTAAGTAATAAATATTTTGAAACAAAGGTTGAATAAATGGTTTTTGAGATGGTAACATCAATAGGTTATCAATCCACCATGGTTACAAAAGGATTGGCTAATCCATGAGCAAACGGCTCTGGTAAAGATATTTCAAATCCGTTTTTAGTTGACAACTTGCTAATAAGTTGTATGGTAATCAACTCACCATATCAGATAATGTAAAGAGTTGGCTAGCTCACAACAAAATGGCTTGTGGTAAAGGCTGTGGAAAAACTATTATCTGGTAATTAGTTCACCATTAGATAAAAGAACTAACTAGTCCAGAAGGGTACAACTTTTGGTAAAGACAAATCAAATCTGTTGATAGCTGATGATTTGCTAAAAATCATATGGTTATCAATGTACCATGGTCTTACACACCAAAACATTCGGCTACTCCAGAGTTAATGGCTTTGGTAAAGAGATTAAAATCCATTAAATTTTCAATGATTCACCTCTCACAGGAGTTAACACACCTGGAAGTGATGAGAATAGTATGCAACTTAAACTGAATTAATGTACAAATTGCCATATGTTGTTGTGTTGCTTAAAAGATGGAGCTTGCTGGATGCTGCTGTAAAAGAATAATTTTAAAGATACTTTGATAAGTGCAGAAACTACAATCCAAAGACAAAGACAATCATTCCTTGAAGCTGGAAAAGTGAAAGATTAATTTACAAAGGAACTTGAAGTCAAACAAGTAGAAATCAAGTTAGGGGAGGATTGTTGGGATATGAAAGTGCTGAACAGATAAAGTACTGAAGATTTACAAAATATTGTAGAATGGCAAAGAACTGGAAAAAGTCAAAGAGTCAAAGTACTGCTAAAGAGAAAGTCAAAGTACTGCACATGAAGGTCAAAGTACTGCAAGATTGAAAGAATTGTTTTATTCGTTTATGGAAAGTCTTGTAATTCTAGAATAGTTTATATTAGATTACTTGTCGTACAAAGATACAATTTGTAAACCGACTAGGGTTATCCTTGAGCCTATAAAAGGACCCCTAGATTGGCATTAGAGAGTACGTATCATTAGAGTCTTAGAGTTAACGATTACAAGTTATTTAGAGTTTTAGAGAAGTTCGATATTCTTAGAGTTGTTGAAGTATCTGCATAATAAGCAGATTTAGAGTTAATAATAAAAGTTATTCTTCTTAGATTTGTTAAGTAAATTCCGCGTACTTAATAAAGATTACTCAGTGTTTCATTGTTAATAACTTAGGATTTATCCGAGGTTGTTAAACCTTAAACAAGCTATTTAAGTTAGTTTGGTTATAGTACATCGATCCAACAAGAGTGTTGCTAATAGGCCTATTTTGGAATTGATGGGAAGTCAAGCGTGATATTTGTTATAGAGTTTGGACGACACACACAGAAAAGTTGGTTCACACACACAAGGAGTTTGGTTATTTGTTCTTAAAGATATTAAAAATCTCGAAGTTGATTTTATTAAAGAATTGATTACGAAGAGGATTATTTATCACTTATTTGAAGGTAAAGTGGAATTACTTGGATCATCATACCTTTTAGTGGAAGGTAACTTGTTCGTGCTTCAATGATTATGACAAAGAATTGACATAACACTTAAAGGAGTGACGTTATTGTGCTCAGTGATTATCGTCAAGAGATTGAGGACTCCCTATACATAGGTATACGTTCAATGTCATCTATAGTGCAAGATATAAGATACAAGTTTGGGTTATTTTACTTCTTCATCAAGTTCGTTATATTTGGTTTTCTTCACAAGTAATCATTACATGGAGCTTACAGATTTGAAGAATCAAGAAGATGGTTAACATATGGGTTTCAGGGGAAGCTTATTGTTAAATGTTTAACCATCTACATGCATCACTCAAGGGGAAGTGTTTGATTTTTACTACTGTTGATCATTATTACTACTGCCTGCTAGTTGGAGTTTTCTACTGTTTTGGATCCATTTTTCTTATGATGCGTAATGGTGGGCGATTTGAAGCATTGGAAGTCTAAGATTGGAAGTATGATATTGGTTCGTGGTGGTCTAGATCATTATTTGCATACGTTCCCTATTTGGATAATAACAAAAATGGGAAGAGATGTTTGAGTGGCATGGCATGGATTAAGGGGAAGACAAAGGAAGACAAGAATGTTTCATTCATGGTGAGATTTAATTATCTCAATTTCTCTACTTCGTCTAGGGAAGTTCGTTCAAGAATGGTTTTGTCATTATCAACTAGCGGAAGATTGTTGGGAATTATACGTTTGAGTTGATAAGACAAAAAGAATGAAACAAGAGGGACTTAATATGACAAGAAAGAAACCTACAAAAAGATGGAAGGACTTGCTTGCAAAAGAAGTTTTATTTATTAGTCCTTAGTAGAGATTTATAAACCCTAATCCTCTAGTATATAAAGAGGACATGGGGTGTAGGTTTTAATTAAGTCTTCCAAGATGTAGTCGACTTAAAGGTGTGTGTGTGTGTCCTAGGCGTAAAGTATTGTAAACGCCTAGGTTATTAGTTAGTAGTTTAGTTATCTAGACGTGTTCCTATAAACGTCTAAGATTAGTTAGTTTTAGTGAATGAAAACCTTTAGCAATAACATTGATGTTCTTTATTATTCCGCTGCGTATGTATATGTTATTGTTATCCCTAGCTGAGCTTATAAACGATCTTCACAACTTCTCTTTCTCCTTAATTCCTGAATAGCTCTTGAACATTGATCTTGAAGCCTAAGTAACAATGCTCTGACCTTCTCATTATCTTCATGAACTCTTATTGTTGTACACAACATCACAGTGAGAGTTCCAGCTCTGAGTGGGTATTCTTTCTCAGCAAACTTTGTTTTCTTAAATGTCTGAGGTTCACTATCTTTGGCCTTTCTCTTCAGATTAGAATACCTTCTTTCTTCTTCTTCAGAGTCCATTGGAATAAAATCTTGGTCTTGCCTTTTAACTTTGTAGTAGATACCTTCAACTTTATCATCAGGCATTCTTTTGAATTGATGTCTTTTCCAGCCACCAACACTGCAACAATAATCTTTCATCATTGAAATCACCTGTGCCTTGGTTGGTTGTCTTGATTTCTTTTGACCCTTCTTGACTGAAACAATAGCATCTTGAAGTGCTTGATTATTCTTCATCTGAATGAAATCCTTTAACTGTGTTGTTCTTTGTTCTTTAGTTGAAGACTTATCTGCAACTAGGTCAATTGCCTTCTTTTTGATCACTGGATCATTAGTAATTAAGAACTCAATCTCTTGTTCTGTAGGTACATAGCTGAACTCTGGAGTCTTTTCTCTGAATATTGTAGGTGGAACAATGGAAACTGGATTTACATCCATTGGATCAGTGGTGTCCATTCTGCCCAGCCTTTTAGCCTCCATAAAGTCTGCAATCTTTATCTCCTCCAGTCTTTTCTTATTAGCAACTTGATCTTCATTGATCTTTCTAGCAACCTCTGCATCATGAGCAATTTGAGCTTGTTCTTTCTTTGAAATCTTCCTTCTTTGTTGCTCTTCACTCTGCACAACTGCTTTACCTTTCTTCTTCTTGATTTCTTCCTCTGCAGTGGTAATAGCTTGATCAGCAGTGGTAACTTCTTCTGCAATGGGAATGAAATCAGTGGTTGTAGTACTGAAAATTTCTTGCTCTAGTTGCTGTTGAGGAACTTCTTGAGTATCAGCTTCTTGAGTACCTTTACTTGAAACACCTTCATCTCCAAAGTCAATTCTCCTCCCCTTGGTTTCAGCATCTGTTTTCCTCCCCTGTTTGGGAGAATTTCCCAAATCTGTATTGAAATCTTCTGAATCACCATCATTAGGTGAGGATGGAGATGATATCACTATCTATGCAGTTTTCCTTTGCTTCAACCCCTGCAACTCTTTCTTCAAGGTTTGAATCTCTTCTTTCAAATGTGTAACATCCTTGGCATGTTGCTCCTTTAGTTGTGCCAAGTCTTTCGCCAGAGATTTATCCTGTTTAGCTAATTTGGTACAAAGTTCCATCAATTCCATTTGTTGCCCACTGCCCTCAACACTTCCAACTGTGTGACCTGTTGGGAGAGGTGAATCATAGGGTATGGGCTCAGATTCCTCCCTAGTTGGACTAGGTTGAAGCCTGGAACCACCACTGCTTGTTCCTAAACCAAAAGGATCAGGGAAATGCTGTGTTAGAATGAGAGGAGTTGGCTGTTTGTGCCTCCTCTCATAGGTGTGAGAAACGGGTAGAGTGTAATCAATGTTTGGAACAGTAATTATGGGTGAGTTTTGTACCTGTGAAATCTTTGCAAGAATTTGAGGAAAAAAAGGTGTAATAATCCTATTGCCATCTTTGTTCATGTTTTGAAAAACTTTAGGCTTAAGGCAACGGATTTTATAAACTCTTGTATATCATACCCCATGGATGAAAGATTTTCATGAATTTTTGGCATGGGTAATGTGATGATACCATTGACATCATCCAATTGGATAATTCTCCTCAAGGATGCCTCAGTAACATCAATAGTTACCCCATCCACAGTGGCTCTAAGAGCATCCACTGGTTCATGTGTATCTCTATTTTCAATGGTTATGGACTGAACAGAAGTCCAAAATTGTTTGATTTGAGAGATATAGATTGTGGGATTAATAAGTAAAGCATACCTTATATGGGTAGTGTTTAGAAAGTCCACAATCTGATGAAAAACAGGGCCACTCTTGTCATTTGAATTTTCCAAATAGGCCACTTGGTTGTGCTCATCTGCAAAAGTGATAGGTGCCATAGTATCTTTTGATGAAAAATATATTGTGTCAGTATGAATTGTATGAATAACTGGCCAATTGAGAGAAAAGATATATACTGTTAGGGTTTAGAGTTTTGCGCAAGAAAGATTATCTAAGGAAAAGATTTATCTTAAGAAGATAAATTACAAGTAGGAAAGTAGATAATCTTCTAAAAATTTACCCTATTTATATATGGAAAGCAATTAACTCTCAACGGCTAGTAAAAAAATTTGTTACAGACACAACAGTTGTAACGGCTAGATCAACAGTGGTAAAAATAACAATGTCAGTTGAAACTGTGAACTAGCAGTGGTAATTTTTCACAAAAATTTTCAAAGAGCAGTGGTAAGTAAAACATATGAAATATTGGACTGCTCTTATCATAGTTTTTAGCAAACTATCAGCTATCAACGGATTTGATATGTCTTTACCATGAGCCGTTTGCTATGGACTAGCCAACTCTTAATCATAAAGAATATGGTGAGTTGATAACCATATAGTTTTTGGTAAACTATCAACCATAAACGGATTTGTTAAGTCTTTACCAGTAGCCGTTTGCTCTGGACTAGTTGATTCTTATGTGGATTAGACATGGTGAATCAATAACCATTTGTTGTGTATCTCAGTTATACACCTTATATGATCAACTCCCAGCCAAGATTGATTATGTACCTGCATGTGTTAGTATAATACAAAGAATATATATAACCAACTTGTTTTAACCAAAGTTACTTTTAACCAAGCCACTATGTAAAAATATCTTCCCAAAGTCAACCCGATAATATCTATATTTACTCTTCAACCTACCAAAATAGGGAAAAATAAATATATTCTTTAATGAACCCTTGTGATCGACTTTGCCTATATAAAGGGGCTCGGCACATCATAGTCTTTATCAAAACACATTGTAACTCATAAAATCCCTAAACATCATCATGAGCAATCCTTCCAACATTACTGACATCTCCTCTGATTCAGAGACAGAGTTTGTGATCGCTTCTGAGTCATCTTCAAAGGCCTCAGGGTGGGCAGGTTACTTTCCACCCTGGGCTGCAAGCACTTCTTCCAAGAAGTCAACAAAGAAGACTACTAATCCTGCACCTGTTGCCAGATCTGCACCATCTCTTGAGTTCTACTCCAGTTCATCAGATGATGATGCTGATGATGAGACCTATTCCTTATCGAAGGAGTTGCCAAGGGCTCTGACAAAAGCATTGGAGACAGCTCTTACAAACATGAAGCAGATATCCATACCAGTGAAGCCTGTAAGACTACCAAGACCTCCTCCACAAGTTCTTGGTCTTGTTTGTCCAAGAATGCAGTCAACCTTTGAAAACAAGAGGAAGAGAGCACAGAAGAACAAGCATGAATATGAAGGCAAGGGCAAGAAGCCAATGGAGTAGCTGGTGTAGGGTGTAGGGATGAAGGATGTGTTAGGTTGTTATCTTTTGTGTTTTGATTTTGGTTGTAAGAACTCTCTGTTTGATGAACTTTTTCACAATGGAATTTCTCTGTTTTACTTTTGTCCACTGTGAGAGAACTTTTACCACTGCTTGCATTATAGTTTCCACTGTTACCACTGTTAGGCTTAATCTCTGCATAAAAGTTAGTGGACAACCAAGAATGCAAGCACAAAACAGCAACAACTTCAATGTATACAAATTAATCCTTCATACCTGCATATCACAAACATAAACCAAACACTGAAAGTATTGTTAAGGTTAGCAGTGGTTAGAAAATAACTAGAAGTGGATGAAAAAAAATTTCTGCAGGCAGTGGTTAGACCAATACCAGTCAACAAGTCAACTCCAAGTCATTAATCCTGCCACCAAATTCAAAGACTTCATTTACTCCTCAACAACTTATATCTTCCCCTCATTAACTTACTGAATCCAACTTAACTTGTATTTAAGCACCTATAACACACAAACCACTCATATCACACATACTCCAAAAACATTTCTATCTCACAAAATTGCTTCTCTCCAAAAATCACCATGAGTCATTCAAACCCTATCAATGTCTCATCTGACACTTCATCTGCTGATAGCTTTTGGGATGATTTTGTTCTGAGCAATCCAGGGAGAGTAGAGAAAGAGGAGTATGAAAAGGTTGCTTCAAGAAAGAGAAGACATTCAAGTGCTCTCTCAAACCCTGCAGTTGCTGGTCCTTCATCTCTCAACCAATGCCTCAGGATGCCATCATCAGAGAGGACAGCTCAGACATAAGTTCCTATGTTTCTCCCTATGAAGAGTCTGATGAAGAAATAGCTTCTAGAGTCCTTGTTATTCCTCCCCTTGCAACAGTGCTTCCACCAGAAGAGCTACAAGCATCACCTTCTCAACCATTATTGACAGCACCACCACCAGAGGGTCCTTCATCATCCTCACCACCTGTCAGAGGAAGGGTGATTGGGCTGGCATCCCCTAAGGTGTGGAGAGTGATTGATAGGCGAATGGCGCCTAAAGTGATGCCAGAGTGGGCCTTTCCTAAGAAGCCTTAGATGGTAGTTGGTGGTTAGGTTGGGGTAGGGTTGGGGTAGGATGTGAAGCTTGTAACATCAGTTGGTAGTTGAATGATGTTTTCTGTTTCCTTTTCATGTAATGATGCTGGTTGTATGTAACTGATGGATGTACCCTCTGCACTCTGTGTGCAGATTTGTTTGATAATAATAAGAATCCATGTCTTTTACTTTAAATTTCTTGCATCATACTGGTTGTTACTTGCTTCTCTTATCTGCAAAAAGCTCTGTGTTGTTAACCAGTTTTGATGACCCCTTTACCAGCAACTTTTCCATTAACTCCACCTCCAAAGCTGACATACTGTCCATCATAATGTTCAAAATTTGAGAGATAGGACTTGTTGCCATCCATGTGCCTTGAACATCCACTATCTGTGTAGCATTGATCTGATTTCTTTGTCCTTGGATGTTCCTGCACATATAAGAAAGGAGTTAGTTTCCTTTGGGGACCCAAGCCATGATTGACTTGGATCTGCCTCGTGTATCAATATAGTTATATCTATCAAAGGTTATTGATACACCATTGGGATTGGTTGTTGAGGTAATTCCTTTAGGTTTCCATTCCCAACGTGCTGAGGCCTTCACAGTATTTCCCATGTTACCCCTGGTCTTGTTTACAACCCTTGCAGTGGGAACTTTTGATTGAGCAGTGGTAACTGCTGGTTTAGTTTTAGGTACCCACTATTGGTTATATTTAACCCTTTTATCAGAAAAAGACATTTTCCCTGTTTGTGCAGATTTTACAAAAGTTGTTTTGGATTTTGCACTTGTAACAGGTGATTTAGGGTAAGTTTTAAGACCACTTCTTAGTTGAACTGCTCTTGGGATCATTTTTCTGTGTGAAATAGGGTGTACTTTGTTTTAAAACTTGTTTGACTCCACCCTTTTATTCCCATGGACTTCCCTTCTCCCAACATGATAGTCACAATTAGCATGTAAATGATTAAAGCTACCACAGATATAACATGCTTTATTGTACATCACAAAATCACTACCTAATTGTTGAGATTTGACATGATTCCAACTCCTCTGGTTACCCCTAGGAGCTGATTACTTGTTCCTATACATCTCAACATACCTTACAGTTGGTCTAGGTTTATTAGCTTGTTTCCTAGGTTCCTATGTAATAGTATTTACAACTTTTTGGATAGAAGCCTCTTCATCATTTTTAACATTCTCATCTACAACTGATGAGTCACTTGCACTTTCAAAAACATCAGTTTCATGCTTAACCTGTTCCTCAGTTTTCACAAATGTGTTCTTTAGAGGACCATATTCACGATCAAGTTCCTGAAATTCTTCTAGGCCTGTATGAGCTAAATCTATGCCAGGAGGTGATGGAACACCCCTTAGTGGTGGAGGAACAGTATTGTATCCCATAAGAGACTTAACTTTACTCCTAATTTGAGCATCCCAAATTTTATCAATTGACTTAGACTGATAATAACAGGTGTCAATAGTTAAATTGTTATTCTCATTTATCTTTTTAAGTTTTTCAAACTCTTCTTTTAATGCCTCATTCACTGCATTCTTATGATCTAACTCTCTTCTAAGAACAATCATATCATCATTATATTTTGACTCATTTTCTCTATAATGCTCTAGTTTTTTTTCTAATACAGTTATACCTCTTCTAAGGTTTGACACAATATAATTAGCAGCAAACAACTCTGTTCTTTGATTGTCATATAATTCATTAAGCCTTTCACATTCTCTAGAGGCCCTACATGTTTTAGAACAACTTTCAAAGTTTTGTACCTCAGAGTCAGAGAAAGCCATGAGAGCATGTTCTGTAGACATAAGAGCAGCATCTGAAGGTTGTTCCTATTTTTCATCAACCATGAAACTCCAATCATAGCTCACACCATCAATTGCCAGCATTGCCTTTGGTTCTTCCACAATTGGTTCTTTCTTTTGCTTGTACTAAGAAGACCTTTTGTCTTGGTTCCTTGGTCTTCTACATTCTCTAGCAAAATGCCCCAACTTGTGACAGTTGAAACACTCTACTTTCTTTTTATCGAACCCTGCAGTTTCATTACCATTTATGTGAATTGGCTTGCCAGTCTTCTTGTAGAATTTTCTAGCCCTCATGCTAAGAAGAGCTATTTGCCATTTTATGTCCATCTCCTCCAAGTCATCTTCATCAATTTTCTCTATGTCTTCATGAGTTAATATAGAGCCATTAACTTGAGTGGAGATAAAAGCATAAAAGGTAGAATCTCCAATACCAGAAACCTTCTTCTTTGAACCTGCAGTGGTAACATTAGCATTACCAGTGGAAACTGTAGAACCAGCAGTGGCAAAATCATCATCATTGTCATCTTCAGAATCATCACTGTCAACAGAGGTTGACAACAATGCCAAGATGCTAGAGCTTGTACCAAGTTTCCCTGCCTTCTTCAATCTTTGTTCAATGAGTTTGAAGTTGTTGTAAAGATCATTGAGCTTCATAGTTTCAATCTCTGGTTTATTTTCCCAGACTGTAACATTAGTGTAAAACTCAGCAGGCAAACTTCTTAGAAACTTCAGATTGAGGTCTTCCTTATCTACCTCAATTCCAAACACAGTCAATTGTGTGACAATGTTCTGTAGTTTGGTGAACATGCTGTCAAGTGATTCATTGCTTGAAGCAGAGAAGTTTTCATAACTTTGCTTCAACAATGTCTTTTGAGTCTTCTTAGTAGCATCATTGCCACCAAACATTGAGCAGATCTCTTCAAAAAGTTCTTTTGCAGTCTTGAACTTGCTGAAAGCAATGATCTGGTCTCTAGAAAGAGTCATTAGTAACAAACTTCTTACCTTCAGGTCATTCTTCTTCTTTGCTCTTTCATCATTAGTCTCAGGCACAGTAACTGTTACAACATCTGTGTCACCAACTTTCTCAGTCTTCGTTACAGACTTGAAGGAATCACCAGTTAAGATGATCTCCCATAAAGCATAGTCTTGTATGAGAAAGTATTGCTCAATCATTATTCTCCACATCTCAAACTCGTTAAGTTTGAGCTTAGGAAGCCTTGGAGCAGAGTTTGACTGGTTGTTTTCCATCTCCATTGATTTGAGTGAGTTGTTTAAGCTTATTCCTTGGATCTTCTAAATCAAAATATCATAACCTTCGCTCTGATACCACTTGATGGATCTTAAACACCCACCTTGTGTTAGTGATATTTTGATTTATATTAATAAGCACGCGGAATATACTTAGTAATACTTAGAAGATGGTTTATATGATGTATTGTAAGTGAGAACAGTTTAACACCAAGCTCCAATATTATTAAGAATAATACGAGTGATCTTGCTAATCACTAGGGTTACACCTTGAAGCTTATATGAATGATACGTACACTAGACAATGACCTAGGATCTTCTTTTATAGCACAAGAAGTCCTTTACAAGATAAGTATAATCTTGATGAGTGTCTAAATACTCATCATTTTTATACTGTTTAGAATGCCAAAAACATCTGAAAACACTCAGAAACACATTAAAATGATAAAAATATCGCAAACAAGTGTTTTATGTGTTTTAAATGCAAAAACATCAAAATCTGATGAAAAACGTATCAAGTTTGCATAATTGGCAGTTTTAGTCCCCCAAGTTACAAAAGTTGTCAAAATTAGTCCCTGGTAATTCAAAAACTTGTAAAATGTCATTTAAGGTCCATGAGATTCAAAAGTTGTCAAATCAAACCTTTTAAAGTTCAAAAATCACAAAATGACAACTTTAGTCCCTAAACTTTGAAAATTGTCAAATATAGTCCTTGGTTAATTTAAAAAGTGAAAATTATCAAATATTAACCTTGTACTATTAATAAATGACAAGAATGGTCCTTATGATAAACTTTGGAGAAATTACAAGATTGGTCCCTGGAGTTTGAAAATTGACATAAAAGGCCCTTGGATTTTCAAAAATGGAAAATAATCAATATTGGTCCTTGTACTATTCAAGTTTGGCAGTTTTGGTCCTTGTAATAACCTTTGGATGATTGGCAGGTTCAACCCTTAACTTTGGCAGATTTACAAGTTTGGTCCTTGGGTTAACTAGCTACAAAACCAAACGGATCCCTTATATATTAATCCAAACCCAACAAACCCAGCTGCTGGCCCAAAACACAACCCGGCCCAAAATATTTAAAAAGAGAAAACCGCGCACACTGTTCACTGTCTCTCCCATGGCTGTTTAAGCCAATACCAGTGGTTTTTACCACCTGTTATCTCCACCTCACCTCACTACCCACCTTTCCAGCTCATCCCCCCTCCTCACATCTTAGCCCTCAAGCAGTTAATGCTTCCCCACCATGAACCTTTACTGTTACACACACACACAACCTGTTTATGCTTTCCAAATCACTCTAAATCCATACCTACTTCCCAACTTGTCCCCTACACCTCCACAATACTCCAAACTTCCTTAATTGATTTAAAACTGTCTCAAGCAACCGTTTATACTTTTGGCGCCAAAAGTAAATTTGATGGCTAGGATACGTTTGACTGAATCAAAGGCCAAGATTGTTGATGGGATTTGATCATAAGCATTTGGGAGTCTCAAAAAGTCTATAAAAGAAAGCAGAAGAGGCAATGTGGAAGATATCTAGTTTTTAATTATAATTTAGCTTATGTCGTTTTTATTAAATTTCAAATTCCAGTGGTTGTTTAAGCTTTAAGCTCTGTATTTTAAGTTATTAATGTGAAATAAAACCTTTGTTAACATCAATTTCAAGTTTCAAATTCTGTTTTCAAGTTATGCAATTTTTTCAAGTTTAAAAAAATCTCATGAATGTTGAATGTTGTTAATCAATTGTTGTCTTGGACTCATAAGCACACATAAGCTCCTCAGAAAGCTTATTGAAGCTTTTAGATAATCTAAAACTCAGTTTAGAAAAAAAAAACAAAAATACCAAAAAATTTACATAAATTAGATAAAAATCAAAAATCAATGAAGCAGATGATCAAGACATTGGAGCAGGGTTGATTTTGGATTGCCCTTGGTTTAGTGCTTCTTGGGAAGCTATAGGTTGTGTTTGTGTGCCTTGATTCTCAGTTCTGTGCTTGGAACCCAATTTGTAAGCTAAATTCTCAATTTGGCAATTACTGTTTTAGTCATTAATTGGCTTGAATCTTTGTATGTTTATGTTTCTCAGATATAGTTAAGCATAATTAAGCTTTAAAACAGTTAGCTTGTTCTCCTTAATTTGTAGTCACTAAAAATCTTGTTTTAAACAGTTAATTTAGCCTAAGTGTAATTTTTTAGTTATCTGTTGTTATTGTTATTGTTTAATGCTTAATTAGTCCTAATATATGATAATATAAAGTTAGAAATCAAATGCATGGTCTGATTATGTGAAACTCCTTGAAAGTCACAAGCTCAGTTTGATTAAGTGGTGTTTGTATCTGTTTTATTAACTGAGTTAAAAGGTGTTCAAGACAGTATACTTGGTTGTTATCTGTCATAATTGTTCTAAGTAACTCAAAGAAACAAGAAAAATCAGTGGTCATGTGGTAAAAAGTCAAAACTCTTTTTTATCTCCTCTTATTTCTTATCTGTTGGATTTTCATGTTTCAAGATCTTGTTTTCATGCTCTTAAGTTGTTACCATTGATCAAACAAGTCTTAATATACCTTAATACATCAATATCATTGCTTAAGATCAATCACAAACTCATAAAAGTCAAACCTTTCATTTTGTTCAAAAAGTCAAAGAGTGCCCTGTGCACAGTTGTGGTACCCCATTTCACAAGCTCTTAGAGAGCTTATTAATGGCCTCTAGCTTATGTGTTTTAGTTTTTTGAGAAGTTCACCTAGCTGTCTCAAGGTTCCAAGTTTCATTTTTCCATTTTCAGCTTATTTGATAAGCCTGCAAATGCTTTTTATTTCTGTCCAAAACTCAGCATTCACTGAGTCTTGACTCAGTGGTTTTTCCAATTTTTTAAAAGCCCACCAAAAGTTCTCTAGTGGACCCCACTGTGAAAGCCTCGGCTTTTTGGATAGCTTATCTGGTCATCTTGCTAATCCAAGTTTTTGTTTTTAATTTCTAGCTTATCTTAGTGCTTAAAAAGTAGCCTAAAGGTGCCTAGTGATTTACATAGTGTCCTGTGCAAATCAGTTAATAAGTGCTTATTTCTGCTTAATCAGTGCTTATTTTCAAGTTATTAAGCTTGTTCAGTTGTCATTTCAGCTTATTTAAGGTATTCTAGCTAATTTCCAATTCTCATTTTGCTTATTTAGTAGCTTATAAGCCATTTGGCTTGATTTTTGGTCTTATTTCCATTTTATAGCCACTGTTGAGATTATAAGCTCAAAACTGAGCTTATTAATCAGTTTCATAAAAAGTTGTAGTTGAAAAAAGTGCTTATAATCTTTAGCTTAACAAGTGTGTAAAATAAAAATCGAAAAAAAAATGTTTAGCAAAAAGGGGGTAGGCAGGCTCGAACCTGAGACCTCCCCCTTTGGATAGTGAATGTGTGTACCTGTAACCATTGCGCCCTTGGGTCTTTACTGGTTTAGTTTTGCACAATTAATCTCTTATATACATATTGTCCAGTTTAGCTTATTGGGTGTATTTAGCTTATTTCGAGCTTATTTAAAGTAGCTTTTTCAAGTTTTTTAATTTTCATAAATCTGTATTAGTGTTAAGTATTTTATAAAAAAGTTTCAGATTTTTCTCAATAGTTTTAGTATTTTTTAACATTTAATTAGTGTAAAATCTTAATTAATTCATAATAAAAAATATAAAAGTCAAAAAAAATATAAATCTTTTTTCTAAAATTTTCTTTTATCATATAGTACGTAAAAAAATTGTTTTTACACTCGTAGGCCTTTTATTTCATAAAATTTACGTTTTTGCTTGCGCACTCGCGTAATTTTTAGAAATAACGCTCGTTTTCATTTTAAGTCACGTTTTTAGGTAATTTTAGTTTACGTTTCAATTAAAATAGTTTATTTAAGTTATTTTATTTTATAAAATCACAAAAACATCATTGTAAAAATAGTGATAGCGTTTATTTAATATATTTTTTCTTTTATTTCTTTTAATTTGCATTTAAGTCGCTATAATTTGTTAATCTTTTCTTTAGGTAATTTTCCATCAATATCCTTACTGATCACTATCCTTAGTGATCATTCTATCATCTGATCAAGTGTTTATACACCAATTCATCCTCCGTGGGACTTAACGACCCAGGAATACACTATATTCCTCTGATCTAAATTGCATTTGGTTTCTGAGCTGTTTTGAGTTTCTTACGGTTGGTCATTCACAAGTGGCTAGCTTGCGTGAGATAAACTTGACGGTTTAGCACCAATCAAATTTTGGCGCCGCTGCCGGGGAGGTTGTAAGCGTGTTTTTAGCATTTTTCAGACCCGTACTTGCACATATACCACTGTTTGTAAAAAGTTTTCTGTAAAGTTAATATAAATCAAAAAGTTCATTAACACTTTTCCTAAAGTGTTAAAAACCTAAAAACAATATAAAACAACAAAACAATCGTAACGTTTTCTATCTTGTGTTTCTTTTAAGGTGATTCTTAAAGAAATACGATTTGGTTAAACGAGACGATACCAAAAATATTGTCCAAAAGTTTTAAACCCATTTGCACAAATCTATACCTACGTCTTTTTCAGTGGTACTTAATATATACATAAAAATCAACCACCGCAAATCAAGGCAGTACACCTACTAACTGGGGGTGTGACCATAATAAGTTCCCGAACATCAGATTTAAAACTTGCCATTGTGTCCTTGTGATTTGGTGTACCTTTTTCAAAGAAGCCATTTCATTTGTGATTATTGGTTAAGTTCACTTGTCGTTTTGCCTCGCATTTGTTTTGAAAAATTGATTTTTATACTTAGTGCATGCGCACTCGTTCTTCCAGTTCTACAAGTCCGCTTTCAGAACTTGGAAAGATTCCTCGTAGACGTAGAGGACGTTCTGCTCCTTCAGCCGTGACTGAGGAACGTCTACCACCACCACCACCTGCCGTAATGGCAGAAGACAAGCCGATGAATGAGCTTCTCCAAGCACCCATCGAGGGTTACGGAGATGCCATTGTTGTCCCAGCCATCGTGGCTGATACTTTTGAGCTCAAAACCGGGTTGCTTAATCTTGTAACCCAAAGCCAATTCTATGGTTTTGAGCGGGATGATCCTCATGCACACATTCGATGGTTTAACAAGATTGCATCTACCATCAAATACAAGAATGTCCCACATGAAGCTATCAAGCTTCTTCTGTTCCCATTTTCTCTAGAGGGACAAGCCCGGAATTGGCTTGAAAAACAACCCCCTCGGTCCATTGAGACATGGGAAGATCTAGTTACCAAGTTCGTTAACGAGTTCTATCCTCCATCCCGAACTACAAGTCTTAAGAATGAGATAATGAAATTTTCTCAGAGATTTGATGAATCATTCGGGGAGGCATGGGATCGTTACAAAGAATTGCTCCGCAAGTGTCCACATCATGGTTTTACCGAGTTAATGCAAATGGATACTTTCTACAATGGTCTGAGACAAGCTGACCAAGACTCTTTGAATGCCTCCGCGGGAGGTAATTTCCTTAGCAAAACCACTAAAGAAGCCTTACAAATCATTGAAAACAAGTCCCAGGTCCGTTCTTTCCGCACAAAGACATATCAGAATCAGTCTAATGCTGGACCTTCTACTTCATCTCCTGTGAGTACATCTAGCACCGATGCTAAGATTGATAAACTCACGGACATTGTTCAGGCTTTGGTTCTTGCTAACCAAAAGAAAGTCACTTTCACTCAAACACCATCACATGGTGAAGTGAAGAAAGTTGAAGTTTGTGTTACTTGTGGTGGTCCTCATGCATACTACAACTGTACTGCCACCGATGGTAGTCCGTTTGAAGCTAATGCTATAGCCGGTACTTCAAATCAAGGAGGTAATCAATACCGTCCTCAAAATGAACCAAGCTACCGTGCTAACACTTATCAGGCACCACCCAGTTTTAACCAGAATCCTAACCGGAATCAGAATCAACCTAGAATGAACCAAGGTTATCAAAACCAAGGTAATTTCTATCCTGGACCCAATCAAGGTTTCCAACAACAAGGGAACCTTAATCAAAACAATTTTAATCGAGGGAATTAATTTCATGGGAATGTGAATCCTAATCAAGGGAATTTTCAACAACAAGGTCATAATCAAAACATCCGACCTCAGAGTTTCCCTCCAGTACCTCCAGTACCATCATCTGATGAGTTATTGAAGCAGTTCATGAAATCCCAAGATGAAATGAACAGGTTGTTGGTCAGTCAGATCGCTGATCTAAAGAAGTCTTTAAATGATCGACCCTCGAGCTCAGGTACTTTACCGAGCAACACGATCGCTAACCCGAGGGGCGATGCTAAAGCGATCACGACCAGAAGTGGTGTTTCATACAATGGACCCACTATTCCTACTACCTCCTCTTCTTCTCTCCCGAAGGTAGTGGAAAGTGAACCTAGGACACACAATGGACCTTCGACTCCAATGCCTCCTCCACTAGGAGAAATGAGTCAAGTTACAAAGGCGACAAAGGACAAGGAACTTCCTATTAATAATGGAGGTACCAACAATGTCCAGCCTCAAGTTGTCCAGAAACCCAAGTCTAATCCAGGAGTTGTTTTTGAACCAGCTGTAGCTCCCGTTGAAAATACCAAATCCAAATCTTCTATTCCTTATCCATCACGTTTGAATGAGCAAAAGCTCCGCAAAAAAGCTAGTCATCAAATGGACAAATTTTTTCAAATTTTCCAAGAATTACACTTTGACATAAGCTTTGCGGATGCTATCATGCTGATGCCCAAATTTGCATCAACTCTCAAACACATGTTAAGCAACAAGGAAAAGCTGTTTGAAATGG
Source organism: Chrysanthemum makinoi (assembly GCA_910596185.1). Classification (NCBI taxonomy): domain Eukaryota; kingdom Viridiplantae; phylum Streptophyta; class Magnoliopsida; order Asterales; family Asteraceae; genus Chrysanthemum; species Chrysanthemum makinoi. The sequence continues at coordinate 165,530,210 of OU343218.1, forward strand.
CTAAAACTCCTCTGAACGAGAACTGCTCTGCAGTTATCCTGAAGAAGCTTCCAGAAAAGCTTGGAGATCCTGGAAAATTTCTCTTACCTTGTGTATTTCCAGGAATGGTTGAATGCTTTGCCCTGGCAGATCTTGGTGCAAGCATCAACCTAATGCCTTATTCAGTATGGAAGAAACTTTCTCTTCCGGAACTTACTCCTACATGCATGACTCTCGAGCTTGCAGATCGTACAATATCCCGTCCTCTTGGCATTGCCGAGGACGTATTTGTGAAAGTAGGAAAGTTCCATTTTCCAGCTGACTTCGTGGTTGTTGATTTTGATGCCGATCATCGGGTTCCTCTTATTGTTGGTCGAGGATTCCTGAGAACGGGCCGTGCTCTCATTGATGTATTTGAGCAAGAGATCACATTACGTGTTGGTAATGAAGCTGTCACTTTTAACCTTGATCAGACTTCGAGGTACTCCGCAAATTATGATTCTGAATCGGTTAACCGAATAGATATCATTGATGTTGCTTCTGAAGAGTACTCGCAAGAAGTTCTTGGTTATGATCATAATTCTTCGAGTGATAATCTCACTCATTCATCTCAACCTATCATCGCCAATTCTACTCCTTCTCTTACCCCATTTGAGGAAAGTGACTTCATCTTAGAAGATATTGAAGCTTACTTGTCTAGTGATTCTGTTCCATGGGAAATTGATCACGCTCCCATCGACATTGAGGGGGACATACTTCTCATTGATAAATTGCTTAATGATGATCCATCATCATTTTCACTCCCTCCCGTCGAACTTCATAACAAGGAAATCAAATCAGTTGAGAAAACTGAAGAATTTCCTGAGGTTGAGCTTAAGGACTTACCGCCTCATCTCGAGTATGCATTTCTTGAAGGTGATGATAAATTACCAGTCATTATTGCTAGAGATTTGAGTAAAGATGAAAAAGCTGCTCTCATAAAAATCTTGAAGTCACACAAACAAGCAATTGCTTGGAAACTCTCCGACATTAAGGGTATCAACCCTGAGTTCTGTACTCACAAAATCTTGATGGAGGATGACTTTAAACCAGCAGTTCAACATCAGAGACGAGTGAATCCAAAAATCCATGATGTTATCAAACAGGAGGTTATCAAACTTCTTGATGCAGGATTGATTTACCCGATCTCAGATAGTCCTTGGGTTAGCCCAATTCATTGTGTTCCTAAAAAGGGTGGCATAACTGTTGTCACAAATGAAGATAACGAGTTAATTCCAACTCGATTGGTGACGGGATGGCGTGTGTGCATTGACTATCGTAAGTTGAATGACGCTACCCGTAAAGACCATTTTCCTCTACCCTTTATGGACCAAATGCTTGAGAGATTAGCAGGGAATGAATACTATTGTTTCCTTGATGGTTTCTCAGGTTACTTTCAGATCCCCATTGATCCAAAGGATCAAGATAAAACTACATTCACCTGCCCATACGGAACATTTGCTTACAGACGTATGCCTTTTGGCTTATGTAATGCTCCTGGCACGTTCCAACGATGTATGATGGCCATTTTCCACGATATGATCGGGGAAACAATGGAGGTGTTTATGGATGACTTCTCGGTCATTGGGGAGTCGTTTCAAACATGTCTCTCCCATCTAGATAAAATGCTCAAACGGTGTGAAGACACCAATCTTTGTTTAAACTGGGAGAAAAGCCACTTTATGGTCAAAGAAGGCATAGTCCTTGGCCATAAGATTTCAAAAAATGGGATTGAGGTGGATAGAGCAAAAGTAGATGTTATTGCTAAACTGCCTCATCCTACTACCGTCAAAGGTATTAGGAGTTTTTTAGGTCATGCCGGTTTCTATCGTAGATTCATACAAGATTTTTCCAAAATCGCCCGGCCAATGACCCATCTTCTTGAAAAGGATGCTCCTTTTATCTTCTCACCCGAGTGCATCATAGCTTTTGAAACATTGAAGAAAAAGCTTACTGAAGCACCCATTCTCGTTGCTCCCAACTGGGATTTACCCTTTGAGCTAATGTGCGATGCAAGTGATTTTGCTATTAGTGCAGTCCTAGGGCAACGAAGAGCTAAACATTTTCAGCCTATCCACTACGCATGTAAGACTATGACTGAAGCTCAAACTCATTACACCACCACAGAAAAAGAGCTATTAGCCGTGGTGTATGCATTTGAAAAGTTTCGGCCGTACTTAATCTTGACCAAATGCGTGGTGTATACGGATCATTCGGCTCTTAAATATCTCTTTGCAAAACAAGATGCAAAGCCGAGATTGCTTCGTTGGGTTCTCCTCCTCCAGGAATTTGATATCATCATACGTGATAAAAAAGGAGCTGAGAACCTGGCTGCTGATCATCTGTCCCGATTAGAGAACCCTCACCAAGATGTTTTCGAGAAAAAGGAAATAAATGAAACATTTCCTCTCGAGACACTCAATGTGGTTTCTTTTCGTGGAAACTCTTCTACCCCATGGTTTGCTGATTTCGCAAATTACCATGCGGGTAACTTCATAGTGAAAGGGATGTCGACCCAGCAGAAGAACAAATTCTTCAAAGATGTTAAACATTACTTCTGGGACGACCCCTACTTATTCAAAATCTGTGCGGATCAAGTCATCCGACGGTGTGTTTATGGACAAGAAGCTCTTGACATTCTCAAAGCTTGCCATGCTGGACCCACCGGGGCCATCATAGTCCAAACTACACTGCCAAAAAGGTGTTTGATTCCGGGTTTTATTGGCCCACAATTTATAAGGATGCCCACGATTTTGTCAAAGCCTGTGATGCTTGTCAGCGTCATGGAAATATATCTCAAAGAAATGAAATGCCACAAAATGCCATTCAGGTTTGTGAGATATTTGACATATGGGGTATTGATTTTATGGGGCCATTTCCATCTTCTCGTGGTAACAAGTACATACTCGTGGCTGTTGACTATTTGTCAAAATGGGTTGAAGCGAAAGCTTTACCTACAAATGATGCCCGAGTAGTTGTGAAATTTTTGAAATCTCTTTTTGCCAGGTTTGGAACTCCTCGTGCTATAATCAGTGATCGTGGTACACATTTTTGTAATGACCAATTTGAAAGAGTCATGCAAAAGTATGGTGTTACCCACCGTCTCTCTACTGCATACCACCCCCAGACAAGTGGGCAGGTGGAAGTTTCAAACCGTGGTATTAAAAGAATCCTTGAAAGGACAGTAGGCGAAAATCGTGCATCCTGGTCAGATAAACTGGATGACGCACTCTGGGCTTTTCGTACAGCTTACAAAACACCCATCGGGTGTACTCCATACAAACTTGTGTACGGAAAGGCATGTCATCTTCCGATTGAACTAGAGCACAAGGCTTACTGGGCCTTAAAACATGCAAACTTCGATATACAGACAGCCGGTGATCACAGAAAAGTTCAAATGAATGAACTAAATGAACTTCGTGATCAAGCTTACGAGAACTCTTTGATCTACAAACAAAAGACAAAGAAGATTCATGACTCTAAAATAAAGAACCGCGTTTTTAACGTTGGTGATCGAGTCCTTCTTTTCAATTCTAGATTGAAGATTTTCTCAGGAAAGCTTAAGTCCCGTTGGTCTGGTCCATTTACTATCACTAAGGTTTATCCTTATGGCACCATTGAGTTATCTCAACCTGATGGTCCAAATTTTAAAGTAAATGGTCATCGAGTGAAGCATTACTTTGGAGAGGACATTCCTCCTGTGGTTGTCCCGGATTTACAAACTTTCCCCATGAACCAATGAATGCGGGGATCGAGTCAAGCTAATGACTCGGGAATAAAAAATAGTAGCACACACCATATGGGTTTTCACCCATGTTTCTGTCTTCTTATCCCCTTTCTACCACCCTAGTGTGGGGGAGTTGCCCCACACTGTTGTATATCATTTTCAAAAAAAAAAAAAAATGTGTATATATCAAAAACAAAATAATGGCCGTAGTATTTCCCTTTTGTGTTCTATGTTTCGGCATAACCGCCGGTACTTTGAATATTGAGGGCAATATTCATTTCTAACTGTGGGGGGGAATTCTCACGAATTTTATCATGTAATTATTCCACCCAATTCCCCCGTTTTTGGCCAAAATTTTTTTTGGAGTAAGTGTTTTTCACTTACTCAGCAAATGGTAATCAGTCCGCCATGTCTAACCCACATAAGGATTGGCTAATCCAGGAGCAAACGGCTCTTGGTAAAGATATCTCAAATCCGTTTATGGCTTGCAATTTGCCCAAAATTGTATGGTGTTCAACTCACCATATCTTTAAACTAGTGAAAAGTTGGCTAGCCCGCAAGGTTATGGCTTGTGGTAAAGGCAGTTGGAAATCCATAATTGGTAATCGGCTCACCAAAGATAATATTGATAATTTATCTAAGAGTTGGCTAGTCCAGAAGCAAACGGCTTCTGGTAAAGACAAATCAAACCCGTTGAAAGCTTATGATTTGCTCAAAATCATTTGGTTATCGTTGTGCCAAGGTTCTTACTTGAATCAAAACAATTGGCTACTCCAGAAGTGATGGCTTTTGGTAAAGAGTTTTTAAAATCCATTAAAGATCTAAATCATTGCTAGGGACTAGCAATATCTTAGTGTGGGGGATTGATGAGTGTCTAAATACTCATCATTTTTATACTGTTTAGAATGCCAAAAACATCTGAAAACACTCAGAAACACATTAAAATGATAAAAATATCGCAAACAAGTGTTTTATGTGTTTTAAATGCAAAAACATCAAAATCTGATGAAAAACGTATCAAGTTTGCATAATTGGCAGTTTTAGTCCCCCAAGTTACAAAAGTTGTCAAAATTAGTCCCTGGTAATTCAAAAACTTGTAAAATGTCATTTAAGGTCCATGAGATTCAAAAGTTGTCAAATCAAACCTATTAAAGTTCAAAAATCACAAAATGACAACTTTAGTCCCTAAACTTTGAAAATTGTCAAATATAGTCCTTGGTTAATTTAAAAAGTGAAAATTATCAAATATTAACCTTGTACTATTAATAAATGACAAGAATGGTCCTTATGATAAACTTTGGAGAAATTACAAGATTGGTCCCTGGAGTTTGAAAATTGACATAAAAGGCCCTTGGATTTTCAAAAATGGAAAATAATCAATATTGGTCCTTGTACTATTCAAGTTTGGCAGTTTTGGTCCTTGTAATAACCTTTGGATGATTGGCAGGTTCAACCCTTAACTTTGGCAGATTTACAAGTTTGGTCCTTGGGTTAACTAGCTACAAAACCAAACGGATCCCTTATATATTAATCCAAACCCAACAAACCCAATGCTGGCCCAAAACACAACCAGCCCAAAATATTTAAAAGAGAAAACCGCACACTGTTCATTTGTCTCTCCCATGGCTGTTTAAGCCAATACCAGTGGTTTTTACCACCTGTTATCTCCACCTCACCTCACTACCCACCTTTCCAGCTCATCCCCCCTCCTCACATCTTAGCCCTCAAGCAGTTAATGCTTCCCCACCATGAACCTTTACTGTTACACACACACACACAACCTGTTTATGCTTTCCAAATCACTCTAAATCCATACCTACTTCCCAACTTGTCCCCTACACCTCCACAATACTCCAAACTTCCTTAATTGATTTAAAACTGTCTCAAGCAACCGTTTATACTTTTGGCGCCAAAAGTAAATTTGATGGCTAGGATACGTTTGACTGAATCAAAGGCCAAGATTGTTGATGGGATTTGATCATAAGCATTTGGGAGTCTCAAAAAGTCTATAAAAGAAAGCAGAAGAGGCAATGTGGAAGATATCTAGTTTTTAATTATAATTTAGCTTATGTCGTTTTTATTAAATTTCAAATTCCAGTGGTTGTTTAAGCTTTAAGCTCTGTATTTTAAGTTATTAATGTGAAATAAAACCTTTGTTAACATCAATTTCAAGTTTCAAATTCTGTTTTCAAGTTATGCAATTTTTTCAAGTTTAAAAAAATCTCATGAATGTTGAATGTTGTTAATCAGTTGTTGTCTTGGACTCATAAGCACACATAAGCTCCTCAGAAAGCTTATTGAAGCTTTTAGATAATCTAAAACTCAGTTTAGAAAAAAAAACAAAAATACCAAAAAAATTTACATAAATTAGATAAAAATCAAAAATCAATGAAGAAGATGATCAAGACATTGGAGAAAGGTTGATTTTGGATTGCCCTTGGTTTAGTGCTTCTTGGGAAGCTATAGGTTGTGTTTGTGTGCCTTGATTATCAGTTCTGTGCTTGGAACCCAATTTGTAAGCTAAATTCTCAATTTGGCAATTACTGTTTTAGTCATTAATTGGCTTGAATCTTTGTATGTTTATGTTTCTCAGATATAGTTAAGCATAATTAAGCTTTAAAACAGTTAGCTTGTTCTCCTTAATTTGTAGTCACTAAAAATCTTGTTTTAAACAGTTAATTTAGCCTAAGTGTAATTTTTTAGTTATCTGTTGTTATTGTTATTGTTTAATGCTTAATTAGTCCTAATATATGATAATATAAAGTTAGAAATCAAATGCATGGTCTGATTATGTGAAACTCCTTGAAAGTCACAAGCTCAGTTTGATTAAGTGGTGTTTGTATCTGTTTTATTAACTGAGTTAAAAGGTGTTCAAGACAGTATACTTGGTTGTTATCTGTCATAATTGTTCTAAGTAACTCAAAGAAACAAGAAAAATCAGTGGTCATGTGGTAAAAAGTCAAAACTCTTTTTGATCTCCTCTTATTTCTTATCTGTTGGATTTTCATGTTTCAAGATCTTGTTTTCATGCTCTTAAGTTGTTACCATTGATCAAACAAGTCTTAATATACCTTAATACATCAATATCATTGCTTAAGATCAATCACAAACTCATAAAAGTTAAACCTTTCATTTTGTTCAAAAAGTCAAAGAGTGCCCTGTGCACAGTTGTGGTACCCCATTTCACAAGCTCTTAGAGAGCTTATTAATGGCCTCTAGCTTATGTGTTTTAGCCTTTTGAGAAGCTCATCTAGCTGACTCAAGTTTCCAAGTTTCATTTTTCCATTTTCAGCTTATTTGATAAGCCTGCATATGCTTTTTATTTCTGTCCAAAACTCAGCATTCACTGAGTCTTGACTCAGTGGTTTTTCCAATTTTTTAAAAGCCCACCAAAAGTTCTCTAGTGGACCCCACTGTGAAAGCCTCAGCTTTTTGGATAGCTTATCTGGTCATCTTGCTAATCCAAGTTTTTGTTTTTAGTTTCTAGCTTATCTTAGTGCTTAAAAAGTAGCTTAAAGGTGCCTAGTGATTTACATAGTGTCCTGTGCAAATCAGTTAATAAGTGCTTATTTCTGCTTAATCAGTGCTTATTTTCAAGTTATTAAGCTTGTTCAGTTGTCATTTCAGCTTATTTAAGGTATTCTAGCTAATTTCCAATTCTCATTTTGCTTATTTAGTAGCTTATAAGCCATTTGGCTTGATTTTTGGTCTTATTTCCATTTTATAGCCACTGTTGAGATTATAAGCTCAAAACTGAGCTTATTAATCAGTTTCATAAAAAGTTGTAGTTGAAAAAAGTGCTTATAATCTTTAGCTTAACAAGTGTGTAAAATAAAAATCGAAAAAAAATGTTTAGCAAAAAGGGGGTAGGCAGGCTCGAACCTGAGACCTCCCCCTTTGGATAGTGAATGTGTGTACCTGTAACCATTGCGCCCTTGGGTCTTTGACTGTTTTGTTTTGCACAAATTAATCTCTTATATACATTTTACCCAGTTTAGCTTATTAGGTGTTTTTAGCTTATTTCGAGCTTATTTAAAGTAGCTTTTTCAAGTTTTCTAATTTTCATAAATCTGTATTAGTGTTAAGTATTTTATAAAAAAGTTTCAGATTTTTCTCAATAGTTTTAGTATTTTTTAACATTTAATTAGTGTAAAATCTTAATTAATTTATAATAAAAAATATAAAAGTCAAAAAAAATATAAATCTTTTTTCTAAAATTTTCTTTTATCATATAGTACGTAAAAAAATTGTTTTTACACTCGTAGGCCTTTTATTTCATAAAATTTACGTTTTTGCTTGCACACTCGCGTAATTTTTAGAAATAACGCTCGTTTTCATTTTAAGTCACGTTTTTAGGTAATTTTAGTTTACGTTTCAATTAAAATAGTTTATTTAAGTTATTTTATTTTATAAAATCACAAAAACATCATTGTAAAAATAGTGATAGCGTTTATTTAATATATTTTATCTTTTATTTCTTTTAATTTGCATTTAAGTCGCTATAATTTGTTAATCTTTTCTTTAGGTAATTTTCCATCAATATCCTTACTGATCACTATCCTTAGTGATCATTCTATCATCTGATCAAGTGTTTATACACCAATTCATCCTCCGTGGGACTTAACGACCCAGGAATACACTATATTCCTCTGATCTAAATTGCATTTGGTTTCTGAGCTGTTTTGAGTTTCTTACGGTTGGTCATTCACAAGTGGCTAGCTTGCGTGAGATAAACTTGACGGTTTAGCACCAATCAAATACTAACAATATAGAATATACACAAGATCTTTTCTATACTTATCAATACACGGATACATAACAATTATCCTAATAGCAGTGGTAATAATGTACTGGCAGTGGTAATGAGTTTCCACTGCTAGTGTAATCTTTAGCAGTGTCTTTCACAGCTTATCAGTGGTAACTGTTATTCCCAACACACTTTGAATAGATCAACTGTCACTACTAGTCCTGCATCCACCTCTAATGATATCATTGATTCTACTTTTGATGTGGGTGTTCCAATCTCGTTTACTAACCAAGTGGAACCCATTCTCGCATGGGGATCCAAATTATCCAGTCATCCATACTTGTCTGTGTTCAACTACAGGTCGTACAAATCGTTCTGTGGTAGTTGGACTCAGGCTGTTCCAAGCATATGACTGGAGATCGCTCACGGCTCATGAACTTCGTGAGTAAATTCATCGGGACTGTTAGATTCGGGAACGACCACTTTGGCGCAATTATGGGTTATGGAGATTATGTTCTTGGTGACAGTGTAATTTCCAGGGGTTATTATGTTGAAGGTCTTGGTCATAATTTGTTCTCTGTTGGTCAATTCTGTGACTCTGATCTAGAAGTGGCCTTTAGAAAACATACTTTCTTCGTTTGAGAACTAGATGGTGTTGAACTTTTAAAAGGAACAAGTGGAACAAATTTGTACACCATCTCTATCGAAGATATGATGAAGTCTTCTCCAATCTGCTTGTTGTCAAAGGCTTCTAAAACAAAGTCATGGTTATGGCATCGTCGTCTCAATCACTTGAACTTCAGCACCATAAATGATCTTTCTAGAAAGGACCTCGTTAGAGGCTTACCCAGATTAAAGTATGAAAAAGATCATCTTTGTTCAGAATGCCAATTGGGAAAAAGCAAGAAATACGCCCATAAACCCAAACCCGCTAACTTAGTTACGGAAGTTCTTCATACTCTTCATATGGATTTGTGCGGACCCATGAGAGTGCAAACTATAAACGGGAAGAAATATGTGCTAGTCGTGGTTGATAATTACTCTAGGTTTACTTGGGTTAAGTTTTTGAGGTCAAAGGATGAAACTCCAGATGTCATCATCAAACTTATTAAACAGCTGCAGGTTCGACTTAATAAAACAGTTAGAATTATCCGAACAGACAATGGAACTGATTTTGTTAACAAAGAACTGAGCCAGTTTCATGAAAGCATTGGAATCAGCCATCAAAGAAGTGTTCCACGTACTCCTCAACATGACGGTGTAGTTGAAAGACGAAATCGGACTCTTGTCGAAGCTGCAAGGACTATGCTGATCTACTCAAAGGTTCCAATGTTTCTCTGGGCTGAAGCCATTGCTACTGCTTGCTACACCCAAAACCGTTCCCTTATTCACACCTCTCACGGAAAAACTCCTTATGAACTTGTCCACAACCGAAAACCAGATATTTCCTTCCTTCGTGTATTCGGTGCATTATGCTATCCAACGAATGATGGTTAAGATTTAGGAAAGCTGGGAGCTAAGGCGCACATTGGAGTTTTTCATTGGTTATGCACCAAACAGGAAGGGTTACCGAATCTACAATAAAAGAACCCGAGATATCATGGAAACTATTCACGTTACGTTCGATGAGCTGTCTGAGCAAATGGCTCCTGGACAATCTAATTCTGGACCCGCACCTCAACATTTATCAAATTGTCCCATTAGTTCTTCTCTTGTACAGAATCCCTCACCTACACTTCCATATGTACCTCCATCTGGAGATGATTTGAAGAAATTGTTTGATCCGATGTTTGATGAATACTATGAACCTCATGATAATGAAAAATCTACTCCATCAACAGTGGCAGCTTCTAATCCAATCAACACAGATAATCCATTTGTTTCAATGTCTCTGTCTCAAGAAGCGCCAGCTGCAGATCACTCATCATCATCCTCAAATCCTCAATCTTCAGTTGTACATCATGGAAATGTAGCTGCTAATTATGATGGTGATAATCCTTTTGCCACTCCTGAAGATGCTCCATTTGAAAACATATTTTCCCCTCATCCATCATCAGAACCATCTTCATCAAGGGATACAAACTATGCTACTTCTGTACCTCAACAACAACCACACGAGCACCTTAGAAAATGGACACATGACCATCCATTGGACAATATCATTGGGAATCCTTCTCGTCTAGTATCCACTCGTAAATAACTTGAAATTGATGCCTTATGGTGCTTCTTCAATTCCGTACTATCTAAGGTCGAACCAAAAGATGTTAAAGCAGCAATGATTAAGGAAAACTGGTTCAATGCAATGCAAGAAGAAATTCATGAGTTCGATCGACTAGATGTATGGGAATTAGTACCTGATCCTGACTGTGCTATGATCATTGCTCTCAAATGGATCTTCAAAGTAAAACTGGATGAGCATGGTGATGTGCTAAAGAACAAGGCTAGACTAGTTGCAAAAGGATACCTTCAAGAGGAGGGTATTGACTTTGAAGAATCTTTTGCTCCAGTTTCACGTATCGAGGCAATCAGAATCTTCTTGGCTAATGCTGCTAGTAAGAACATGGTGGTCTATCAGATGGATGTGAAGACTGCTTTTCTTAATGGAGATCTGAAAGAGGTAGTATACGTCAGTCAGCCTGAAGGTTTTGTGAATCCAGAGCATCCTACTCATGTCTATCGCTTAAATAAGGCCCTTTACGGTTTGAAGCAAGCTCCTAGGGCATGATACGATACGCTATCGAAGTTTCTTCTATCTAATGGATTCAGCAAAGGAGCAGTTGATCCTACATTGTTCACCAGAAAGTCAGGCAAACACTTAATTCATGTTCAAATCTATGTTGATGATATCATTTTTACCTCGACTGACCCTAATGAATGTGACCGATTTTCAAAGGAGATGGGATCCAAATTTCAAATGTCAATGATGGGACAAATGTCATTTTTCTTGGGATTACAAATTTCACAAAGTCCCGGAGGCATTTTTATCAATCAATCTAAATATGCAAATGAGATTTTAAAGAAATTTGGATTCGATTCTTGTGACCCTGTTGACACTCCCATGGTGGAGCGTACAAAACTGGATGAGGACCACTCAGGGATCATGGTTGATCAAACGAAATATCGAAGTATGATTGGATCCTTGATGTACCTCACAGCCAGTAGACCAGACATTATGTTCGCTGTATGCATGTGTGCTAGATACCAGACTAAGCCTACCAAAAAGCACCTTGAAGCGGTTACACGGGTCTTTCGGTATCTCCAAGGAACCATCATCATGGGACTTTGGTACCCGAAGGACACCGGTATGTCACTAATAGCCTATGCAGATGCTGACCATGAAGGATGTCAAGATACATGTCGAAGTACGTCAGGAGGTGCTCAGTTTTTGGGTGATAAGCTCGTGAGCTGGTCTTCAAAGAAACAAATGAGTACTTCCATATCCTCTATAGAGGCTGAATACATAGCCATGTCATCTTGTTGTGCTCAAATCATATGGATGAGATCTCAATTATCTGACTATGGCTTTGTATTCAACAAAGTTCCTCTGTACTGTGATAACAAAAGTGCCATTGCTCTCTGCTGCAACAATGTTCAACATTAAAGAGCAAAGCATATCGACATTCGACATCATTTCATCAGGGAACAAGTGGAGAAAGGTGTGGTGGAACTATATTTTGTGAGAACTGAATATCAGCTGGAAGACATCTTCACTAAAGCTCTTCCTAGAGAGCGTTTCGAGTTCATCCTCCCACGACTTGGACTGAAGATTCTACAACCGGAGACACTCAAACGGCTTCAAGAGGAAGAAGAGGAGTAAAAGTGTTTCTTCATCTATTCTTTGTATATATCTTTTCAAAAAGCAAAATACAAAATTATAAAACAAACAAAAAGAAAATAGAAAAATATAAAATTTTCAAAATCCATAAAAATTAGAAAATCTTGAAAAATTCCAAAAAATATTGTTATTTTGTCATGTTTTTCCTGGTTCGATAACATCTACGGACTTTGAATTGTCATTCAAAAATGGCACGGGTCTTTAGATGAAGTTCGAATCGAAGTAATAAAACTTTTTTTTTAAATGAGATGGAGAAAAATGATGGTTTATTGTCATTTCAGGCAGTAACCCAGTTTTAAAAAGAAAGAACAGAGCCATGCTTTATCTTAATTTTTAAATCTCATGCTCTGATTATAAAAACAAATGTTTGTCGCCAAAAAGACAAATATTTCCTTCACAAATATTTTTCCTTCTAAATATTCTTCTGAAAAATATTTGTCATCTAATGAAAACAAACTTGCTTTGAAAATAACTCGGACTCTATTTTTGAACATCATCTGGACTTATCATTTGTCAAAATCTCTTACACTCAATCAACAACTTAAATCATTGATTGAGGGGGAGAATGATTTCAATCAAATCAAAAAGGTTATTTTTCAAACAATTGGCAAGTAAACGAGCAAGGTCTACTTTTGGATAATCAAAAAGAAATTTGCTTTGAACAATTGGATCCAGACCTTGGCTAATGTTATGTTTTCAAAAGATATTTATGCATGTTTAAACAATGGAGTTTAAAGTTTCAGAATCTGATCCTTATCAGTTAAAATATTTTTCAAAAGCAAGTCACAATTCTCCTCAAAAGTTTTCAAAATTAATTTAAATCAATAGAGATCACAAATCTCAAAGGATTTGAAAATTGTGATCGGGGGAGAATTTGTGATTTAAATTGGATATAAACTGATAATTCGATAAGTGGTTTAGAAATATAATAACAAGCTCTCCTCCCTACATGTGCCAAACGATTTCAAATTTTCCAAAAGGAATTGAAACGTGATTGATTTGTCTCAAAATGCAGGTTCCTTCTAATATGTGCTAAACTCTTTCGAATCTCGATGCACATATTGAGGGGGAGCAATCATAAGAAAACCTCATCCTTCCCAAAATGTGTTTTCCAAAGGATTCAAATACTAGATTTGATCGGGAAGTGATAATGATCATTTTAGAAAATGTTAATCAAAAGATTGGATCTTTCTTTCGCAATCTAAGATTTCAAAAGTCCTCGTGCCTCCATGTGCTAAAATAATTTATAATACTTGAAGCACATGTTGAGGGGGAGCATGTCTAAAATATCAAAAACAATTAAGGTACAAAATACTTTGATTTTATATCACAGGTACCTTGATTGAGTTTTCAAATGGTTTTCTATTGGTTTCGAGGCGGAAGAACAATACCAAAAGACCGACCAATTTTACTTTATGCATGGAGATATAAGGATGGTTAGGTTAGGTATTCGTTCCCACGATCCCGCCAGAGCCGGAGGGATCTACCCAGGGACAATCCACTAGATAGTGTAGAGTCTTTAGGTATATTGAAAAAATGAGAATATGGAAAGAGTGCGGACTGAGACAGAGCTAGTACTGGAATAAACCCAACAAGGTTCTAGTTATGAAGTCTCGGTAAGCACTGAAGGGGTTGAAGAATGAAAAAGAATTGAATGTAAAAAGGGTGAAAAGAAATAGCCCTCCATTTATTCAACCTTAGGGCAGAAACCGGGTTCAATACAAATGCTACTGGTGGTTACTAAGGTAACGCCGGTATTGAAGACAATACGTCATGGACCCAGTGACGCACTGCACTAAACTTCCCAAGCTACTCAAGTTCCTCTTAAAAGGGCTTGTTTCATTCTCACGGGGAACCTACATAATCTATCGACTTTCTCTTAGAGACTGTTGATATTGAAGAAGGAGACCCTCTCCCTAGTCTCCGACATAGGAAACCAAAAGTGCACAATTGAGTCTAGAGCCAAGAGATCATCAATAAATCTCATTAGGACACAATCACTGAAGACTCACAGTTTCACACTATGTGGAACGTGAGAATATATTTTGAGAGTCCTACGTTTTATCCTTGTGGTATTGCCAAGACTAACTTGTGACATCTGGACTTTATCAATGGGGCGATTCATTATTGAATCAATCCTGGTCTAGGAAAATGGATCGACGGATACCTTTGAAAAACCGGTCGTTGTGCTCAAAAACTCTTTTTTCTAGCACATCGACTGTGTATTATATCTTCAAAATCAAAAGGGTATTTATGATTGAAAATTGATTTCTCTTATAAAACCTTCGTTGTATTGCAAAAACTCTTTCTTCAAGCAGTACGCGATTGTTTTCAAATCATTTTTTAATCAATCAGTGAATCTCAATTTGCTGGTTCACTCATTATGTGTTGTCTTCTTTGAGACGTTCCGGTTTGAGAATGGCTAGAGCAGCTGCGAAACCCTGTCAAGGAGATTCTTCAGAATTATACCTGATCACAGGCAGTACTTGTACTGATCAACGGGGAACCGTGGGCCGTGCACCTCAATTCAACGAAAGTGATCAAAGACACTTTCGTGCGCTTTATTGCTAACTGTTGTATGCAGGAACACCCGACGGTTGCAGCTGATCAGAATTGAGGAGTCAATCCATAGCCGCATGCTCACACATCACATTCACTTCTAAAGAAATCATGATAAGTGCATATCTTCATCAACTGGCTCTGATATTTTCAATCCATGCTTCTGCTACGCTGTTGGAAATATTATGAATCAACAAAAGCTTCCGCTACTCTGATGAGAAGATATCATGATCCAAAATGTGAGCATGTCGGTCCGAAAGTCACAACATCACACAATGGCAATACAACAATATAGGATGAGTCAGAGATTTGTTGTGGCTGGTGATCTCAAAACTGGCTCTAAAACTCACTATCACGTGGATCAGTTAAAGACCTCCACTTGAAATAACAAAACATGCGGAACATGAAGAATCAAAGACTACGAACTACAGAGCAAAGAACTTAATCAAGAATCCAAGAACATCCAAAATGTAATATCTTTTTGTAATCAATGTATTTTGAGGTGACCTCCCTTAGTGGAAAATTGTTAGGATTTAGTAAATCCGGTAGTTAAAGAGTCGGTCACCTCAAGTATATGTATTCGTTAATAAGCTCGTAGTCGTAGTCATTTAATGTTAGTAAGTAGTTTATTAAGTAACACCGTGGAGGACGGACGGGTCTTTACCCATTGTATGCCTGATCCACAGCCCGAAGGAGGGCGTGTCATGTTTGTAACTATAAATACCCTTTGCCTCCCAAGGCAAAGGGTTGGAGCTTTTCAATATCATTTTTCTTTGTCTCACTAAGTTCCCAACACTCTTCGATTTTCTCTCTCTAGAACTCATTCTATACGCCGCTTATTAG
The DNA here is from genome assembly GCA_910596185.1 of Chrysanthemum makinoi. Taxonomy (NCBI): domain Eukaryota; kingdom Viridiplantae; phylum Streptophyta; class Magnoliopsida; order Asterales; family Asteraceae; genus Chrysanthemum; species Chrysanthemum makinoi. Next base: position 165,545,939 of record OU343218.1, read on the forward strand.
TGTGTGTTTATGTGTTTATGAAAACCAATATGTTACACCCGGAAGCTTATGAATAATGTTATGTGCATTGTATAAGTTACAAATGTCATCCTCATCTGGTTTTCTTAAAAACTCCTTCACATATAGATGGATTATGCACATAGTAAAAAAATCTATGCAATCGCGTGCACAGTGTTCACCTATTTGTAAATGCTCATCTAATGCATCAGCTATTACCCCGTAAGCCAATTGGCGTAGGGCACATGTGCATTTCATAATCACACTAAAACTCATTACACCCCTACAATCTGGTCGGACTCTAAAGAAATCAAAATGCTTGGGAAGAGGATGATGAGTTTCAATATATGTTTCAATACCTTGTACTATTTGTAAAAATAGTCTACGACTCATACGAAAGCGACGCCTAAAATTTTCGTCCGTATATTTTGGGTTGTCACCAAAATAGTCAGCAAGTAGACGTGATTCAACAACTTCACGTTCACGGGGGACGTATCGACGCTGGCTTGAAGGACCGGCTTCTTGTTCTTGCAACGATTGCTCGTCTTCAAACTCTTGAATAAACATTTCTAGGTCCGCTATCTCTTCAATGTCACTTTCACCGGAAAAAGATGATTCACTCATGTTTATATATGTAGATTTTATAGTGTGTAAAAGTGTGTTTATTTTTATTGAAATGGTTTAGTATTTATAGGTGGCATAAAGTTAAAAAAAAAAAAAAACAAAAAAAAAAACAAAACTATCCATTGTAAAACGGATAGAATTGTGGTGTGTCAGAAATTCAAGCTCGTAGTAGTGATGAAGAAGGGCTCGACGGCGAGCTCCGCCGGTGTGACAGCGAGCCACAGCGAGAAGCCACGTGGGACGGCGGCGAACAACGGCGAGCCCACACCTTCCCCTCTAATTCTTTTGAAATATCAATAGTTTCCATTTTATCATCTTCTACCACCATTGAAATACAATTTTTTTTCTTCTTCTTTCCTATTTTGTTGATTCATATATCTTTCCTTCTTTAATTTCGAGAATAAAACACTCGATTACTTAAAAAATAACACTATTGGGCCGTGCAAAATGCACGGCAAAAAATTGCCTAGTATATATATATATATATATATATATATATAGGGGATAGCTTGGCTACAATTTTTATAGCCAATTGACTACAATCCTTCATAAAAAATACACTAGCATTGATCCAGGGACCCACAGAATAAAATCAGGACCCACAAAAATAATCAGGGACCCACATTTTTAGTTCAAAATTGTAGCCAATTGGCTACAATTAATTGTAGCTAATATATTCTCATATATATATATATATATATATCTATATATATATATATATATATACTAGTGTCAAAACCCGTCCGATGGACGGGTATGACTTGTGGTTTTTATTTTTATGATTTAGTGGATCAAATATTTACTAAAAAGTAATTAAAAGTTAAATGAAAGGGTTAAGATGTATAATTGATGTTACCATAATCCATTAAACGACGAAAAACAGGTAAGTAATTTGATTTGTGGTTTACTTTTGATGGTGTTGGTTAACGGAAAGTTGTTATTTAAGTATGGTGTTTTTTACTATTGTTTAAAATGTATTAGTTTATGTTTAGTTGTATTTTTTGTTCCTGATGGGCGGTAATGTGTTATAATTTTACTTTTGATGGTGTTGGTTAACGGAAAGTTGTTATTTAAGTATGGTGTTTTTTATTATTGTATCGTTGGCATAATTTTTTATAGCGAAGAAAATAAGTTAACGAAAAATAAGATATAAATGTACCAATTTTTATAGTGAATGTATTAACACAGGAAATAGATAAACTTTAAATTTTATTCAACAATTAAAATATAAAAAGTAATTTGTAAGAATATATTATATGATTTAAACTCAAATGCGAAATAAAGCTTCTTTTTATTTTGCGTAATACAACAATTATTGAATAAAGATTCTTTATACACAACAGTTATTGTTGATTTTGCGTAATTACCATCCTTATCACATCAAATAATTTCCAATCCTCACTCTAGAGACAGTCACATAAAGTTGTTCATGGGTGAAAACTGGCCTCTAGAGAAACAACTCAACTTAACGTTTGTTGATTTCGCGTAGCTGCCATCTTCATCACAACAAAGAATTTTCAAACCCCTTTCCGCTTTTGTGCTCTTTGAATTATCATTTTCTCAACTGTTAAATGAGGACACATTGTAGATCGGCTTTCTCGGTCATAGTTAGTAGATATATTCAGCCTCATCTGTCTATTTCCTCTAGCCATGGATGACCTATTATAGCAAAACAAAATGCAATATAAGCGTGTTTGAACAAAACTATTGTTCACAAACATCTTATCTTATGAGATTGTACAATCACCAAAACATTTCCATTACTTTAAAAGTCATCGGCTCATGATTGCTACTTGAAATTACTAATTTGCTAAATTAATGTTGCTTTGTTAATGTGAAACTAATTTTCTTTAAAATTAGCGGCAACTGAACGAACACATTGCATCCAAACAGCCAAGTACATACCTATAAATCGATTTGGGTAATGACTTAGAATTATGGTTAACATAATTTTAAACACTCCTTTTAATGGTGTATAAAGCATTATGTAAATGATAGTTGGTCGATTAGCTCCTTTTAATGGTGGATAAACACTCCTTTTTGGCTGAAGTGGTGTTTGGGATTGTGTTTTGGGAATACAAATTATGTCCTTTTAAGTTATAAAAGTTTTCACAAAAGTAAAATATGTATAACTAAAAGAAACATGCACAAAGCATAGTTAAAATACAATTATATGAATATCAATAAACAAAACAATATTAGTTAATCATCGGATCCATTTGTTATTGGTTAAGTTTAACGTATATGTTTTTGCGTTCGCTCTTACGAATTCTATCTAGACAAAAAAAAGGCATATAGTAAAACCCATAGGTGTTTGTAAGAAAGATAATGTGATAACTAACAACATAAGATACACATACAATTATGAATAAGATTACCTTTTTCACGCACAACAATAATGCTCTACAAAGAAAAGAATCAACAATTCGCAAAGGTGGTAGGATTAGAGAACTAACCTTCAAGATAACTTAGGAGCCCCTCCAATATGGTTGCTAAGAGAAGACTATGAAATGGCTACTGGCTTACAATTCTTAATGCGCCACACTTCGATTCCTTTACATATTGTTAAGGAACAAAAAAGGAGGAGAACAACCGTGATGATTAAAATAAATAAATCATAGAAATTATAAATGTTATAAATCAACATAACTCCCATCATTGGCATAAGAAAAACAAAACATTGAAGTAAGTGAATAATTTAAATTTAAATTGAAATTCTACTAAATAAAATTATAACATGATACAGTATAAAACAAAAGCTTCCTAATATCGATGGATCTTACAATGTAATTCTATGTTACCAAAAATATATGTAAAGCTTTATTCGTCTTACCGTGTGGAAATTGATTACGTTTAACCATTGATGTATTCCGTCCAATATACTTACAAAGTCAATAAACTTTTCTCCTTCTAGCCATGTATTTAACAACCTAATCCCATGATTGATTTTGAATTTTGTCAAAGCAGCTTTACCTAAATAATATGAGAGTAATTTACCCCATTAGTAGCATGCACCTTTTTGTAAACTTACTAAGGCTGTCTGATACTTCTTGGGTTCATCTTCTATCAAAGTCTGGAACCATGTAAAACAATATTTAGTTATAGAGCACATAGACTAATTTACTTTACTTTAGATTAAGTCATACAACCTTTTTTTAATAAATTAAACATATACGCAACATAAATGACCCCAACATTTAAATTCTATTGTAAAGGAAACATGTCACGCACCATAATTGCCTCACTGTGCATAATCTGACCCATTTTGATATGTTCTAAATGTTATCATTCTAAGAGCACTCCTAACCTTAACACTATAACACCAATAACACCGTCCACGTCAGCGCCACATCAGCTTTAACATTTAACATTAACATCCCCAAAAAACACCCACAACCATAACATCCCAATAACATTCCCAACAATTTACAAAAACAACCCCTCATTTAAGGGCATAAAAAAAAAAAAAAAAAAAAATGCCAAATAACGGGCGTTAAGAGGGTAACGTCGGCCCTCTTTTCCCTTGCTAACGCCGTTGCTCCAACCATATTAACGGGCTTAACGCCGTTTTTTTTTTCTTTTTAACGTCGTTATGGCGTTTTGATTGGGCCTGCTCTAACCCGAACTTGTTTTAACCCGCTACCTACACTAACCCGTTACCCAAGCCAGCCCATTACCCGCGAGAGAGAGAGAGAGAGAGTAATCGCCGAAGTGAGAGTCTGAGAGCAACACGGTGGAGTTAAGTTCCTAGTGAGAGTAACGAATCACTTCTCCCTCTATAAATTAGAAAAGGAGTGAAGGTGTCGTCATCGTCACAACTGTTGGTGGCATGACTCTTAGGAATAACAGAAAGATCAAAAATTGAATGTTATCCTCTCCAGAATTTTTGTTGAGCTGTACATATCCAAAAAAACAACCAATATTTTAGCAAAAACAGGCATAAAGAAGCCAGGAAAAAAATTAACTCGATTAGTGGCAAAAAGTATCCAATAAGCTCTAGAGTCTTGCTTGCAATTATATTGAATTTTAAACGTATTTTAATTTGGTATAATTTTGATCAAATACAATATAACACAAACAAAATTAATTAAGGTCAAAGTTGTACAAGAATGACTTTGAAAAATCAACGTGGACATTTAATATGGGACGGAGGTAGTATCTGTTTTCAGCAGCTCATACCCTTGAACGACGCCGTTTGGTGTTATAAAAAAGGACCGATTTGGTGGTATTATTAGTTAATAAATACATATTTAAAAACGAAAGATGAAACTAACCGTGGCTGCGTTGGCCATTTTTTATAATCTAAGCGATTAGTGTTGAAAAAAGCAACCGAATCATCAGTTTAACCACCACAAGCTTGAACAAAAAACATAAACGTATGAAGACGAATACACGTGTATTGTAAACGTGCAGAATATGATCCAAAGGCTTTTGCAAAACGCAATCTTGTCAAAAGATAGAACCTAAAGTTAGCGGGCACTTTGTATTCTTTAACCAGTTGTTGCATAAGTTCAAGGTCAGACTGTTGGCAAGTGTTAACCTCGGGCAAATGAATAATCTGCAATCCCTTATTGTCATTGTCTACATAGAATCAAAATGTAGGGTGTTACCCAATTCATGAGCAATTGGGTCTGATCCATTCTCTATATCACATGCAACCAATCCAAGCCCTTTTTCCTTTCCTCCCCAGCCTTGTGCAAAAGCAAATAGTTTAGACCTCACTGAGGCGTCTTTTACAACATGTTTTCCAACTGACTTTAAGAATTTGGTTAAATTTTGTAAACGTGTTTCAACCACATCCATGTCAGTGGAAGCAAGCGGAGAAGAAAGATGATGCTAAATCAAGATTTTCCATGGTTAGCACAATGCAACAAATATATAAATGAGATGCAGATCAAGAAGGGTACAGTTGCAATTCAATATGCGATTCTAAAACTAAGCACCCAAATAATCAGAGTGAAAAAGATGATCTACTTTCTAGACATCTCATATCCTTACATCAAGGCATTTTTCCAGGCAATTCCTTAACACCTGACTGTTCATATGAATTTCTTTATTTGAGCTTGTGTTTCAAACTCAGTCCCTATGCCATTGAAGAGTTTAATTTCATTTATATTAACACTCGACTTAGTGAATAATTCATCTTACACCAAGAAACTGTTTCTTCAGTTTAATAGTAATTAAGTCATTGACATAGACTCACTTTATTCTTACTGCCCATTTGTTTTTTATTCTATTTCATTAGCATTTAGGTCCCTGTCGATGTCTATACAACATACACTATATATCAGTCACTTAATTATTAGTGTTCACTTCTATTTTCTACTTCATTACACTTTCTTAGAGATTTCACTTCAACTCATGGCGTCATTCATTCATACTGGTTATTATTCAATATATTGTGTAAATCATTAAACATCAGTTTACAAAACTTTACCTCATAAGAACTATAGCCGTGTTTATTTGTGCAGATTTCTAGAATTATCTAGACAACACGTAGAATCTTGGCAGCTTTGAAGACATTCAATTTGCAAACAATAACATGCAAGACTCGCCTGTGAGTGTAGCTCTAATTCCAAACTTCCGTGAACCGGGGTGCACTATTGGTTTGAGTTATGTTGATCTTGCTAAACAGGTGTTCGGAATTGCTGAGTTCCTTGATGACAACCACTTTACAAATGTTAAATCAGCTTTAGTTGCTCTTGGTTGCAAAGAATGCATTTTGCCTATTAAAATTACTAAGTTAACTAAGTGTAAGCCATTGCATGATGTAATTTCTAAATGTGGTGTGATGGTAACTAAAAGAAAGAAAGCCGAGATGTATCTCGGGATCTTGGTAGGCTTGTCAACGGTTCAATCTCAAGATTTGATTAGAATGGCAAAAGCTCTCATCAACTATAGGGAATTATACCCTTCACTGACAAAAGACTCGCCTTATATTCCTACCAACCAACCACCTTATATTATTCGAGGTAAAAAGGAAAATAAACCAAGCGATATACCTGGGAAGGAAATACAACCCATTCACATATAAATGGGTCAATTCAGGTTGTATCTTATCAATGAGTCAACCTAGTAAAATATAAAGGAAAAAAACACTTGGAACATAGCATTTAAAACTTAAATTATTTGAATTAGAATATGCTGGTATCATATCTAATACAATAGTAATAATTTGTATAATTCAATCAAAATGAACACAAAGTGTTGAGAGGGGTCAACACAACCTGATGTGAATGTTAAACCCATTACTTAAAGACTACCCTGGCCATAATTCTATATCAAGAAAAGATGTTCCAAGATTAAATATAATGAGCTGCAAAAAGCATGACTAAAATCTTACTAAAGCTTTTGCCTTGGACATGGACTCGGCGAATCAACTGCCCATATAGGAGGGATTATTTTGTAATCTTCCACTGGTTTCTCAGGTACCACTTCAGCTTCATCGTTTTCCAATACATCCTTCGGGAATGCATTAGGATTGGTCTGAATACACTTCTGCAATGCCACAAACGGCTGCACACAATCTGAACCTTTCTCTTCTGCAGTACTCATTAGAAAACATTTAAAGGCATGTTGTTCTGCCAATTTCCATCGTGTGATTTCCTAAAAATATACTTTGTGGATACATGTCAAATGGGTTGAAAACTTATCATAATTGTATTTAAATTCATACAATATCTTAAATATTATTGTAAAACTATATTACTTAGGAATACAATTTTCAAAATTTTGTGAAATAAAAAGATATTCATCGGGTCAAACTATTACAATCTGTAATTATACATGACATGTTTTGACCTGTACATGGAAAATTGCATTAAATGGTTTAGTGATGTAACAACTTACATATCCCTTTGTATGTGTGATACCACCAGGAAGCACATATGTGCACTTTAAGTGTGTCATTTCCACGTCTCCTGTAAAGTACATAACAAAATACAGATATTATGATGAAAAAGTTAGTTCAAAATGGGACACTATCAAGGATATAAGCTATCATTACTTGGTATGGTTAAAGACTACTAACTTAAAAGGACACCCACCACATGCATTCCACCATAGTATTTCCAAATTAGAGTTAGTTAGAGAATTTCTTTAGAATTCTCTATAATGACGATGTAGTTGTATCGTGCCAACTGAGCTTTTCGCACCTACAATGACTTAAGTACATAACCATGTTGGTTGGTAAATACGAAGGAAAAGGGTTAAACCAGCCCGACCTGTTCAATTCGTATTAAAAACGACCCGTTTTGCCAATTGCCTGTAGCCAAAAGGAAAGAAATCTTAATCTCTACACTTCATAGAATTTTCAAACCCTTGGTACAATGTGTATAACGTATGTTTATACATTTCTCAACCTTGTCCAAAATATCTTTTCTTCCGAAAGCCTCTTCTTTGGCTTTTACGATCTGATTATGTCTGATCAGTTATTGCATGATAGAGACAGCCCCGCCCAAATAAAAAATTATCCCCATAACCGGTTGAATTGTAGCATATCCGAACTTCAGGGATGCTCTCATTGTAAGATCCTCTATACTGGTCCACAAATGTAAACAACTCGTTAGCATTACTTGAGGGGAAAGTTGATGTAGTCTCGGCTGCAAATTCTGTTCTGGGATTAGAATCGTCATTTATGTAAGATGTCTTTTCTCGATCATAACTTCAGGAGTATCCCAACATTTTTGGTCAAGTTCTGGATCACACACCTAAAGAGAAAATTCAGAAATATATTAATTAATAGAAATTCATGTAAGTTACAGTAGTGAAATCGAGTTCACAATATACTAAAAATGAATCAAAAATGCGTTGACATAACTTCTTGAGTAAGAAATGTAGGTAATAATATCCCATATTTAATTTGCCTCACAACTTTATACACACTAAGATATCAAAATATTTACTCGCCTATTAATCTAAAACGGACTCGGTTTGAGGTAAATTATCTACAACTGGTTAATAAAACCTGACCCTTTTGGTTCATAAGAAAATATTTTCCACCTTAGTTTAAAATTAGCATCAATAGTGGGTTCATATCAGTTGACAGATCTTCTTGGTGATTGTTCCCGTGATAAGGTTTTGAGTTACAGAGATATTCAGGGCTCGACTATCTTGTATACTGCAGCTGGACAAGGAGAAAATATTGCAAATTTTATGGATCATCATAAATTAGCTTACAATCAAAAGTTAAAAATATTACTTTAACCATTGTTGAATCCTTGAAAGACCAGTATCTAAGTTTATATTGAAAGGAGGGACTGATTATGGTTAATCAGATCGCTTATTTGATTAAAAGATTAATAGGCCTAATAGTTGATTCGAAAGTGTGGGCGTATAATAAATATTGACTAAAAGTATGTAGCTTTTATTTGATATATGCTGAAAAAACAATCGAAGATGATATAAAATTGGAAAAAATGATAAACATAGATCCTGTGCAGCGATGAGTCTTGCAAGGGGATTTTTCAAGAGTAATTTCCTTACGAAATCTTTAGCACTGTCGCTAACAGTTGGCCATGGTTTACGATGAAAATCTGGATATGTGATCACACCTATGCTCCAAACATCTGATTCCGGCCCTCATCTTCGCTTTAATACTTCAGGCGCAACATAGTAAGCACTACCAACGATATCCATAAAATTCTTTCCTGCATTAGTTACACATGTCCCCAACAAAAATATGGTTACATGAAATAATCACTAAAATTTTGAATTAAACAGGGCATAGCACGCAAAAGAAACATACATTCTGTTAAATTTCTATTATGAGTAACGTACTTGTGAAGTCAAAGTTTTATAAGTGCCTATTTTGTAAGTTTATAATCAAACAACATATGTGATTAGGTCCTTCATTTGATTATAAACTTAAAACATAGGCTCTTACACAGTTACACATGAATTATGCAAAGTATACTTCTCAAAATAAACATTTGGATGTTACATATTTTACATCTTGGCTCCGCACCAATCACTTGTTGAGCCGGAGGTGACATTAATCTATCTAAAGAAGCACATATTCCTAGATTGTAAATTCCATGATATTGCCAACTTATAGCCATTGTGCCTAACCAAGAAAAATAGCGCATTTTCAGAACTTGTAAAATACGTTTGGTTGCTTACTTGATATTTCTTATATTCAAGGCCAAATGTTCGTTTAACCTAAATCGTTACTAAGAAGGTTGTGGCCTGCAAGTGAGCACAAATCATATTATACCAATGTTACCAGACGTCGACCCTTCAGTTTTCCAAATGCTTTCAGCACCTACGCTATTATCGTCATAACTTATGTAATGTTTACCTTCAATCTTGATTGGTAATTAAACATCAGCTTTAACTTGTGCTAGCATCGCTGCTCAATCTTCCATCAATCTTGCTATACAGTATTTGATCATTTGTGGTTTGTGCATATCAATCAAAGGAATATTGGTAGGGTATTATCAGAATATTGAAAGATAAAAATCTGGCTATACGTCTGGTAACTTACAGAGAGAGGAATCTGCTATGGAAAGCATTTGATTGTTCCCAATAAGCTTTCATATCTTGCATTCTAGTTTGAAAAACACAACGTCATTAGTCGTGATTGGAATGAAAGGCAAGATACCTTTTGAAGGTTGTATCAGTTGCCGTTTGGGTAGTAACCCGTGGCCTGTTTTGCGACTGGTCCTACATATGCTTTTCCAACAGAATTCACAACAATTTAAATTCCTGGTTCACTTTGTAATTTTTAAATGTATAAACTATAAACTGATAAAGATAATCACCTGTTTTGCCCGTGACCTGACCAATTGACCAAACAGTCCTTTGGAACTTGAAACGATGCAAGATTATTGTATCTTCGGTTGGTTGAACAATGACGGAGTAGAAACTCTTACTTATTTCACAAAATCTGCAACAAACCAAGCAGAATAATAATGATCGGATGGTAGGTATTATGAAATGGAATAAAAGTAACTCACCCGTCCACCACTGGAAACACCCACTAACAGGTTTCTTGAATTTTTTCATCACGGGGATGTATTCTTGTGGTGTCTTCATATGGGGAAATGGTGTGGAGCCCATGACGGCTTTTTAGGCCGTGTTTGATATTTTATTGTGTCAACCTGCAAATATCAAAAATACTTATGCAAAATGGGCTTTGAATGAGAGAAAGATTTCATCTTAATGTATGTAATTTAACATATGTTATATCGATTTATTAGAATCAAATATTCAGTCCTAAACTCGTAATAACATGAGCAGTAGAAAATAGGTTTTTGAATGAGCTTGTCTGAAGTTTCAATAATCGGTTAATATCCTTAAATGTCTGGCACTTTCTGATTATTTAAGAACTTATTGGATAAAATGATCAGCAATGACATTCGGTTTTGGAACAATAGTGATGGTATGCCAAATGGAAATAGAAGCATCTCAATAAACGAAAAAGATGTAAACAATGGCCTTGTGTCCCCTTTGAGTCATTTTGTATAACACACCAACGTACTTTTTCATTTGTTCAATAGTCAACCGGGTTTGTTGAGTAAAGCAGCTCATATTTTTTAAATCTGTTTCTTTTTTCAGCTTATAATAGCATTAACATAATATTGTTTGGACTTGCTTAAGCTATATACAATAAGTTGTTTCTGACCATATTGCTTATCTTAATCGTTTAGCGTCAAACAAAGATGCACAAGGGAGCTTTAACGATGCATCTCGTCTGTGTTATCAAATGTTATAACACATGAAATATTTTAATTTTCAAACAACAAAAAAAATGTACTAAGTTTTCATATTTTACCTCTTTCTTGTAGTAATAAGATCACATATTGCAGCCTCTTCTTTCAGCAGCCTCAACTTGCTCGGTGACCGTCATAGTCACTTGTATTGGATGTCTAATTTGCAGCTCCATATCGCAACTCTTTGCCTATCACTCCAAAACCTTTAACCTCTTCTTCTGGCTACTCGATTATGCAGGTATTTCTCTCATGAGTGTCACCTCATTTTTCGCTCCATTCTACTATGCTTCAGAGTACTAATATTTAGTAACAGCTAAAAGTTGGCAATATGGATTAAATTAAAAATGCGTCAATTTGGTTTATACTTTGCCTCTAATGGAACAAATGCGTAAACTAATAAAAATAGTTATAAACACAAAGTCACCCAAATTGTATTCATAATACACAAAACCTCCCAAAACCTTCCTTTTTGGAAAAGTACTCTCAGGTCTTTCCAACCATTTTGACTGGTTTTTACCCGTGCCATTCTCATTTTGCCACCTTGAAACTCACAACACAGTGCAAGCCTAAATCATTGGAATCTCGTGCTCACCTTTAAGTTGGGGCTCGCTGTGTGCCCCTTTTCTGTGGCAATCTTGATCAGTTGACCAACCCCCTTTTGGTCAAGAACCTATGAGCAATGCAATATGATATGTGTGTCAATAACATTAGTCAAAATATCTATGTGACTACGTATATGTACAATAACTCATGTTACTGACCTCAAAGGGATCATGTTGTAGAACTCCTTGAGCCAAATATACCAGGAGAAATTTGCCAACATCATCTCTACTGCACCTGAACATTAAAAAAAAGTTTTGAACAAATTCAGAAAATGAAAATAGATATTAAATACATAATTACCTGCTCAAGTGTATAATGTCAAGCTTGAGTTAAACCATATGATCAAATGACTCCAAGATAGCAGTTACAACCCTTTCATCGTGCTTCGTGATTAAATCAGAGTCTCTCACTACCAAGACAAATATCATATTATTATCATGTCACATCTATTACTAAATGGTCCAAAAATAGTAGCCAAACGCACACTTTACTCAGCTCATCTTGGATCAAAACCATTTGTATTTGACCCTTTTTTGACCAGGTAGTTGTGACCAGTTCGTGATTCACTTCTAAAATTAAATAAAAATAGAAATGACTCTTATTACCTCGTAAATTAGCTTTTTTATTAATAGTATGCGGCTTAAGTCTTCATAATCCTAAGAATTTTGGCAGTATTAGCATCACCTGCAATAAGAAACAAAACGAACGCTTCCAAATATAGAAGTAAATAAACTTACACTTTTGATTAATATAAGATGTTTTGAATCACCAGATAAGCTGTTTATAAAGCAATCCCAAACACGCCCTTAGATACATGAATTAAATAGGAAAAAGGTAAGTCATCTTACCACAATCGTCTATAATCTCGTCATCGATTAGCTTCTGAAAGCCCAAAAAGGAAGCCAAAGTAGCTACTGAGGCAGGCCAAAAGGTTGCTCGTCGAATTCCCATTTTTCAGCTACATGCATGAACCAACTCATGCAAATATCAGCAAGAACGCAAGTGACTTTGCTATCATCTTCTTTGTTTATCTTTTTTATAAGCTCTTCTAGCTTTCCAGGCATGGTTTGAACTGTTGATTCCGCCACCTGCCCAGGTCACTCCTGTCCTCCCATGGTTCAAGCCCATCTGGGATCGAAAGCATTTGCATCAGACCCTTTTCTGACCATAGCTGTGACCAGTTCGTGATTCACTTCTATGTTTGAAAATGTGACTTTGACACCAGTGCTTCAAAATGCAATAAACATATTCTAAGTATTTTAAGCACTATTTCACATTTAGTTTTACGCAGCCTGCAATCCGCATAATATCAACAAAACGTATGTCGATTTCATACAGTTTTTCAGTCTATGCAAGATTTAGGATTCCATTCCCAAGCCTGAAGTTCACAATATGAAGCTGATCACTCATTTAAAAATAAGTTATTCATTTAAAAATAAGTTATTAATATTGTATTTAGGGATATTCTTTTGTCACGAGAAGCGATTAGATAAAAGTGCTCTTACATCAGAAAAAGATAATTAGGGGGTGTGTGGGATTGCTTATTTTGATTATGGTTATATTACCTATGAATTCAATCTTCTCTTTATAAGCTACATCAGCTTAAAAAACGTGCCTATAAAAAAAACATTGCATTATATATGTAAATTCGTGTACTTTACATCTTATGGTTAGTTAGTTTGTTGTATATACATACATGCAAAAGGAGGTAGAGATGGGCTGCTTTATTCTCAGGTATTGAAGGATTTGCGTGCTGAATTCTGTCGACGGGCAAGTTAGCAGACTCTTTGGGTATGCTTTGTATCGACATTTCGTTGGTTAACATTTGTAGTAATTTCCTTATAGTATCCTCAGTAGCGTATGTGTCGGTTTCTTTGCAATGTTGAACATCTTTTTGCGAATTCTGAATATTAGTTGTAATGTATATAATATAAGTTGAACAAAGGATTTTAAAAGTATACGCAATATAAATTATGCAGAAACTAAGATACTTACGTAGCCATTTGTGGTATGGCGTATGCACACTTTTAGTGACATAATGCTGAGTATTTGTGTTCACTAAGTTTGTACCAAGATTGACTTTATTTTGTCTTTGAGTCTTATCTTCTGAAGGAGTACATGCTACAACTTCTGTTGTTTCATTTACATGTCTAAAGAGCAGTCCATCGGTGGTATTTTTTATTGCTGCAGAACACCTTGTGGCATCCTTTTCCTTTTACGAATAATAGGAACAATTTGTTCCTTGCCACAGTCATATACTACTTTTATCGCATCTTCCAGTATGTACATAATCCGGAGGTGTTCCTGTGGCATAAGAAAGAAGGAGACATCAAATATAGGAAAACTTAAACCTTTAAACATATGGTATGGATGGTAAGTGCAGACGATTATACTTTGAGAAGTTTGACATTTACTGTTGGTTTTATTACATTGGGATTCAATAGGTGGTACGTGGAAGGCCGTATTTGTGGGTATTAAACAATCTAGGTAAACAATCTATGGCAATTTATTGAGTCTTTCACATCTACCCGAGATTCAACTTTTTTTTCTCTCAGATATCTCACTTGATCTCGAAGGAAGATTATATGTGCTATAAAACATTATCTCTAAAATTTTGCATACAAATAGAATGCAGTATGTAAGGCTAATGAGCAAAGGACACCAATCAAGGGTTAATATTAGTTGCAACAGCCTTAACACCCTCAGTAAGAACAACCTTGTAATAGCAGTAGTTTTATAGGGCCACGAAAACATATCAGTATATCGTTGCTAACACGCATAGTCATGTACCTTGGGGCAGCCATTGGGTATTCTTCCCCAAAAAATAGCTCCAGCTTGAAGCCGGGTTTGTGAACATCATGGTTCCTGAACCAAATAAAACTTGAAACAGCCATAACCCTCTCAATAAGAATACCCAACCTTGTAATAGTAGTAGTTTTATAGGATCACGAAAACATACCAGTATATCGTTGCTAACACGCATAGTCATGTACCTTAGGGGCAGCCATTGGGTATTCTTCCGGCAAAAATAGCTCCAGCTTGAAGCCTAGTTTGTGAACATCATGGTTCCTGAAGCAAAATAAAACAGGCACAAGGCTCCTGAAGCGGTAACAATATAAATGAGATATCATCTGAACCTCCCACTCCTAATCCAATTTAATGAGAGCTAGAACATTTACAACTCACCTTTTTACCTTGAAACCAGCCCTAAATGTACGTGCTGCAGCCTGGTATTAAGACATTAGAGTAGCAATGTTTAATGTATGTGTCACATTTGCGATTGTTATTATTGTTTTTGAAATATCTAATAGAACAGTCAAAATATATGCTGAGGATACAAAGATACATAAACATTAGAAAACAAAGTACTTGCACCATGGGATGAGAACTTCACAAAGCCAAAACCACGATTCTTAATCTAAAATTTGATTTATGTGATATAAAATTATTATTGTTGTTCACAAAAAATGCACAAACCTGATGATCACCTCTCTTCAGCAGGGATGATGATGATGATGTATTATTGAGGATGCTTCTCCTAGTTGAAACCATGCCGAAACCCTAATAAAATAACTTGTTTGTTTTTGCTCAATTGTACATACGGTGGTTACAAAAAAGATGATGATGATGATGATGGTGATGGTTGAATATCGGTTTGTTTTTGGTTTTGGACTTTTGTTTTTGGGTTTTGTGTGGTTTTAACGAATGATTAGATTAACGTAGATGTTGGGATTTTCCTACTTAATATCAATTATCAGTTGCAAGTTCTATCACAACTATTGGATTGCTCCAATGGTTAAGTTGCTTCATTGATTGGGCTTTAACACCCAAAGTTCGAATCGTGTAATGGAATAAATTTTTGAACATTTTAATTAATCCGAATTTTAATTAAAAACTGCATAGGTGGCATTAACTTGTGATGACATGGAAATATGACTTGGCATTATGGGATGCCAAGTGGCATTTTATGTGGCATGCCTCCTCTTATATATAATGTATATAGATATATATATATATATATATATATATATAAAGAGACAGACTTCTAGAACAATGATTCTTCAACCCAATAACCATCCATTATGCTACAACCTATTTGGGCTGGGGCGGGAAGTTGACATATAATCTATACTACTTATAATAGATGAATAAATCTCTCTCCTCATGGTCTTAAAATTAAGACTTACAACATACAAAGCCTATTGTACAATACACAATGCACTATTAATGATCTTTCTCATCAATATTAATTTTAAGACTTACAAGTCTTAAAACTTAATGTACAAAATACAAAACAATATTAAATGTGGTCAAGATATTTAACATGGTCAATTAATTAACTGGTCAATAAATACAATTAATGCAATTATTAAAACACCCCTTATACAAAAAATACAAATTATCAAACATATTGTACAACTAACTTAAACACAATTTCTGCATTAAATAGAGCCCGAACGGGTACGGTCCAAACGGGGTCGAGCCCGAACGGGCACGGGCCAAACGGGTTCGAGCCCAAACGGGCACGGGCCAAATGGGCTCGAGCCCGAACGGGCACGGGTTAAACAAAATTCTTGATATCCGTAAATTTATTGTCAAAAAAACATAATAAATTAAAATACATGATTCACCAAAACTTTTACTTCAGGGTACCCGCCGCTGCAACGCGCGGGTACCCTGCTAGTGTCACTAATTGATCAAGCTGCTATGGTTGTTCTTACATGCTTTCACAAATCATAACGCTGCCTACCTAAGTTGCAGGCTTAGATAACTAAGATAGTAACATGCTTTTGGACCTTTACTTACTGTTTTTTAGTGATTATAGACATTTAGTGATCTCTTTGTTACTCACTCTTTTTATCTTTAGGGCCTGTTTGGCAGGGGCTTTTTGGAGGAGCTGTTAGCTTTTTGTTACTCCCTCCGTTCCATGTTAAGTGTCCACTTTCTAAGTGCACAAAGTTTTAGAAAATTCCACTAACTACACTCTCCACTAATCAAATATTATTTTTACCCACTAAAGTCTCATCTTATTGGTTGAAATAGATTATGGACACTTAATATGGGACATTCCAAGATTCCATTGTGGACACTTAATATGAGACGGAGGTAGTACAAAATAATCTTCTATAAACTAAGTAGCCTCGTTTGGACGCATTAACTATAAGCTTTTATTTCAAACAAATAGCTCCAAAATGAAAAGCTGATTCATACAAATTTTTAAATGTTTTGGAGTTGTTAAAACTTTAAATTAGTGATATACCCTCCAAACATTTATTTACAATTATAGATTTGTCCTTTTATATTATTTTACATCTTATAATTATATTTAACAGCTAATTTATCAAACACTTTTATTGAAAAAAGAATACAGCTTGTAGCTCATGTTATCAGCTTTGCAGTTTACAACTTACAGCTTACAGTTTACAGCTAGTTTTGACAAACATACCCTTAGTGGGAGTAGAGAAAAAGGCTTTTAGTGACTGAATGTACACTTTTTTTCTGACTCTTCCTTTTAGAGAGCTAGGTGTCATGACGAAGTGAAAGTTCGTCGTCGCGCCACCTCAGCGCCACATCAGCATCTCATTTTCCCACAACTAACCACAACAAACCCCCTCCTCACTCATAACAAACCTCAACCTCTTCATTTAGGGCCCACAATTACACACACTACACACACAAACACACACACTACACACACAAACCTTCTGCTTTTGTGTCAGAATTTACCTTCGTCGTCCCCACGACTTCACACTTCACGGCGAGCCACAACGAGCCAAGCCGGTGTGGCGGCGGCCCACGGCGAGGCTCCACGTAGGCGACGGCGAGCCTCCACAACGACCACACCGTGCGCTCTTAGTAAGCAAAGGTCCTTTTTGTAGTGATGTACATCTTGGATTAAGAAATAGTGAGGCAGTCACAAGTTTCAAACACAAATAAGCTATACAGAACAGAATAATTTTAGTATGAAACCTATGATACGGTCACCACATAAAGGTGGTAGGCAAGTATGCAATTATAAGTCACCAGAATGTCGTTAATATTTATTATCAAAAAGCCATATTATCTTGTAAAGATACGGAGATACCATGTCTATGCACAACATATGATTTGAAAGAAGAAAAGCAAGTACAGAACTACAGCCATGCTGGATTCCTCAGACGAGTAACAACAGCTTTAACTTGTAGGTAGTTATCGAGACTGTATATTCCCTTTTCTTTCCCATGCCCGCTCATCTTGTAGCCACCAAAAGGAATTGCAGCATCAAATATGTCGAAGCAGTTGATCCACACAGTTCCCGCTTTCAACGCACGCGTTAAGGTATTAGCAGTGTCAAGATTTTGTGTGAAAACACCAGCAGCCAGTCCAAATCGAGTTGCATTTGCCCTTTGAATGACCTCATTCGTATCCCTATATAAACGAAGAATATAAAATAAAAACTGAGAAATGAGCATAAATATTTGGGGATGGTTCCATAGGTTCACAACTTACTTGAATTTCATAATCGACTGTACTGGTCCAAAAATCTCATCTTTTGCTATTAGCATGTCATCCTAATTGGAAGAAAGATCAGTCAGATTTGATCGGAAAGAACTAAAACATGTTTCGGAGCATGGTTGTTGATGGTGTTACCTGGACATTTGAGAATACAGTGGGTTGGATATAATATCCTTTAGATCCAAATCTTTCGCCTCCAGTTTCAAGGGTAGCACCACTGTCAACGCCAGATCTTATGTACTTTAAGATCTTATCAAATTGTTCAGAATCAACCTATAAATTTATTAAAGGATTAACAATTTGAATTGAGGAAAACAAATTCGTAATGTTTTTCGAGTACTTATCTGAAGAAAGCCAAGGAAGGAGAAATAATAACAGTCAATACCTGGGGACCTTGTTCAACACCCTTCCTGAAGGGATCACCGACCACACGGTTTACAGCACGTGCCTTTGCTTTCTCTATGAACTCATCATAAACACGTTCATGTACAAATGTTCGTGATCCAGCACAACAACATTGTCCCTGAAAATACCAGTACAGTCATGTACAATACAAGCTATAAAATTTTAAAAAAGCCTGCTCCTGCTGGTATAACTGCTACGTAAATCATTCGTCAATCGCAATGTGTAATTTGTAGCTATTATAAAGGTTTCAGATGCTCTTGACAGAAATTCAGAATAAACCTGATTGTAGAACAAAGCGGCATGGGCCAGATCAACAGCTTCATCAACATTGGCATCCTCACACACAATGAAAGGAGATTTTCCACCGAGTTCCAAAGTTACTGGTTTAAGATTGCTTCTTGCAGCCAATCCAAGTACGATTTGACCAGTCTCGGTGGATCCGGTGAATGCAAGCTGCATAAAGAATACAAAACATATGAAAACCGTAACTATAATCCGGCGGATACTATCTTCTATCATCATACAAACCTTATCCACATCCATATGACTGGCAATAGCAGCACCAGCAGTGGGACCATAACCAGACACAATATTCAACACACCAGGAGGAAGTCCGGCCTGTCAAATGCATAACAAACCAGACCTTATATAAAAGCTTTGACACATATAGAGCAGACAAATTTAGATATTACTAATATATTGTTATTACCTCATGTAAAAGCTTTGACACATATAGAGCAGACAATGGTGTCTGTTCAGCAGTTTTTAGCACTATAGTGTTACCACATGCTAATGCAGGCCCAACCTTCCAAGCGAACATTAGAAGAGGGAAGTTCCATGGTATAATTTGCCCTGCAACGCCAATAGGTTCATGCAGGGTTTCGACATGATACGGCCCATCAGCCTGAATTGTGAGGCCATGGATTTTATCGGCCCAACCTACAAAATAGTACCAACAGCACCAAGATGAATATTTATTTTTTAGAAAGATGTATGACCTAACTCAGAAGTCAGAAGTCAGAAGTCAGAAGTGCCATTTTTAATTCCTCTCACCCAACGCAGTTATTAGGGTGATCGATTAGAGTCATAATCCCTGTGAGCTTAGTGCCGATTAGTGTTCTAATGAATCTATAATGGTATATATGCAATGGGCTTCACTGTGTTACTCGCATAATCCATTATATACTAAGTTTTATTCTCTTACTTATGCTCTAAGTTTAACTCTCTTACTTATGCTCAGTTGAATGTTGGTATAGGAAATAGTACACATTTATAAAAAAAATTGAAGTAATTCACTGAATCATATGTAGTTTTTCCCCTCTAACTAGTATTTCTGCATCCCCCACTGCTTACCAGCATAATACCGAAAAAGACGAATGAACAGCGGTATTTCATCTCCTGCCGCCTGTTCATATGGCTTCCCATTATCCCAAACTTCAAGAGCTGTTATTTCATCAGCATGCTTCTCAAGCAAATCAGCAAAACGCAACAATATACGACATCTTTCCTGGTGACATATATGAAGGAATAAATTTTAGTGATACTGATAGCACCACTTGACTCCATATAGCTTATGACATGACGTAATCAGAATATCAGATAATAACAAATATTAGAATGCTGATAAATAATCCTGATGCTCCATTATAGGGTACTTGCACTTCTGTCAAGGTTTAAGGAGGAGATATGTTTGACCAAAATAAAGCTACGTATATACTATATACTTTTAGTTCCTGTATGAGATATTGAGGTGAGATTTATTCTTATTGCCGAATGACTGACACAAATCATTGTGCAAATCTGTGCTTGAATTTGACTCAAATGAGAAAAAAAAAAATCAATATTAATTTGGAAGACATTCTCAGTAATAGATTTTTTCTTAGTACCAGAGCTCTATACTAATCAAGCATATTCCTACGCTTAGAAATGATGCAAACAAACTCTTATCGGAAAGATCTACTGAGGAATATATATATATATATAACTAGCTAGATAGCTTACATATGCTGTCATTCTAGGCCAAGGACCCTCATCGAATGCTTTCCGTGCTGCAGCTACTGCACGATTAACATCTTCAGCATCACCTTCAGCAACATTCGCAATCACTTCCCCTGTTCTCGGATCTAAGGTTGGAAAAGTCTTCCCTGAGCCAGAAATGGTTCAATATCAGTTCTTCCGCAAAGTGTTCACAAAAGTTAGAACTATACCAAATAACAAAAACCACAGAGTTCCATGAGTCAGCGTACGAAAAGCTTACCAGACGCTGCATCAACAAACTGTCCATTGATAAAAAGCTTGGTATATTCAACCTTGACAGGTGGAGTTATCGGTTCCTCTAAGGCAGCGGCTGTACTAAACCTAGTGATGCCAGTGCCTCTGCCAGAGTAGCAGCCTAAATTGCGCAGTTGATCATCAAAGTCAGTTAATCTCATTAATAGCATGCAACTCATCAAAATAAATAACGCCAGATGAGGTATTGGGTAGTTGGTACACATACAGAAAAGGTATTAACATTGTCAATAAAACCAAAATGAAACTTTCCTAAAATCAAATATATGAAAATTGTGATTAAACTGATACTATCCAGAACTTACTATAATTATTCAAGCACAGAAACAATACAAGCTTACTTTGATTGCTTATTTATAATGCTTACAATGTTTTGATAACGAATTAACTGCTTATCTGACTATTTTTGCGAGTGAAATAATTTTTTTAAACTGCTTATCTTAAAAAGCCATAACCAATCACAGACACGCAGTGATAAATAAATTCCTAGTAAGTAGTAACAGAGCTGTATACGGAGTATTAATTATATCATATTTTTATCAATGTTTTAAAACCCGGTTTTTTATTGACCCGGTTTGGTCGCCGGGTCACCTGTTGAACCGCTGGGTCGAACCGGTTCGATACTTATTTATACTTTTTTCTATATTTAAATTGTAATGTTGCATGATCCCATGATTTATCCAACTTTATTCCTACATTTGATTGAACTGATGAAAAAGATTGACTCTACCGATAAACTTTGTTTTAAGTTCTATATCTATATCTATACTATCTATAAAACAAAAATGGTCAAACTTGAAAAGTGAAAAAATTCAGTCATGGTCAAACTTAAAAAGTTCAGTCATCTATCTAAGGAAACTTATGAAATAATTTTGAATTAAAATGTATTAATTAGTCAAAGCTTACACTACAATTTTCAAGAAAAATATACAAAACCAATTTTCGGGTCTAACCGAGTTTCGAAAATATAAAAACCGGTTTTATTTGACCCGTTTTTTCGATCGGAATCGGTTCAACCGGTGGAACCGGCCGGGGCGAACCGGGTTTCAAAATTTTATGTTTAATCCCCAAATTCTCAAACTTGTATTATTTTTCGTTTATAACCCATAAACTTTTTTTATCGCTACAACTATCTACCGCTATAAAATCTCGTTGCTATGCACGGGGACTCGACCATTTATAATATTTAGCAAAGATTTGCAACAACAATTAACTTATGATTCTAAGTTATAACAATGTATTTTAAAACTATATTAGCTGGTGTTTCTAAAGCTGCACACGGTAAGGAGGGTCAATCCCTCCCATTTTCTCTGCCACGTCAGCTTTCTCTCTCCAGCGACCTTCAGGCGATTGGATGACCCAGTAAGGGCGACCTTCGTAGTGAAATGAGTGTTTATTTGAGAGAATGTGTATGTAGAGAGTGTGTGAAAAAAATAGTGAAATGAGTGTTTATTTATAGTGTGAAAGTAAGTTTAAAAGTTAAATTTTTTTTTAGTCCAACATTCATATCTTAAAACGGTAATAAAAAAAAAAAAAAAAATATGTACCAAGCCACAATTGATCGCCCAAGCGACCATCATGCCAAAAAAAAAAGTAATCGATCGATTCATTACAATAAGGACGATCAATCGCGATCGACTCAATCGATCGATTCTCCTTACTGTGACAAGCCTAAGATACTTAATAAGTTTAATTTACTGTTTTACAAAATTTTAACTAACATTAGTCCTCGGTTCTCACCACTTCAACATGTCAATTAAACTTAGAAATGTTCATGAAAAAAAGGTTTTGTTAGATTTTTGATAAAAAGTTGACCCGGACGGATTTTTATCAAACCGGCAACCCAAGTCAACAAAAAACCAACGGTTCAATCCGGTTATCAAACAAACAAAAACCCGACCGCATGCGGCCCGGTCTTCGAGCCGGTTTCTGGTTCAACCGGATTGATTTTTATGACTAGTCAATAAGTCAACATAATACTATATATATGATCCATACCTCATTTCAGCAAAAAACAAAATATGCAAAAATAACAAAATCAATGACTTCAAACCCCGTGGATTAGTCCGTCAAAAGATCGGAAACCATGTTTAACAAAAGAAAAAAGAGCTTAAAATCAAACTGATGAACAAACATTTGATCAGTCCTATATACGATCTATATATAAAAAAAGAAAAACATGATCAGATGGTAAAACAAAGAGTTATATATACCTAAGGATCGTAAGATAGCAGGTGCAAAAGAAGATGAAAGCATTCTTCTAGCAGCCATTTTTACTGCAAAAAAGCAAATATCACTAGTGATATATAAAAAGCAAAATGATAATGATCAGGTATCTATATAGATGGAAATATCGTCAAAGGTGACGAAGTGATGATTCATCAGGATAATGATCAAGTTGCTAGATGAAAAGAGTGCACTAACTTACGCTATATTATTGGAAATAAAGTGAAAGGGTGTGAGTAATGAGGCAAGCAATGTTTTGAAACCCGGGTTGACCCGGCCGGGATAACCGGTTGGACCGGTTTCGGACAAAAAAACGGGTTAAGAAAACCTGGGTTTTAAAAAACGGGTCAACCGTTTAGACCCGGCGGGTTTTAAGCGACCCGGGTCAACCCGGGTTTTGAAACCCGGCCGGGTTTGGTTTTTATCATTTTTTTATTTTTTTTTTTTGAAAAAAATAAACTTGTAAATCTCGTAAGATGCATGTCTTTAGAAGTATGAAACTTGTAATCTCGTAGGATTTATGCCTTTTGAAGTATGAAACATGTAATCCCGTAGCATTTATGGTTGTTTAGAAAATTATGCAAGTTTATATCCTTGTCCACCTTTGATTTGTTGTTTAGAGCATGAAAAATGGTTCTTTGCTTTTTTTTCACTGCAAAACTAGTGTTTGAACATTATGTTTGGACAATTAGAAATAGATGTTTGGACATATGCATAAAACCGGGTCTAACCGGGTTGACCCGGCGGTTGAACCGGTTGACCCGGTGACCCGGTGTCTTGGCCGGGTCGATCACAAACCCGGGTTTCAAAACATTGGTGGCAAGTAGAGGTGTCATTAATACATACCCGACCCGGACCCGAACCCGAACCCGAATAAGGATAATCGGGTCGGGTTAATCGGGTCCAAAATCTAACTCGGGTCAATCGGGTCAACCCGATTAACCCGACTACGAACTAGGGTCGGGTATCGGGTTCAAAATACTTTGCTTATTCGGGTTCGGGTCAACCCGACTAACCCGAGTTAGTTTTTTTTTTTTTCCTTCAACTCCACACTTTGATATCTGATGTATTGTAGGCATATATAGTCCATTTTTTAAGCTTGAATAAAAGGTACCACGTTACTTTCATTACTGTCAACTTCTTTTTTTTTTTTTTTGATCATGATTACTGTCAACTTTTGATTTTTACTATCTAGACATATATGACTGTTAGGCAAAAGTTCAATATAGAACCAAAATTTACCATAGATCCAATCAACCAATAATAGCCATTCATTTTTTTATTATGATAAACTTTCACCCTTTTTTAAAAAATTAAATATCTCGCAAACCGTTAATCGTTACGCGATAAAAATTATACAATCGTGACGAGAATTAAATTATCTTTCTATAGATATGCACTACTATATATTTTTAACAACTTTTTTTTTCAAAATTTCGTTCAACAAAAATCATATATGATTTGTGAAAATCATATATGATTCGATTTTTACTGAATCACATATGATTTTTGAGA
The DNA here is from genome assembly GCA_910596185.1 of Chrysanthemum makinoi. Classification (NCBI taxonomy): domain Eukaryota; kingdom Viridiplantae; phylum Streptophyta; class Magnoliopsida; order Asterales; family Asteraceae; genus Chrysanthemum; species Chrysanthemum makinoi. The sequence goes on from OU343218.1 coordinate 165,570,805, forward strand.
ATCATATATGATTGTAAAAATCATATATGATTCGTAAAAATCGAATCATACATGATTTTTAAAATCATATATGATTCGTAAAAATCATATATGATTTTTTCGGACGGAATTTTTGAAAAAAAATGTTTGTCGAAAATATGTAAAAGTGCATATCTATATAAAGATAATTTAATTCTCGTCACGAATGTGTATTTTTTATATTTTGAAAATTTACCGTTTGTAAGATATGTTGTTTTAAAAAAAAATGTGGAAAATGATTTTGTATTAATTTAGATAAAAAATGGAGGGTTATGATTGGTTCATTTGTTCTATGACAAATATGAGTTCTATATTGATCTCAACTCATGACTGTTAAGGTCCAAATATGACATTTGATCTAAAGGATATATGATTAATGAAACAAAATAGTACAATACAAATTAGTTGGATCTGAAAAAAAAAACAAGGTGTCTGTTCTTAAATTTGAGATGCAGACCCGAAATACTCAGTTTAACAAAATCAAATTTTGTTACTTGCTAAATGGTACATAACCGAACCCGACTTGACCCGACCCGATTTGACCCGAACCCGACTAACCCGACCTCAAATAAGGTCGGGTACGGGTATATTAATTTTAGCCTCGACCCGACTTAGATCCGACCTGTTTGATCTGAACCCGACCAACCCAACCCGAATAACCCCCAACTGGCAAGTGCGACTTTATATATAAAAAGATGAATGATAGTAACTATGTACTACTATTCCCTCCTTTATTAAATTGAAAGAATATAGTATAATTATGTTTTGAAATTTGTGAAGGTTGGTGGACAATGAGTTTGACCTTCTGAAGGTCATTCATTTCGTCTTAAATTATTTGTTGATATATTTTTTTATTATTTCAAATTAATAGATTGTAATTAAATTCAACAAAAATATCAAATCTCGCCAGAGCGAGGTATGAGAGAAGTGAAATGTAGACAGTCACGCATCTACCTAAAAGTAAAGGGATTGGTTGCAGAAAGACCTCCGGCAAGTGTGTGTATGCAAGCAAACAAATAATATGTAAGGTGTGAGGAAAGAGAGACAATGACATAAACGGAATCATATAAAGCAAAAACATACAAACGAGCAAAGACATAATTGTACACAGACACAGAAACAAGAGGGCATGTGGGACAAAATAAGGAAAAAAAAACACTAGGGGCACATAAGATCAAATTTCGCAAAGTCAACATATAAGAAGATAAAACAAAACACACAAAACAATCAAATAAAAGCATTTAAAACGCAATAGCATACACGAGTAAAAGTAAAATAAAAATAATAAAAACATGCAAAAAAGCCATAAAGCCATATAAAGGATACAATCATGCGAGCAAAAAAAGGGGATAAAACTAAACAATATAAATAAGCCGAAAATGCATAAAAGCAAGAAAACCTACGGGCATGAACTCTAAAAGGCTAAAAGGGCCTCGCTCAAGCTACCATGCATCTCTACATCTGTGCGCTATACTCATCTACCCTAATCATAGTTCTTCACGCGTTCCTATCAGAGTTCATATCCTTGGACAATAGGAGCTCCGCCAGATCAAGTTTTAGTATGTCCTCTCACCCGAGCTTTGGTTTTCCCCTTCTCCTCAAGCCATTGACCGTAATAGTCATGAGCGAATGTTTTATTATAAGAAGTTGTAATAATTATATTAAGGTAGTGAAAAACCTCCCCCCCCCCTTTGGCGAAAAAATTTGATCAACGAATCCCTAAAAACTATAATTGTCTTCTAACTTTTTCGTCCATTCATCCCTAGATTTCACGATCTAGTTATCCTTAATGGGTATTGTTTTATTTAGATTTAATTACGAGTAAGATCTTTTTACCGGTCTTGGGTTTTTTTTAGGGTTTTTTTAATCTGTTTTCGTTATTAGGGTTTCACTACTTTCCACCAATCATACACATTAATTAGAATACGATCATGGAGGGTGGGTAAGATTTTGTACTGTTTCATTCTAAACCTTAATTTTTATTAGGGCGTCTGCGTTTTAGAGTATAGAAGTTTTTTGTGCTTCTTGTTACTTGTGACTTTTCATATTTTCTGATTATGAAGTGAAATTTTGCTGAACTTTTCTTTGCTTAGATCTTTGATGATAATGTCTTTCTGATGTATGTATGAGCATGTGAAAATGAGTTGTTGATGGTAATGACGAGTACCTGCATTAAAACAATTAGCAATAAAGTTTCCGACGTAAGAGTTTGGATATTTTGTACAAGTATATCCCAGTTTGCTGGCACGATCTTTGACGAATCTCAGATCGGATACTTGCTGGAATTTCCTCGTACTCAATATCTTCACTCTGCCGTTGTGAGCCGCTGGAGTATACCGAGGTATCACTCCACGACTGTAGACCGTTTGAGATCACCGCGAACACTAAGCGTAACCTACAAGGGATTACCGAAGTGACATGCTGTCAGGGCTGTTTGATGTTGAACCTGGCAGGAGTTTCAATTCAATCACTGAGGATTACTTGTGTAAATCCCCTCATAAATGTTCTGGAAGATTACTAGGATCTGCGTAGGACTCTAAAATTATATCACTCGTATTCTTATTGTTTGAACAACAAGTGATGAAATATTTAGTGTTCCTAAGAGATCTTTTGATGAATCTCATGGCTCTAGACTCAATTAGTGCGATTTGATTTTTGTAGTCGGAGACTGGAGCGGTGTCTCCTATTTCAATATCAATACATCTCGTAATGAGAGGTCAATAGATTATGCAGGGTTCCCTGTGAGAATGAAACAAATCCTTTTAAGGGGACTTGAGTGGCTTAGAAGGTTAGGTGCATTGCGTCACTGGGTCCACGACGAATTGTCTTCAATACTGGCGTCATCTTTGTGACAACCAATAGCATATGAATTGAAACCGGTTTATGCCCTAAGTTGATTATGGAGGGCTATTTCTTTTCACCCTTTTCTTTAACTTTTATTTTTAATTCTTCAACTCCTTCTTTCTCCTTTCTCACAATACTTCTTTTTTCAATCAAACCTAAAGGCTTTCTAGGTGATGTCCTTGGGTAGATTCCTCCGGCTCTGGCGGATCATACGACGAATTTCCTATCCTTAGACACCTTATAACTCCATGACTATCATATGTTGCCATAAACCTTTTTCCTTGAAAATCTCTCAAGATGTTTATAATAAAACATGTTTTGTTAACATCTTGAGAGTTTTAGTATTTCAGAAATACTCCCCCACCACATGTGCTTAACTTGTTTTAACTTAAATCTGCACATTGAGAAAAGAGTTCGCACTTTTGAATTGATCAGCTCTTGATGGACAATTCCCCGCGAGACACGTTTACGTTGTTAGCTAAAGGGATCCATTATTAGTTTCTAGGTGATAACTAGCCCTAATAACTAACTTGAAGTTGTAAGCACTTCTCAAAAGAAAAGGCTAGACCCGTCAAAGTTCATGTCTATCAAGAGATTCTCGAAATGGTACATTCTACTTGGACAAGTCCTTTGCGAGACACGTTTACATCACTGGCTAGGCCAACTTGAAATTATTACCCGTCCCGGACAAGTCCTTTCGATTGCTAACATTTTAAATATTCATCAATTCATTGGTGAAATCTGAGTCGAGCTCATGATGAAATTTCATAACTTTCCTGATCAACAATTTTAATCATATTTCTCCCCCTAAAAAATAGCATGTGAATGTTTTTTTTGAAAACATGTTGATTAAAATATACTTTTTGAGGCATTTGAAATTCATTTGGGAAGAAACGGATTTCAAAAACATTTGTGTTTGAACAAAGAATTTGTGTTTCAAAATAGTTAAGAAGCTTTCGCTCCTTAATTTTAGGATTATTGCACTGAAGCGTACAACAGGGTCCTTTTGTAGAATGAGATTTGTAGCGAATCACAGTGCCTTCAGTGTCTATTTTGTTTTTCAAATTCATTTCAGCTTGATAACATAGACCCAATCTGGTTTCTCAACAAATTCCCTGACATCAAGACTTTTAAACTGATTCATCCTAAGAAACCGTAAGAGAATAACTGCAATTATCAACAATCTTCCCAATCCGCACTACATGTCTTTAGCAGCTTCTCCATACACTTCCTTTTGGTGAAGTTTCTGAATCAGCTTCCCCCCAAACAGGCAACCGTCTTCATCAGATTCAAAACTTTGATGTAGTTAACATGTCTTCTAACTTTTTACAATTTTAAGTGCACAACGGAATTTGTAGATGAACAGTAAACCACACCAAGAAAATCTGAATAGTCACATAGTCACAGTTGTACATAATGCGGAAAATCCGTTAGGGGGTAACATGCAAGAAATCAACAAGATCTTCTGACGTATGTAGATGCTTCACACCAAACAAACCTTGAAAGATGAAATAATACTACTTCCCCGTGATTGTTGCAATTTATCAGAATAATAATCAACTGTGTATATGCGAATACTCGATAAAATGACCGTGTGTGAGGCATCATAATGCGGTTAAAGCATCATATGTAGGTAACTTCACACAAAGTAACCCCGTGAAAGTTGAGACGATAACACCGAAGTAAGACGTTTGAACCACAGATCGTCTCATTTCTTCCCCCTGATTGCAGATACTCATGAAGGGAAAGATTTTTCGCAAAGAAGGCAAAGAAAGCACATGACATATACTCTCTCTTCCCCTCGATGTTTTTGATGAATCGAAACGTACACCACATATGTTGATGATGAAATTGGAGACAGCTTAACCGTGTATGTCCAATTAATCAAAAAATTGTGAAGTACCATAAATATCCCGTGAGAATCAACTGCTGATGAAACTTCTCTACTCGTTGATTTAGTTAATCATCAGCTGTGACATTGTTGTTGGAAGCAGTTTGTTCTTATGTTGTCGGAGATTCAATTAGAGGTGCATATGCAGAGAACGATTGTTGATGTAGTTTCAGGGTGTAAACAAAGTTTCCAAATCTTGATGATTAAGTACAATGGTGGTGCATCTGAAGCACAACTTTCGAACGAATCTTCAAACAGTGGAGCAAACAAAGTTTTCAAATCTTGACGATTAAGTACAATGGTGGTGCAGCTGATGTATCATCAAATTTTAGACAGTGAGGAATGGGTACTAAGCTATTTTACTTAGAAGCCATTGCTGAAAGCTCGGGTCCGAAACTGAGTTGTTCCGAAGCCATTCTTGTTGTACCTATATAGAAAGTAGGAGGGGAGAGATAGAGACAGACATGGATCCCCAAGTGTAACTGGGTTCCAGATGTTAGAAGCATAAAGTTGTAGTGTCAATTATCTTCTTGACACCTGAACACACTGGTTTGTTGCAAATGTTTAATATATTCCCTATAGGAATCCACCTAAGACCAACAGTTTTAAAAACTCTACCCGTGGGTATCCACCTAAGACTAAATCTAGGAGATGTTGAAACTTCTTTAGGAAAGTGTCTTCCTCCTATATTGATCCACCTATTAGGTTTTTGAAGGTTGTCTTTCAGCTCAACGGTTCTAATTCTAGTTGTCTGTTGAGTACACTTAGGTTATGGTTTTCTACTACTAGCATTGTTCTACAATACACTAAAAGGCATCACACAAGGCTGTGAACCTAGGATTCCGTCCTTTTGAAGTAGAGCCATTTTCATAGCTTTTTCTATACCATAGTTCTTGTATAAGTCATTTGTGCCATATGAATTTTGAATTTTAATGCTTGGTTTAGACACGGTTTTTGAACTAATCCTAGAAGAGCCAGGTGCAGCTACTTGTTGAGGTTTAACAGAAACTGAAGCATTTCCCTTAGGCCAAGAATGTGGAGTAACTGGTTTTGACAAATCATTATTCTCAACAACTTGGGAGGCGAATTGTGGTTTTGAAGATTTAGGTCATTCAGATTTAAATGTAGTTGGTTGTCTAACAACTGATTGGTTTCTGATAGGTGGTAAAGACGGTTTCCCTAAGGTTGATGTTTTTGGAAACTTAGTATCTACACTCTTGCCAATTAATATTCTTAATTTGTTTTATAAAGTAGCATGTGCAAGTCCCTTTGCTTGAATTTGAGCCTTTAAATGCTCATTTTTCTTAACTAATGTATCCACATGAGTACTTAGACCATTCAAAGATTTACCATTGTGTTCAGAAGTTAAAGATTTGTTTTGAAGTTTAAGTTCAAGAGAGATGCAATGTGCCTTTAGTTTTGAAAAATCCTTTTGAAACTGGGTAATGGTATTTTTGAGAAAAATATTTTCAGATTCAAGAGTTTGGTTTGAAGTTTCAGTTGTTTTGTTTACAAGTAAGGACTCAGACATAAGACAGTTGTCAGGACATTATGCAACATACTGGTCAACCTCTCCTTCATTTCTGAATTCAGGTTTCTCAGTTTGTTGTTTCTCATTTTTAGGCATAATATGATCAACAGTAGATTGTACCTCAACCATCTGTTCTTTGTCAAAGTTGGGCTCTGTGTCATAGGTGGGTATGATATCTTCCTCAACCATTTGTTCTTTGTCAAAGTTGGGCTCTGTGTCATAAGTGGGTATGATATTTTCACAGTTAGCATCAATATCGTCCCCTGATCTGCTGCTATCATCCTGCTTTTCTGATTCTATCCCACTGCTGTCATCTTTCTTTTCTCATACTGTCCCACTACTTTTCGTGACCACCAAATAAGCTTCCAAAACTTTAACCGTATTAGCATGCTCTTCTTGAATCTGAAACTTCTGTTCATTCACTCGTTTGTCATACTCTTTGCTGTGAAGTACTCTGTTAATACAAATAAACTGTAAAAACGTTTATTAATATTTTGCGATCTCTTTGTGTTTTGTTGATAACAAATATAATGTTATCTTAAGTACAATTATAAGGATACATGTTATTTTTGTAAAGCATTTACATATAGCCATTTAAATACAAAAATGTTGTAATTAATTATTTGTTGTAATAGTTTATTAGGATGGGTAAAAACCACAACCCGTGGACCATAACCCATGGATCATAACCCATACCCAAGTTGACTAGATACAATGTATACTTTAGATACATTGAATCTAAGGAAAACCCATGGACCAACCCATAACCCATGACCCATAACCAAAAAACCCATGGACAAAGAGGAGCGTCCCACGGATCCCTAGGATTACACTAGACGGATCCCAAGTGGGAGGGATCCGTGGGATCCGGGGAATAGTGACAGAAATTGCCTATAAATAGAGAGCCATTTCTTCATTCTAACTCACCCCTCTTCTTACTAAATCTCTCAAACACTCTCATTCTCTTCTAACATATAGATCACTTGATCTAGAGAGTTGTTCTTCTTTCTTTCTATTGTGATTCTCATATAGGTCCTTCTCTAAGGCGAGATCACGAGCATTCTACAAGTCATCCAATCAAGGGGTCCTTGATTGATTTGTCACTCAGCAAGATTTCTGTTGCGAAGATCTTGTATTTGATATTTCACATATTTGTTGTGTAATAGTCGTGTTGGTTTGGTCCATCGTGTTACGGACTCGGTATCTAGCTTTGTACCAGAAAAAGGTGTAAGCAACGTTGTGAAGGCTTCTCCGCCAAGTGAATGAGTTTGTTGACATAGTGCTTGAACTCTCGAGTAGGTGACTCGGGGAGTGGAGTAGGGCAAGGAAGGTGTCCTTGTAGCCGAACCACTATAAATCGGTTGTGTCATTTCTATCCCTTAACTTTACTTTATTTACTTGCTTTATCATTAGATCTATACTTTCTCTACATCCATAAGATCTCACATATTAACGAATCTAAAGTTTTGAGACTAACAGAAAATCGGCAAAACTATTCAACCTCCCCCCCCTTCTAGTTTTCCACAATTGGTATCAGAGCTAAGTTTATAAAAGTTTTAAAGTAAAATTGTATTTTAAAAACTTTTCGATCACTATGGGTTCTGAAAATTATAAGGAAGGGCAATCTATGCAACGACCACCACTACTTGAAACTAATGGTTTTATATATTGGAAAAATAGATTCGAAACATATGTGAAGTCTAAAGATATTGATCTTTGGTACATTATTGTTGAAGGTGATTTTGAGGCTACCTCAAATGATGATAAAGGAAATTTAGTTAACATACCTCATGATAAACTAAATGATGAAATGAAGAAAAAGCTTTCTAAAAATAGTGAAGCAAAAATGGTTTTATATAATGCTTTACCGAAAAAGGAATTCGAAAGAATTTCTATGCTTAAAACCTCTAAAGAAATTTGGAATTCTTTAGTTGTAACTCATCAAGGTAATCAACAAGTTAAAAATAATAAAATTTATTTATTTGTTCAACAATATGAACAATTTTCAATATCGGATGAGGAAACTATAGATCATTCATTTGCTAACTTTAATACTATTATTACATCTTTACAAGCACTTGATGAATCTTTTTCAAGACGTAACCATGTAAGGAGATATCTAAGGGCACTTCCATCGAAGTGGAGATCCAAGGTGACGGCGATCGAAGAGTCAAAAGATTTGACAATCCTCACCCTTGATGAACTCATAGGCAACCTAAAAGTCTACGAGCTTGTCCTTGCTAAAGATTCGGAAGCCTCAAAGGTGAAAGAGAAACACAAATCTCTTTCCCTTAAAGCCAAAAAGGCTTCAAGCGATGAAGAAAACTCCTCTTCGAGTAGTGACGACGAGGAGTACGCTATGGCGGTAAGGGACTTTAAAAAGTTCTATAGAAGGAAGGGAAGATACGTCAAACAACCGTATGACGATAAGAAAGGTTTTTGGAAAAGCAAAGAGGACGAGAAGCCAAAAGATGATCGTACTTGCTTTAAATGTGGGGACCCAAACCACTTTATAAGTAAGTGTCCCAAACGAGATGATCAAAAGGCGTTCGTGAGCGGCACGTGGGGAATGAGCGACGAGGAGGACGAAGAAATTCGTCTCATGGAAAATGACGAGGTATGTCATGAATTGTTGGGATTTAGTAAATCCAGTACTTAAAGTGTCGGTCACCTCAAGTATGTATACTCGTTAGAAAGCTCGTAGTCTTAGTAATTCAGTGTTAGTATTTAGTTTACATTGTAACACCATGGAGGAAGGACGGGTCTTTACCCACTGTATACCTTATCCACAGCCTAATAGAGGCGTCTAAGCTTGTACCCTATAAATACCCTTTGCCTTCTAAGGCAAAGGGTTGGAGCTTTCATAATACATTTTTCTTTGTCTCTCTAGGGTTCCCATTCTCTCCCACTTTCTCTATCTAAACCCTTAACCTAAACGGCGCCGCCCACTTTGTATCAAATCCAAGATCTTACAAATGGTATCAAGAGCCAAGGTTTGATCATCCATCTCTCATGTTCTTGGTTTGATAGTCTTTCTTGGGTTAAGGTTTAGTTTTTACGCGTAAAAGGGTTGTTACGCGTGGTCTCGTATACGATGTGTTGGTATCATTAAAGCTTCAAATTTTACACTTTAAAATTCAAGATTCTTGTGGATTAATGTCTATTGAGTATTAAACTTTCAGTTTATTGCAAAAATGTTCAAACTTTACAAGTTTTTCTTGGTTTGTAAGCGTGTTTGGATACGAGTGTACGGACCTACGCGTAAGACAGAATCGTGTTTTTGATCATCAAGCTTTGTTGTTTTAGTGTTTTTAAGATTGTTTCATCATCTTAATCTGGTTTTCTAAACGGTTTTGATCAAAAAATCGTGTTTGGCAAAATTTGTACTTTCTACGCATAACAAAACCCTAATCCTACGCGTAAGGTGTTTTTCACTTGATCTTCATTTATGGTGGTTACTCAGTGTTCTTCTTGCTTGGATAAGCCTGAAAAACACTTCGACTTTGGATATCTCGTGCACTGTGAAGTGTAAGAGATTTTTGTGGGTAAAACCCTAATTCTACGCATAAGCATTAAACTTACGCGTAAAAACTCTTACGCATAAGCTTTTTCTTACGCATAAGCTTGTCTTACGCCTAAGGGAAACTTACGCATAAGGTCCTTACGCCTAAGCTTTGGTTTACGCATAAAATTAAGCCTTTTACTCTAAAACTCTACGCGTAAGCTTTGGACTACGCGTAAACTTTGTCTACGCGTAAGCCTGTGTCTACGCGTAAGTTTGCTGTCTACGCATAAGGTCCTACACTTAAGTTTGTTGTCTACGCGTAAGCCTTCATCTACGCATAAGGTCCTACGCTTAAGTTTGTTGTCTACGCTTAAGTGTATAAGTTTTGCGGTTTATCTTGATTTTGTAAAATCCCGTGAAAGAATCTATTTCCCGGTTAAGTCAAAGATTTGTAAAATCCCGTAGAATTTAAACATGTCTTCCATTGCTGATGATGTGCAAGCTGCAGGATCTGATACTCGTCCTCCCATGCTTGATAGAACTGATTATGAGTCTTGGTCACAAAGAATCAGGTTGTACTGCTTAGGAAAGGAGAATGGGGTTAACATCCTTAAGTCTATTGATGAAGGACCGTATCAGGTTGAGACTTCTAGAGACATGATTGATACTGCTGCAGATGGAACAATAGTTTATGGAATGGATAGACCTAAGATGTATGATGAGCTCACTGATAAGGAGAAAAAGAGATTCGATGCTGATATCAGGGCTTCAAATATTATTCTTCAAGGTCTTCCAAAAGATATCTATAAACTTATCAATCACAACACAGAAGCCAAGGCGGTTTGGGATAATGTCAAGATGCTTCTCTCGGGTTCAGAATTGACTATAGAAGATAGAGAATCACAGCTGTATGATGAATTTGAGCACTTTAAGATGAAACCTGAAGAAAGTGTCTATGAGTATTACGTGAGATTCCACAAGCTGGTGAATGATATGAGGAATATCAAGATGACTATGCCAAACATTCAGCTGAACTCAAAATTCGTGAACAACATGAATCCCGAATGGCACAAGTTTGTCACTTCTGTGAAGCTTACCAAAGGACTAAAGAACACCAACTATGAGCAATTTTATGCCTTCCTTCTTCAGAATGAGAAACATGCTATGTTTGAAAAAAGGATTCTTGAACAGTTCAAATCTCAACCAGGAGAAACAAGCTCATCAAATGATACAAATGCATTCTTCACCAAAGCATCACAAGTCACACCCACTGGAAATGATAATCACAAGCCCGTTCCTGATTTGGGATATAAGCAACCTAATTCTGATGCAGTCATGGAGCACTTTATCAATCAAGTGGCCCTTATGGTCAAGCAAAACCTGAATCTCACCCCTCACACTAACAACTATCTCAGAACTGCATCCAATCGTCAAAATCATGCCACTGTGAGAGACGGAAAGATTGTGGTCGAAATGTGCAAGGAAGACAGAATGCTTATCCTCCACACAATGAACAAGGTAATGTAGGTTATGGGAATGCTGGTGTTGGTGGTGGATATCTTGGAAATCAGAATCGTGGAAGGAATATAGTTCAGGGTCAATTAAAACCAATCAAGTGCTACAAATGTGGTGGAGAAGGGCACATTGCTAGGAACTGTACTCAACTAAAACGCTCTCAAAACGCAGAATACTTCAGGGACAAGATGTTGTTGGTTCAAGCACAGGATAATGGTGCAATGTTGAATGAAGAAGAGCTGTTTTTCTTGACTGATGGGAATGCCAGAACATACGATGCTGATGTGGACGAACAACCAATGCATGGTGTTGCTCAGAACAATCCCAACGCCTTTCAAGTTGCAGACTGTGATGCATTTGACTCGGACGTTGATGACGAACCATATGCACAAACTATCTTCATGGCTAATATCTCTCCAATGAACTCTTCACCTCAACGAGCCAGTCCATCCAAGGACTCCATCATTAAAGAGGTACTCAAACTATATGATGTGGTTGATGAGCAAAAGATTCACCATGAAGTACAACCTACTGAAGTCATTGAGTCAGATATTGAAAATATGGGTAATAACAATGTTATCCCATATGAACAATATGTGAAACAAGATGACAGTATTATTGTACCTATTGTTGAATCTTCTGCAATTAACAATGAATGCATGCCTGATGAATACACTGCATTTGTGCCTGATGATTCCTTGACCACTGAACTCAATACCTATAAGGAACAAGTTGCTATTTATGAACAGCGTGCTAAGTTTGAGTTAACTACTCGTGAGCAGGATATGGATAACCAAATGCGTACAATTATTAGAAAAAGTAATTTTAGATAAGAAGTATTAAAACAAGAGTTAAACTCCTTACAAGAAAAGCTTTCTAAAACTGCTAAGCAAAAACAAGAACTTCAAGAAAATGTGAAAATGCTTAAGCAAGAATTCAATGCTAAGGAATCAAAACTTTTGAATGATTTTTCCAATCTAAAAACTTTGAAAAATAAACTTGAGAATAAGTTGTACGTACAAGGGAATACCATTCAGACTGCTCACATGATCACTAAGCATAGAGTCTTAAGCGATAAGCATAGCGTTCCCCTTGTTGAGGAACCTAGTCCAGCGGTTATTAAAAAGGCTAGAGCTGCTCATAAGGTACTTTATGATGGTAATGAAATCCTTAAACCTAGGCAGAAACCTAGTTGCGTTGAGTGCACTGAGGAAGATAAGAAATCAGGTGAAGTCACTAGGGAGAAAATGAACAAGAAGTTAGAAAATCCTGAGTGTAAAAAGAATAACATAACGATCAAACCTCATGATTACACTAAGGAAAACTGGATCTCCTTAAACATGTTTAAGACTCAGACACTTCTAACTCCTGAACAAGTGTTCTGGAAAAAGGATATGGATATGCAAAAAGCTGAGAATATTGTTGAAATGAATTCCCCTTGTAGGAAATTGCCAAAAGCAACTGTGTATCCTCCCAATACACCAATGCACCTAGTTCCTAGATCTATTGCTACTAATAGCAGGACCTTAATCAGCCTATATGTTGTTTATCAGCTGTTTGTTGATTTTGAGAAAACGTGTAAGAAGAGAATCACACCTACAGGGATAACTGAGGGAGAAAGGGGCTTTGAGCAAACCAAAGAATGTTATTTAACCGAGGTCATGCCTTTCTTTAAACAATTAAAAGGTCAATTTGAGAGTCTTAAAATTGGAATAAACACTTATATTAAAGAAATGGAAAAGGAATTTGATGCAATGATTGTCGAGGTCAATGATTATGAAAGGGAACTTAAATATAATGAAATTGAAAGGAAGAATCTGCATATATTAAATCAGAACTTGATTTCTCAATGTGTTGCTCAAGATGTGTTTTACATTGCTACGAATTCTTCTATTACTGCATCTCAATTTCATGAATTATCTGTTGCTTTGAAAGTTTCCCATGATCGTGTAATTGAGCTTGAAACAACGAATTCAAAATTGCATGAGAAAATCGAACAGGATGATCATGAAAACCTGGTTAAACATTTTTCAAAATTAGAAGTTGAACATCTTGCTTTGCAATTAAAATATCAACATCTCAAAGAAAATGTTAAAACCTCAAATATCAAGACATCCTCTGATGTTCCTGAGTTTGATGCAGTTTTTGAAATTAGCAAACATGATGAACAAATTCGAGCTCATTATAACACGATCAAAAGATTGAAAGTCCAAATCTCTCAATTAAAGGGTGAAAAGACCAATGTGACTGGCTCCCAAATGCCTCCTTCTTTAGATTCTCAGAATTCTCAAACGTTTCACCTTCAAAACTTAGTAAATGCATTACAAAAGGAAAACGAGAGCTTTCTAGAAGAAAATGAAAAGGTTAAACGTCATTTCAATGAGCTATTTGAATCAATAAAGGTCACTCGTAATAAAAATAACGAACAAATAGCTTCATTGCAAAAGGAAATTGAGAATCTGAAGAGCCAGGTAAAAGGGAAAATGCCAATGACCAATGGGGAGTATGATGGATCAAAGGTACCTGTTTGTAATAAATATGCTTTGTCTGTGAAATATGTTCCTCCTCATCTTAGGAACAATAAACTTTCTATTCAAACATATTTCTTATCCCTTAAGGATTGTCTAGAATGTCTCTGTGAGATTGTTGAAGAGGATAAGTTAAAGAAACCACTTGATGATGCAATTGGGCATGCATGCTTATATGCCAAACGATCTCAGTAAATTCTAGAATGCCTAATCACAATATGCCCTAAGTCCTTAGGTGAGAGAGTTAACCCTTTGATTCCGTGTTCTGTGCCTAGTGCCAAGTATGATATCCATTCGATGCCCAATGTTTTGAATGTGAACTGTAGTATACCTTCAAGTAGGTCAGATTCCAGATCTGTTAGTGTTAAGAAAGTGAACCTTAGTGTGCCTGCATGTAGTTTAGATCCCAGCACATCTAAACAGGAGATGCAAAGAGTAGCAAAACCAACTAATGTTCCCATTCCCTCTACAGGAGTAATCAGTGACATTAAAGCGAGCAGGTCAAAGTCTCAAGACAATACAAGGAATGATAGGACCTCGCAAGCTAAGAATGTGCATTGGAAGAGAGTAGAAGACCAACCTAGGAACTTTAAGCTTGAGTCGAATAAAACGAATCGTGTTGATTCTAGTATTAGCCATAGGCATACTGTAATTAATTCAATTCGATACTATTTGCAAACCTTGTAATGATGTCCGCTTGAATTACTGTTTCTAATCATGAATGTGGTGTGAAAGCTTTGTCTAATGCTGTCAAATCTCCAGTTAACTTTGTTAATGCAAAATATCATGCTAAGAAGGCGAAAAGGCAAAGGCGAAAGAAAGTTAGAAAACAGTGGAAGTCCACAGGAAGAACATTTAGTAAGATAGGTTATCAATGGATACCTGTTGGCCATAAGGATAATCAGGGAATGCCCACTAAAAAATGGATGCCTACTGGTAGAACTGTTCCCTTAAGAAGTGTACATACTTTGAATAGGGCAAATACGAACACTAGTACTGCATCTATTTATAATGATTCCATTGCCTCAATTTCTGATATGAATGCTTCTATGTCTGATGTGGGTGATCCAATCAATGTTACTAACCAAATGGAACCCATTCTTGCATGGGGATCCCAATTATCCAGTCATCCATTCTTGTCCGTGTTCAACTGCAGATCGTTCAAATCGCTCGGGTACCTGGACTCAGGCTGTTCAAAGCATATGACTGGAGATCGCTCGCGACTCATGAACTTCGTGAGTAAATTTATCGGGACTGTTAGATTCGAAAACGACCATTTTGGAGCTATTATGGGTTATGGAGATTATGTGGTTGGAGATAGTGTAATTTCCCGGGTATACTATGTGGAAGGTCTTGGTCATAACTTGTTCTCTGTTGGTCAATTCTGTGATTCCGATCTTGAAGTAGCTTTTCGAAAACATACTTGCTTCGTTAGAGAACTTGACGGTGTAGAATTATTAAGAGGTACTCGAGGTTCTAACTTATACACCATCTCTATCGATGACATGATGAAGTCTTCTCCAATCTGCTTGCTGTCAAAGGCTTCTAAAAGAAAGTCTTGGTTATGGCATCGTCGTCTCAATCACTTGAACTTCGGCACCATAAACAACCTCTCCAGAAAGGATCTTGTCAGAGGCTTACCCAGATTAAAATATGAAAAAGATCATATTTGCTCAGCTTGTCAATTGGGAAAAAGCACGAAATATGCCCACAAACCAAAACCCACAAACTCTGTAATGGAAGTTCTTCATACCCTTCATATGGATCTGTGCGGTCAAATGAGAGTGCAAACTATTAATGGGAAGAGATATGTGTTAGTAGTGGTTGATGACTACTCCCGATTCACTTGGGTTAAGTTTTTGAGGACAAAGGACGAAACTCCAGATGTCATCATTAAACTCATTAAACAACTTCAGATCAGACTCAACAAAACTGTTCGAATCGTCCGAACTGACAATGGAACTGAGTTTGTTAATAAAGTACTCAATGAATTTTATGAAAATGTTGGAATCAGTCCTCAAAGAAGTGTTCCACGATCTCCCCAACAAAACGGTGTAGTTGAAAGACGAAATCGAACTCTTGTGGAAGCCGCTAGAACAATGCTAATTTATTCGAAGGTTCCAATGTTTCTATGGGCTGAAGCCATTGCCACTGCCTGCTACACCCAAAATCGTTCCCTTATTCACACCTCTCATGGAAAAACTCCATATGAACTTGTTCATAAATGAAAACCTGATCTATCCTATCTTCGTGTGTTTGGCGCTTTGTGCTATCCAACAAATGACGGTCAAGATTTAGGTAAATTAAGAGCTAAAGCAGCCATTGGAGTTTTTGTAGGTTATGAACCAAACAAGAAGGGTTACCGAATCTACAACAAAAGAACCCGAGATATCATGGAAACTATTCACGTCACGTTCGATGAGCTGTCTGAGCATATGGCTCCTGGACAATCCAGTTCTGGACCCGCACTTCAAATCAGTCCCATTGGTTCATCCCTTGTACCAATGTCCTCTCCTGCAACTCCATATGTATCTCCATCTGAAGATGATGTGAAGAAATTGTTTGATCCAATGTTTGATGAACATTATGAGCCAAGTGCCAATGATCTGTCTAATCCATCAACAGAGGCTGCTCCTATCCCGGTTAATGATGTCAACTCTTCTGTTTCAATATCATTAAGTCAAGAAGCGCCTGCTGCTGATCACTCTGTCTCATCAACAAATAATCAATTATCGAATGTACATCATGGAATTGCGTCTGACACCAATGATGAAGTTAATCCCTTTGCTACTCCCGAAGATGTACCCTTTGAGAACGTATTTGCTCCTGAATCATCATCAGAACCATCTTCATCAGGAGAAATTGACTCTGCAACTTCAGTTCCTCAACCACAACCACATAAACACTTAAGAAAATGGACTCATGATCATCCATTAGACAACATCATTCGAAACCTCTCTCGTCCTGTATCCACACGGAAACAACTTGCAACCGATGCCTTATGGTGCTTCTTCAACTCCGTACTCTCTAAGGTCGAACCAAAAGATGCTAAAACTGCCATGAATGAAGACAGCTGGTTCAATGCCATGCAAGAAGAAATTCATGAGTTTGATTGACTTGAGGTATGGGAATTAGTACGCTCCGTGCTATGATCATTGCTCTAAAGTGGATCTTCAAAGTGAAACTTGATGAGCATGGTGACGTCTTAAAGAACAAGGCTCGATTGGTTGCTAAAGGATATCGTCAAGAGGAGGGTATTGACTTTGAAGAATATTTTGCTCCTGTGGCACGCATCGAAGCAATCAGAATCTTCCTGGCTAATGCTGCAAGTAAGAATATGATTGTATATCAGATGGATGTAAAGACGGCTTTTCTCAACGGAGATCTTAAAGAAGTCGTATACGTCAGCCAACCGGAAGGTTTTGTGACTCCAGAAAATCCTACTCATGTCTATCGCTTGAAGAAGGCTCTATACGGCTTGAAGCAAGCTCCAAGGGCATGGTATGATACGCTATCAAAGTTTCTTCTATCTACTGGATTCAGCAAAGGAGCAGTCGATCCGACATTGTTCATCAGGAAGTCAGGCAAACACTTAATTCATGTTCAAATCTATGTTGACGATATTATCTTTGCCTCGACTGACCCAAATGAATGTGACCGTTTTTCTATGGAGATGGGCTCCAAATTTCAAAGGTCAATGATGGGACAAATGTCATTTTTCTTGGGATTACAAATTTCACAAAGTCCCGGAGGCACTTTTATAAATCAATCAAAATACGCTAATGAAATATTAAAGAAATTTGAATTTACCTCCAGTGACCCTGTTGACACTCCTATGGTGGAGCGTACAAAACTGGATGAGGACCACTCAGGGATCATAGTAGATCAAACAAAATATCGTAGTATGATTGGATCCCTGATGTACCTCACAGCCAGCAGACCAGACATTTTGTTCGCTGTATGCATGTGTGCTAGATACTAGGCTAAGCCTACCAAAAAGCACCTTGAAGCAGTTAAACGGGTCTTTCGGTATCTCCAAGGAACCATTAATATGGGACTTTGGTATCCGAAGGACTCCGGTATGTCACTAACGGCCTATGCAGATGCTGACCATGCAGGATGTCAAGATACACGTCGAAGTACGTCAGGTGGTGCTCAATTTTTAGGTGATAAACTTGTAAGCTGGTCTTCAAAGAAACAAATGAGCACTTCCATATCCTCTACAGAGGCTGAATACATAGCCATGTCATCGTGTTGTGCTCAAATCTTATGGATGAGATCCCAATTATCTGACTATGGCTTTGTATTCAAAAAAGTTCCTATGTACTGTGATAACAAAAGTGCCATTGCTCTCTGCTGCAACAATGTTCAACACTCTAGAGCAAAGCACATCGACATTCGACATCACTTCATCAGGGAACAAGTTGAAAATGGTGTGGTTGAACTTTACTTCGTAAGGACTGAATTTCAACTAGCAGACATCTTCACCAAAGCTCTTTCCCGAGAACGCTTTGAGTTTATTCTTCCACGACTAGGCTTAAAGAGCCTTCAACCAGAAACGCTCAAACGTCTTCAGGAAGACGTCGAGGAGTAAAGGTGTTCGACTCTATCTATTCTTTGTGTATATCTTTTCAAAAACCAAAATACAAAAATATAAAACTTTTCAAAATCCATAAAAATCTTGAAAATCTTTAAAAAATATTGTTTATTTATCATGTTTTTCTTGTCGGTTCGATAACATCTACGGACTTTGAGTTGCCACTCAAAGAATGGCACGGGTCTCTAGATGAAGTTCGAATCTTAAAAAAAAAAAAAAAAAAAAATCGAGATGAAGAAAAATGATGGTTTATTGTTATCTCAGACAGTAACCCGCTTTTCAAATGAAGAACAGAGCCATGCTTTATCATGTTTTTCAAATCTCATGCTCTGATTCTAAACATTTATCTACTATCCAATGAAAACTAATTGCTTTGTAAAATAACTTGGACTCTATTTTTGATAATCAACTTGACCTATTTGTCAAACTATCTATCTCTCAATCAACAACCTATGTCATTGATTGAGGGGGAGAATGATTTCAATTAAATCAAAAAGTTATTTGTCATTCAATTGTTTTCAAAAGATATTCATGCATGTTTAATCGATGGAGTTTAAAGTCTTAAAATCCGATCCTTATCAGTTAAAACTCTTTCATAATCAAGTCACAATTCTCCTTAAAAAGCTTTCAAAATCAATTTAAATCCACAGAGATCACAAATCTCAAATGATTTGATAATTGTGATCGGGGGAGAATTTGTAATTTAAATTGGATTTAAACTGATAATTCGATAAATGGTTTTATAAGGAAGTGCAAGCTCTCCTTCCCACATGTGCCAAACGATTTCAATTTTTCCATGCACATGTTGAGGGGGAGCATCTATCTTAAACCACAAATATTTTAAACGTGATCAACTTATCTCTATGTGCAGTCTTTTCCTAATATGTGCAAAACATTTTCAAATATTCATGCACATATTGAGGGGGAGCAAGCGTATGAAAACCTCATCCTTCCCTTATATGCTTTATCTACTTGTTTTGATCAGGGAAGTGATGTTGATATCTTTTAGAAAATGGTAATCAAAGAAGTTAATTCTTTCTCTTGCCTTCGTGTGCAAAACGATTTCAATCACTTAATGCACATGTTGAGGGGGAGCTCGTGTTCTTAAAATATCAAAAACAATTCAGGTACAAAATGCTTTGATAATATATCATAAGTATCTGGATTGATTTTCAAATGGTTTTCAATTGGTTCCAATGGCATATGAACAATACCAAATAGACCGACCAACTTTACTTTATGTATGGTGAGATAAGAATGATAAGGTTAGGTATTTGTTCCCATGATCCGCCAGAACCGAAGGAATCTACCCAGGGACAATCCACTAGATAGTGTAGAAGTCCTTAGGTATATTGAAAAAAGGAGAAAAATGAGATATGGGAAGAGTGCGGACTGAGACTGAGCTAGTACTGGAATAAACCCAACAAGGTTCTAGCTATGAAGTCTCGGTAAGCACTGAAGGAGTTGAAGAATGAAAAAGAATTGGAATGTGAAAAGGGTGAAAAGAAATAGCCCTCCAATAATTCAACCTTAGGGCAGAAACCGGGTTCAATACATATGCTACTGGTGGTTACTAAGGTAACACTGGTATTGAAGACAAGACGTCATGGACCCAGTGACGCACTGCACTAAACTTCCCAAGATACTCAAGTTCCTCTTAAAAGGACTTGTTTCATTCTCACGGGGAACCTACATAATCTATCGACTTTCTCTTAGAGATTGTTGATATTGAAGAAAGAGACCCTCTCCCTAGTCTCCGGCATAGGAAACCAAAATGCACGATTGAGTCTAGAGCAACAAGATCATCCACAATATCTCATTAGGACACTAAATTAATGAAGACTTGCTGTTTCACACAATGTGGAAAGTAAGAATATATTTTAAGAGTCCTACGCATTATCCTTGTGGTATTGCCAGAACATCCGAGTGATATGTAAAAGTATTCACGATGAAGATGGAAATCCTTCTAGAGCCAACATCAAACAAGCACTTGGTGGGTGACATGTGAGATCTTGCAAAAGATCAAGCTTGTGACAAGTGGATAGAAACGATAGGGCGATTCAATCTTGAATCATCCTTGGTCCAGGAAATGGATTGACGGATACCTTTGTAAAACCGGTCGCTGTGCTTAACAAAGTATTTTCTCTAGCACATCGATTGTGTATTATGTTTTCAAAATTAAAAAGGTATTTATGATTGATAATTGATTTTCCATAAAACCTTCGTTGTATTGCAAAACCCTTTATATTAGATACATGATTGTTTTCAAATCATTTTTATCAATCAGTGAATCTCAATTCGCTGGTTCACTCACTCCGTGTTGTCTTCTTTGAGACGTTCCGGTTTGAGAACAGCTAGAGCAGCTGCGAAACCCTATCAAGGATATTCTTTGGAATTATACCTAATCACAGTACTTGTACGATCAACGGGAACCGTGGGCGTGCACCTCAATTCAACAAAAGTGATCAAAGACACTTTTGTGCGCTTTATTGCTAACTGTTTTATGCAGGAACACCCGACGGTTGTAGCCGATCGTAATTGAGGAGTCAATCCATTGCCGCATGCTCACAGCATCCACACTTAATTAAAGAAATCATGATAAATGCATATCTTCATCAACTGGTTCTGATATTGTTCAATCCATGCTTCTGCTACTCTGATACGAATATCCTAATCAACAAATACTTCCGCAACTCTGATGAGAAGATATCATGATCCAAAATGTGAGCATGTCGGTCCGAAAGTCACAACATCACATAATGGCGATACACCTAAAGGATGAGTCAGAGATTTGCTTTGGCTGATGAATTCAAAACTAGCTCAAGACTCAATCATCATGTGGATCAGTTAATGACCTCCACTTGAATTAACAATACATCCAGAACATGATGAATCAAAGGCTACGAGCTAAAGAACAAAGGTGCTTAATTAAAGAAACCAAGAACAACAAGATGTTATATCAGTTTGTAATCATTGTAAGTTGAGGTGACCTCCCTTAGGGGGAGATTGTTGGGATTTAGTAAATCCAGTAATTAAAGTGTCGGTCACCTCAAGTATGTATACTCGTTAGAAAGCTCGTAGTCTTAGTAATTCAGTGTTAGTATTTAGTTTACATTGTAACACCGTGGAGGAAGGACGGGTCTTTACCCACTGTATACCTGATCCACAGCCTAATAGAGGCGTCTAAGCTTGTACCCTATAAATACCCTTTGCCTTCCAAGGCAAAGGGTTGGAGCTTTCATAATACATTTTTCTTTGTCTCTCTAGGGTTCCCATTCTCTCCCACTTTCTCTATCTAAACCCTTAACCTAAACGGCGCCGCCCACTTTGTATCAAATCCAAGATCTTACACGAATACTATAGTAGTTCATCATTTGATGACGACTCATTGCATAATGAATATGAAAAACTATGCAATATTAGCTTAAAACTAATTAACAAAAACAAGCTTTTTAAAAAGTCAAAACCAACGTTTAGATAAAGAAGTCATAGAAATAAAAGCAAAATTGAAACGTCTAGAAAAGGGTAAAATAGCAAGTGGTGAATGTGAACTTTGCGTTCAACTTCAAACACTAGTTGATCAACTAGATTCTAAAATTGCTAGAATGAGTACGAATACGTTAGATATGATATTAGATAGTGTTAAAACCGGTAACAACCAAAAAGGTTTAGGTATTCAACAACTTGATCCATCAACTAGTGAAAACAAAGAAACACAATTTGTTAAGGCACAAGAAAAATCAGCCACTGTTGTGGCGGATCCCACGGATCCCATCAAAAGGGAACCGGCTAGTGTTAAGCCAGGGATCCGTGGGTCTGCTGTAGCAAACAGTGGTAATAATGTAGCTTCTTCATCTAGAACTGAGTTTGTTATCGTTAATAGGAAGAAACCAACTCACGTCACCACTAGACAACCACCTCTAAAATATAATCCTACCTTTGCAAGAAACAAAGCTCCATCTTTTTCAAAACCTAATCCATCTAGGAGACCTAATAATGTTTACCCGAGAAGTAACCATCAAATGGGATGGAACCCAAATATGCAAAATGGTTTTCCTTTTCAAAACTTTGCTCCATGGAATGCATACTCATCTTATCAATACATGTCTAACATGAATGGAATGTTTAACACTAATGGACCCATGAACAAATGGGGACCAAACTTTTGAGTTAATTGTTGTTTTAGGTGTGCTTAAAGGTCGACCTAGACCCCGATGAATGGGTCAAGGATAGCGGGTGCACGAGGCACATGACCGGCAATAAAGATCTATTCTCCACATATGAATCCTTCAATGGAGGTAATGTGGTGTATGGAAATAGCAAAAGTAGAATCATCGGTAAAGGTACGATTTCTAACAAATCTCTAACCATTAACGATGTGTGTCACGTAGAAAACCTAAACTTTAACCTCTTAAGTATAGGACAAATATGTGATAAAAAGTGCAATGTACTTTTACCAAAACCGGTAGTAAGATATTAAAAATGGCATAACCATAGGAAGAGGTATTAGGAAACATGGAGTCTATGTCATTAAAATCGGTAATGAACCTAAAGACAAACTATGTCTTACCTCTATGGATGATACTTCGACCTTATGGCATCGAAGATTGGGTCACGCCAATATGCGACTTCTTCAATCGCTATCATCCAAAGATCTAGTAAGAGATCTACCTAAGTTAAAATATGAACATCACTTTTGTGATGCTTGTAATGTAGGAAAACAAGTTCATTCTAGTCATAAAACTAAAAACATGGTGTCTACAACTAAGTGTCTAGAATTACTACATATGGATTTATTTGGTCCATCTGCTATCCAAAGTTATGGAGGCAACTACTACACTTTGGTCATAGTGGATGATTACTCTATGTAAACATGGACAAAATTCTTAACGAACAAAACGGAAACGTTTAATTATTTTGAAATATTAAGCAAGAAAATCCAAAGACAACTAGGAGGTCCTATAGTGTCTATTAGGACGGATCATGGTAGGGAGTTCGATAATGAAGTGCAATTTGGAGCCTTTTGTGACGCTAATGGTATTACTCACAACTTCTCGGCTCCGCGCACTCCACAATCGAATGGGGTAGTAGAAAGAAAGAATAGAACCCTACAAGAAATGAGTCGAACCATGCTTAATGAACAATCTCTACCTCAAAAGTTTTGGTGCAATGCCGTTGATACATCAACATACATACTCAATCGAGTCTTAATTAGACCAAGCTTAGGTAAAACTCCATATGAGTTACTACGAGGCAAAAAGCCTACGTTAGATCACTTTAGAGTCTTTGGTAGTAAATGTTTTATTCTTAACACCAAAGATTACCTTACAAAATTTGATCCTAAATCAACCGAAGGTATCTTTCTAGGTTACTCTCCAAATAGCAAAGCTTACGTCATATTAAACAAAGAAACAATGAAGGTAGAAGAGTCATTAAATATAAAATTTGATGAAAGTCCACCCAAACCCTCTCCACCTCTTTTCGATGACGAGATTGTTGAAAGTGAAGCTATAGTAATAAAGAAAAAGATAAATGAAGAAGAAGAACCTTTAAATGATGAAGTCATAAACATTAAAGAGTCCAAAGATCACCCCGTAGATAAGGTCATAGGAAAGCTAAACGAAAGAACGTTAAGGTCTCAAGTTCAAAACCAAAGTAGCTTGTTTTGTTTCGTTTCAACCATAGAACCTAAGAATACACAAGAAGCCATAAAAGATGAGATTTGGGTAATGGCTATGCAAGAAGAATTAAACCAATTTGTTTCTAATGATGTTTGGACACTTGTCCCTCCACCTAGTAATCAAACCATAATAGGAACCAAATGGGTTTATAAAAACAAATCAGATGCAAACGGAGTAGTATCTAGGAACAAGGCTAGACTCGTTGCCCAAGGGTATAACCAACAAGAAGGAATAGACTTTGATGAGACCTATGCCCCCGTGGCTAGATTAGAGTCTATAAGAATACTTCTTGCGTATGCTTGTGCTAATGATCTAAAGCTTTATCAAATGGATGTCAAAAGCGCTTTTCTAAATGGTTTCATTAATGAAGAAGTATATGTAGCTCAACCTCCGGGCTTCATCGATTTTGAAAAACCTAAACATGTGTATAAATTAAAGAAAACCCTTTATGGTCTTAAACAAGCTCCAAAAGCTTGGTATGATAGACTCAAGTCATTTTTAATTAAACACAACTATACCATGGGGTTAGTTGACAACACACTTTTTACTAAGAAAAGATAGTCACATATAATCATAGTGCAAATATATGTAGATGATATTATATTCGGATCCACTTGTCAAGACATGTGTGATGATTTCTCTAAAATCATGCATGACGAGTTCGAAATGAGTATGATGGGAGAACTTAGTTTCTTTCTTGGTCTACAAATCAAACAAGTAGAAGATAGTATCTTCTTTAATCAATTTAAATACATAAAGGAGATGTTAAAGAAATTCGGTCTAGAAGAGTCGAAACCAATTAGGACACCAATGTCATCCGACACCAAACTCACAAAAGATGAAGACGGCGAATCCGTCGATAATACTAAATATCGTGGCATGATAGGTAGTCTTCTCTACCTCACGGCAAGTAGGCCGGATATCATGTTTAGTGTTTTCTTATGTTCTAGGTTTCAAGAAAACCCTAAACCATCACTCCTAGAAGCCGTAAAAAGGATATTTAGATACATTAAGGGTACAACACAATTAGGATTATAGTATCCTAAGGGTACGGGAGTAGAAACAATTGTATATGCAGATTCCGACCATGCAGGTGATTACGTTGATAGAAAAAGTACAAGTGGGGTATGTACTTTCATGGGATGTTGTTTAACATCTTGGTTTTCTAAGAAACAAATGGCACTAGCAATATCAACAACCGAAGCCGAATACGTCTTCGCCGGCAAAGCATGCCAACAAGCACTATGGATGAAACAAGTGTTAGTTGACTACGACATTCATCTAAGCGACGTAGCCATCCTATGTGACAACAAAGGTGCCATAGATCTAAGCAAGAATCCGGTATTACATTCTTGCACCAAGCATATAGAGATTCATCATCACTTCTTAAGAGACAATGTTCAAAAGGGGAACATCTCTATTGAGAAGGTGGCATCCGAAGACAACATAGCCGACGTCCTCACCAAACCGTTGAAGCGGGAACAATTCAACCTACTCCGTCTTGGTCTTGGTCTCATGGAACAAACGTCGTAACTTAGTTTTTGACTCTACAAGGTATGTAAACACTAGCCTTCTTCTTTCTGACTCTAGGATCTCTATTTCACGCACTAATCACAAACAATACGGGAATTTTCAAAACCAAAGATAAGTTTTTCACTTATAATTTTCTTATTTTCTTTCAAAATAAGTACGAATTACATACACATCCTCTTTCAAAAGGAAAAAACGTTTGTATTTCAAAATGCTTTCTAAAATGATACTCCTTCCCGTATCAATTTCTCACGTCTAGGACAAAATTTTTTTATTATTAATACAACGTAAAAACCCGTTTTCATTGCATCTCATGTCTTTTGAATGCTAAAGGGGACACATAACTAATATGTGTTTTCTGGTACATTCATTTAAGCCACAATGAATTAGGAGCATTGGTAACACTAAATTACGTACTCAAAAGTACTAAATATGTGTTTTCGGGTTATCTCACATAATAGTATGCTTTTTCACTTCTAGTTTATTTTTCTTTTCTTCTTAGGAGTCGAGATAACCGCAACTCCAAATAGTTTGCATATAGGCACACACTAGGAAAAAATGTTTCCAAAAGGAAAATTTTGTGCTGCCTGATCACCAGACCCACGGATCCCAGCCTTAATGCTGGACGGATCCCTCAAGGGAAGGATCCGTGGGATCCGTGAGACAGAAGCTGTTTTTACCTTCTATTTTTCTCACTTGGGATGAAAAATCCACATTTATTTTATTTTTGGAGTATGCTCTTTAATGCTTATGTTCTCATGATCATATGCCTTAAATTCATATCTAATCATTAGATTTTAATCCACATTTTGGGTCAAGCATTCATTACAATGCATTGTTTTTCTATATATATAACTCGCAAAATGCTTGCATACTCATCCCATCCTCACAAACATACAACACCATGTCATTCACAAGCTCTTACAACTTAGATGAACCACCTAGTACAAACAATCATCTTCATGATACCCAAACCTTTGTACTTCCACCATCCAAAATACCACAATCAAACTCTAGGATATCCGCACGGATTAGTATCCGATCTTGTTGTTTAGCAAAGCCCCTTTCAAATGATTCATCATCAACCAATAACTCACCACAAGATGCTTCCATTATAGCACCTCCTTCATCACCAACAAGTACACCAACATCACCACCCATCAACTCACCACCTAGGATCTCTCTTTTGGAACTCCTTAAGACTCCAACAAGATCTAAACAACCTAAACAAAAAGAAATAGTCTTTTTAACACCCCCCACATCTCCAAATACTATTCTTCAAGATCTTGAAACATCACCACCATTAGCTCCCATTACATTACAAGAACATCTAGGTTATTTTCCACCACCACTTACAACCATTCCGGACTTTGATCCATATTTTCCTATTTTTCCACCACAACTTCCGCAACTCACAAATCAAAACAACCCGGAAAACTTCCGCACTCATTACCCACATCACTTACATTGTGAACATTGTCAATCCACTAGGGAAATTGCAATAGAAGTTAGGGAAGAAATGCGATTCATATTCAACCTCATCCTTGATCGCATCAATATCATCACTCATCAAAACCTCCATCCATAACCTTATGCAAGCATGGACGGAATCATTACTACTATTTTCTATTTTTAGTACTTTTTCATTTGAGTCATTTTCAAGAACAAGTCTTGTTCTTATTTTTACATGCTTGTAGGTGGCATAAATACCACTACACTTTGTTTTTTTTTATTACAAGGCCTTGTTTACATACATTGGCTCCCAATCTTGATTCTCATCAATCACAAGATTATTTAAGCATGTTACTAAACTTTCTCTTTGTAGGATTTTTTTTATTTTTCTTCACTTGACGCCCCAAACTAGGGGGAGCTACCGTCAAGGGGGAGTAAGCGATACGTGGACTAATTTTTCCACACTTTTATTTCTTTGATGGGTTAACTTTTTGTTTCGACAAAAAGGGGGAGAAGAAGTAAAACTTAGGGCTTTCAAAACATACATCTATTCTTAAGTTTTACTCATCATAACATTATGTTTTGTCATCAACAAAAAGGGGGAGATTGTTAATACAAATAAACCGTAAAAACGTTTATTAATATTTTGCGATCACTTTGTGTTTTGTTGATAACAAATATAATGTTATCTTAAGTACAATTATAAGGATACATGTTATTTTTGTAAAGCATTTACATATAGCCATTTAAATACAAAAATGTTGTAATTAATCATTTGTTGTAATAGTTTATTAGGATGGGTAAAAACCACAACCCATGGACCATAACCCATGGATCATAACCCATACCCAAGTTGACTAGATACAATGTATACTTTAGATACATTGAATCTAGGGAAAACCCATGGACCAACCCATAACCCATGACCCATAACAAAAAAACCCATGGGCAAAGAGGAGCATCCCACGGATCCCTAGGATTACACTAGACGGATCCCAAGTGGGAGGGATCCGTGGGATTCGGGGAACAGTGACAGAAATTGCCTATAAATAGAGAGCCATTTCTTCATTCTAACTCACCCCTCTTCTTACTAAATCTCTCAAACACTTTCATTCTCTTCTAACATATAAATCACTTGATCTAGAGAGTTGTTCTTATTTCTTTCTATTGTGATTCTCATATAGGTCCTTCTCTAAGGCGAGATCACGATCATTCTACAAGTCATCCAAGCAAGGGGTCCTTGATTGATTTGTCACTCCGCAAGATTTCTGTAGCGAAGATCTTGTATTTGATATTTCACATATTTGTTGTGTAATAGTCGTGTTGGTTTGGTCCACCGTGTTACGGACTCGGTATCTAGCTTTGTACCGGAAAAAGGTGTAAGCAACGTTGTGAAGGCTTCTCCGCCAAGTGAAGGAGTTTGTTGACATAGTTCTTGAACTCTCGAGTAGGTGACTCGGGGAGTGGAGTAGGGCAAGGAAGGTGTCCTTGTAGCCGAACCACTATAAATCGGTTGTGTCATTTCTATCCCTTAACTTTACTTTATTTACTTGCTTTATCATTAGATCTATACTTTCTCTACATCCATAAGATCTCACATATTAACGAATCTAAAGTTTTGAAACTAACTTAAAATCGGCAAAACTATTCAACCCCCCCCTTCTAGTTTTCCACATACTCTTTCAACGATTGTCTTCTCAATAGCTTCCATGTGTTGGAGCAATATATCTTTGAACTTTTGAGTCTCCATTTGAGTGTACGCTAAGAAATACTTTTTTGTCATTTCGGTGTCATAATTCAAAGAGAATCGCGAATCGATGTATTGCTGAAACTGTTCCTTGAGCACTCTAAAGGCAGTTGTGGACTCATTCTCTTTAATTTCATCTTTGTTGAGTTGGTCTTCAAGTTGAATCACATTGTGAAACATTTTATCAGTGAAGATGTCAAGGTATTCTCCAAAGAGTGATGGAAAGGCCCGTTTGAATCCATACTCGGAACGAGTTTCTGATAAGTCATTGTTTGAGAGGACCTTAAGGTGTGGATGAAGTGATCTAAACTGTTCCATGCATCTTTTCACCAAATGTGTCTCTTTCTCATTCATCTGCGACCTTGATTGACACATTTTCTCTCCCCCTTGATTGTTGCGATGTAATCGGAGGAATCAAGCAAAAATGTGTAAACGCGATATAGCACACTCAAGGTCGATATAGTGATTTTTTTTTATTATTTCCCTCCAAAAATAATTTTGAAAAAAAAATCTCTCCCAAAATTGGAAATTCACTATAAAATTCAATTCTAACGTTGCAAGTGTTATGGATCTTTAAGGATAATTAAGTTTGGTGTTGTTTAGGTTTAGGTAGATTAGAAGCAAAGTCCTTACTCACAGAAATCCTTAGTAGCAAAGACCTTTTGCTCGCAGAAAACCAAAGTAGCAAAAAACTCTAACTCACAGAAATCCAAAGTAGTAGAAATTCTAACTCACAAAAATCCAAAGTAGCAGAAATTCTAACTCACAGAAATCCAAAGTAGTAGAAATTCTAACTCACAAAAATCCAAAGTAGTAGAAAGTCTAACTCACAGAAATCCAAATTAGTAGAAATTCTAACTCACAGAAATCCAAAGTAGCATAAATTCTAACTCACAGAAATCCAGAGTAGCAGAAAATTCAGAAATCCTAACTCGCAAATTTCAGAAATCCTAACTCGCAGAAAATTCAGAAATCCTAACTCTCAAATTTCAGAAATCCTAACTCGCAAATTTCAGAAATCCTAACTCGCAGAAAATTCAGAAATCCTAACTCGCAAATTTCAGAAATCCTAACTCGCAAATTTTAGAAATCCTAACTCGCAGAAAATTCGGAAATCCTAACTCGCAAATTTCAGAAATCCTAACTCGCAGAAAATTCAGAAATCCTAACTCGGAAATTTCTGATCCTGGAATTCTGCTTAACTAACTCAAAAATATAAGCAGAATTCCTAACTTAATAAAAATGGAAAGTCTAACTCACAAATCTTCAAGAGCAGAAAGTCTAACTCACAAATCTTCAAACCAGAAATTTCTAACTCACAAATCTTCAAACCTGAAATTTCTAACTCACAAATCTTCAAGATCAGAAAGTCTAACTCACAAATCTTCAAGACCAGATCTGACAAATTTTAAACTATTACAACCAACATATGGATAAAAGACAGTAATAAATTGGCATAACAGAATTAAAAATGACGGTTTTGTTGACAAGATTAGACCACAAAATCAACCAATAATAACCTAGCTCTGATACCAATTGTTGGGTCGTTTATAATAGTTGATATTGTGATTCGGGAGGTTGGGGATGATGATAGTAAATGACATCCATGGTTAGAGAGAGAAAGTAGAGAGAGAACAGATAGCTTTGTGTTTTATTGAATAATGAAAATGATAAGGTTTACACACTAAGCATCACCCTCCTAGTGAAGTCTAGAAGGGATTATATAGTGCACCAAGCACATGACTTTACATAAATGACAGTTTTAGTCCATGTATTTGCGCCTTACAATATAACTATCGTAATACCGAATATGTTTCACATTTTCATGTTAGGATGATTCCTAACAGTATGGGCTCGCTGTTTTTTTTTCGGCCTGCTACATGTGTAGTGATCCAATGCCATTGTCGACCCATTGTCAATAGGAAATATTGCCCTTATATATACTATGTAATAAGGCATGTCAAAACTATAGTATTTTATTCCTTTAGGCTTTCTTAAGTTATAGCCCAAGCTTCAGCATGAAGTTGTGATTAGTGTTAGTGGGTTTGATAAAATTGATATCGAACATGGTGAATAGAGAGAGAAACATGCGATTTTTTAACGGACCGGATCCTTTTCTTTTTGGGCTATTTTTGTATGGTGATATTGATTGCTATACTAAAATTATCTAAACGTCCATCCGGTAGGGGTGAGAAAAATCAGAACAGTATTTGAATCGGAAACATATTTGGATCCAATGTTTTTGTTGATTCCTTTTGGTAAATGATACATATGCAGATGACCATTGGTTTGTCTGTTAAGTCAATGAGGATTGTTTTCTGTAATATATCGTGGCGTGGTAACCACATACGAACTATGGTTGCAGCCATGGCATATCTGAGCCTTATTTGTCGTAGTTTTGATCCTTTATATTATTCAAGATTTTCATATCAACATGAACTAGAGTCAGTTTGGCTGCCAGGTTAGTTTCATTTTTCTACTATCCGGGTTTCCCTTTATATTACGAGATACATGTAAAATAGTATGTTCTTGACTGGGAGTAGATCTGAGGTTGGTGGCAAGTACAAGAGATCACGGCCCAGCTACCAACGAATAGGTATCGATGTAAGCCCTGATGATTTTTTTTGATTTACTGAAGACATCTTATAGATTAATGTAAACATTAATGCTTTTTGTTTCAAAGGCAGATCCCAACTGGTATAAGATACATAATAGACGCCTCCTACTAGTAACGGATCAAATCATCCTACCAAAACCTGCAAATTCCAACACGTATTGAATATATATCTAACTGAATTTCTACATATCACTTTTCTTTTAGATATTGAAAGATGCGAATATGAGTGTCCCGAATGCCCTACGATGCCTCAAGGCACTAACAACGTCGTGTGCTACTAACTTGATTTGCGATATCCCAAATTAGGAAACCTTCTGATCAAAGTAGGTATGCTAAATAATTTTACAGTCTGCATGCGAGGACGATGACCCGCCACCTGGAGTTTAATTTTTAAAGGTAGAATTTAGCCAAATAGGACAGTTGCATGTTCTGAAAGTAAACTTTTTTGTTTTTTTTTGGGTGCTTTTCTAGAGTAGATGTATATTTCTGGTAAAAGCTTAATAACTCCACAAGTTTTGTCATGCTTTTGTGATCTAATACCATAGACTACAATAGTCATGCTAGATCTGAGCCTTATTTGTCGTAGTTGACTACAATAGTGACGATGCATGTTTCTATATACATATTGTGAATATATTTCCAAGGATTCGGAAAGCTAGGCTGTTGAAACACTCAAACATATTAGATTATCAGGTAATGTATTATAGCTACACATAATATTGGCAAACTGAGCGACAGACAACGGTTCCAGTTAAAATTGCAAGAACGAGTCTATTAACAGCTGGTGCAACTTTTAGGCAGAAACTACCCACCAAAAAACATAAACAGTAGCTAGTGGGTGCTTTCAGCATGCTATTTTTTGGTGTATGAATGCTTTAGTAATCACTTTCTTATAATAAATCATGTAGTCGAGACAAAACGAATTGCTTACATGTTTTTATTTTGAAAATTGTTTAGCAGCTACTTTGTGCAATTATCCTTATTGTTAAGCTATGTGAGAAACTGAATATTTGCATCTAGTTAAGTATCTTTGTTTTCCTTGTAGATGTACTGAAGTCAATAGCATAAGTTTTTCATATTTGCTCCACTTGTTTTTGTTGTACAGTGCTCACGAGAAGCCATATTGCTTCATGTCATATTTTCATATTCAAAAAGCTATAAATGTATACAGAAAAAAAGAATTGTATTTATAAGATTCATACCAATAAGCTATTTTATATATTCTATTGGCAAATTTACCCTTATACTTTGCATAATATGATGTGCCAATAAGTTAACGGAATACTTTTTAAAACTAACAGAATATTCTTCACGTTAACTCATTAAGTACCTAAAATACACATTTAGCAATCTCTAATGGCAAATGGACACCCAGTTTTATTTTTTAGTGGCAAATAGGGGTTGTTTAACATATTAGTGGCAAATTTAGTCTTTTGGTATATTTTGAGTGGCAAAATTGGTCTTTTAACCATATCTATACTACTATATAAAGTGTTTAGGACATTGTAAATAAAAAAGTCTTAAAATTTTGAAGACAAAAAACATTTCTAATAAAAGTAACCCATTAAACTTGTAACCAAAAGTACAATTAATATAGCATTAGGTACAAAATAATAATGCATAAATAATCTAACTTGTAACATTCGTGTATATTAATGCTAGAATTAATGATATCATTAAAATACTCTCACTCAAAAGTACAATTAATATAGCATTTGGTACAAAACAATAATTCATAAATCATCTAATTTTTCTTTTTCATTAAAACACTCACTAAATGAAATTTATAAATCATTAATAACATAATTAAAATACCCCATCACTCAAAAGTACAGTTAATATATCAAATAATAATACAAAACAATAATGCATAAATAATTTATCATTTAAATCTTTATAACACACACTAAATGAATTTTATTATTCATTAATGATATTATTAAAATGGAAGATGATTTGCACACTTCAAAAAATGATTGGCACACTCAATTAATTGTGTTTAGAGATCTGTGCAAATCACCTCCCTATTAAAATACTCCTTCATTCAAAAGTACATTTAATATATCACATGGTAAAAAACAATATCGCATAAATCATCTTATCTTTTGTTTCTTCGTTAAAACACCCGCTAAATAAAATTTTCAAATCATTAAGCGGATCATAGAAACCATTTTTTTATGTAGTCAGACTTTCTGACACTACCGTTTTTGACCACGCAACGGACTACCATTTACCACCACAACTTAGCAATATAAAAACCACTAAATGGTGCTTAAATCGTTATTTTAAAACACCCTTTATGTTTAAACGATGTATAATATTACACATCCAAAACGAATAGCAATATAGTTGACCATCGTTTCTGTATCTCCGTTGCATGGTGATGCATGTCTGCCATTTTTTAAAGCAATAATGTGCGGTAAAGTTTTTCCATTAAGTTATCACCATGTGTTAAGTTAGCATCATGAAAAACATATAATCGCGTAGGCACCCTGCTATAAAAGCTTTTTTGTTATGTTACTAAATGCATAAGTAAGAAAACAAACTAATTTCCAATTAATAACCTTTGCTGGACATTCTTTTTTTATTTCTTTAAAAGCAATGCATCGCAAAAAACCTCACTATTGCCAAAAAATATAATCACACGGGTACCCGCCGCTGCAACGCGCGGGTACCCGGCCATTGGTTTGTCTGTTAAGGCGATGAGGATTTTTTTCTGTAATATATCGTGGCGAGGTAACCACATACGAACTGTGGTTGCAGCCATGGCAGATCTGAGCCTTATTTGTCGTAGTTTTGATCCTTTATATTATTTCAAATTTTCATATCAACATGAACTAGAGTCGGTTTGGCTGCCAGGTTACTATCCCGATTTCCATTTATATTACGAGATACATGTAAGATAGTATGTTTTTGACTCGGAATAGATCTGAGGTTGGTGGCAAGTATAAGATGTTAGGAATTGGAAATTCCATAGTGAAGAGTCGGTCACCCCAAATATTATCTAGCATAAGTTAGCTCGTAGACATATCATTATTTACATTATTTAGTAGTTAATTAGTTAGTTTGTAGCGTAGTTTAGTTTAGTGTAACACCGTGGAGGAAGGACGGGTCTTTACCCACTGTATGCCTGATCCACAGCCCGTCAGGAGGGCGTATCATTTGTAACTATAAATACCCCTTCCATCCTTGGAAGGGGTGGTGCTTTCTTATAATCTAACCTTACACTTTTTGTTATTTCTCTCTCTAGAAAACACCCTCTCCTCTCTTCAACTCTCTAACCATGGCTATCTTGTTTAATCATCTACCTAGACCACCCGAATCATCTAAACAACATAAATATACGATCCTACAAATGGTATCAGAGCCAAGGTTATTGTTGTTTGTGTTGATTCTCGTGGTTTATTTCATGGTTTTTAGCGGGTTCTTTATGCGGTTTGTACCCGTTTGATGCGGTTTGTTGTTGATGGGTTGTACTGTTGCTGCTGATTATAGTTTGTTTCTGCTGGTCTTGATGTTCATTGTTGTGTTGTTGCTGATTTTATGACATAACTGGTTTGAACACATTAAATCTGCTGGTGGGTTTGAACACATAATATACTGGTTTGCGTACATAACTGGTTTGTGTTGATGCTGATTTTAAAACAAACGCTGCTGGTGGGTTTAAATCTGATGCTGATTTTGAATGTCAAATAATATTGGTTTTAAATGGTTTTAAAATGGTTTGTTAACTAGTTTCTAAGCAAGTTTTATGTGTCCAAATCTGCTATTGGTGTTGCAAAGTTGATATGAGCGACTTGTGTTGCATTTTTGAATGCAACTTGACTTGTTGTCCAGATTCAATGTATCCACAGTTAAGCGATTTGTGTGATTGAAATGACTAAAGCAAGTTGTGCTCATGGAAGCGACTTGTCATGAGTTTTGACTCATGGAAGCGACTTGTATTATTCATGAGTCTTGACTCATGGAAGCGACTTGTCAAACTGGTTCAAGAAGTGATTTGTCTATAATAATTTTTTAAAAAGCGATTTGTGTGTAAAAGAAGAAGCGACTTGACTCATATTGATGCAAC
Organism: Chrysanthemum makinoi; assembly: GCA_910596185.1. Lineage (NCBI taxonomy): Eukaryota > Viridiplantae > Streptophyta > Magnoliopsida > Asterales > Asteraceae > Chrysanthemum > Chrysanthemum makinoi. The sequence goes on from OU343218.1 coordinate 165,606,333, forward strand.
TTGACTCATGACCCATGACTGAAGCGACTTGACAGAAAAGAAAGAGATGAAGATGAATGAAAGACTAGATCAAAACCATCTCTTAAATCTATCAAGACTCAACACAATCAAACATAATTATCAACGTGAATTTACAACCACAACTATTCTACAAAGATCAAAGTTCATCAATATCAATCGACATCACACAACATCTTTCATCATGGACTTAAACAATATCATTCATACAACATCAACCATTGTTTTGACTCATGACTCTAACACAAATCAATCTCAGCATACATATTTCGTGTTACTCAACTTATCATCAAGACTTTCAAGAGTCTATATCACGAAATAATTATTCTTCACAGATCAAAGCTCAAAACAACAAATAAACAAAAAAGAGTACATCATCATGGAACCTCTACAAGTCTCTAAATCTAATGAATGAAAAGATCTCAGACTTGTTTTGGGGATTCATGTGTTAAATCCAACCTCAGAGGTCAATCCCTCAAAACAATACTCATCACTGATCCGTATTTGTTTGAAGCATATGCTTCATCAACTATTCGACACACAAGACATGATGGCTAACAAGGATGTTATCATCATGTCTTCGTTCGCTCTAAAATAATCTCTTCAATGAAATCAAAATCTTTGACAAAAGGCTCATCATAAGTTATGTTCGAGACATGAAAACGAGTTTAACAATTAATGTTAAATCGTTGTTTATTTTCATTTGATCGTATATACTAAGCTGAACAAAGTAATTAATTCAAGATGAACCTACCTTGATAAATCGAGATTTATCTCGTGGCTGTCACATAATCCCTCAAGCCATCCCTGTGGCGAGGATTAACATCCGTTTCAAGATGTGTTTCAAGATCCGAGAACATTTCGTCAAGAACTTTGGGTGGAACGGTTTGTGATGTGGGATTTGAGAAGTGCCGTGAGTGTGTTGAGAGAAAAAGGGGGCGGTGGTATTTGTGATTAGGGTTTGAAGATGGGAGAATTTTTTAGGAGTGAGGCGGACTGATAAGTGTGAGAGATATTAGGGTTACTGATTATGTTTAGGGTTGAATTGGTGTGACTAGTCAAGTTTTATACCCATAACATTAGGTCAAGGTTTATATGGAACATGGGTTTTTGTTTGGGCCAGTTGAAATTCTTATAAATCTTGTGTGTAATAGTTCTATTTGGGTCGAGAATGTTATCATGGGCTGCATATGAAATATGGGCCGTGTAATACCTTTGTTGGATCTGGCATAGTAGTTATTAGTTGGGCCGAGTATTACTTTGGGTAACTATTTAGGGCTCGGTGCATATTAAAGTGGGCATATATTGAATAGAATGGGCTGTTGCATGTGTGATTATTTGGGCCAAGATTCAACATTGATGTACCGGGTGAGATTTAATTCGTGCATTGAGTACATATATGAGATTTATGAGAATTGACTCGGGTGAGTTGGACTTTATGATGAGCTCTTGATAATAGGGTTGGATACGGTATGCGGTTTGTACATTGGACTGGGTAATATCCTTTTATAAATGATTTGGGTCTTAATGTTCTGATATCACTCATGGGCATGGACGGATTTATTGCTACAAATGATTTTTTACATGGACCGTGTTTGAGTATTCATGGGGTTTTTGGATACTTTGGTTTATAGCAATAATGAAACTTGGCAATGAGATTTGTTGACGTGAAAATATTTAACGATGAGATTTGGTATGATGCTGATGAGTGTCTAAATACTCATCATTTTTGTACTGTTTTGAATGCCAAAAACATCTGAAAACACTCATAAATGCATCAAAATGATAAAAATATCACAAACAAGTGTTTTATGTGTTTTAAATGCAAAAATACCAAAATCAGATGAAAAACGTATTAAGTTTGCATAATTGGCAGTTTTAGTCCCCCAAGTTTCAAAAGTTGTCAAAACTAGTCCCTGGTAATTCAAAAACTTGTAAAATGTCATTTAAGGTCCATGGGATTCAAAAGTTGTCAAAATAAACCCTTCAAAGTTTAAAAATTATAAAATGACAATTTTGGTCCCTCAACTTTAAAAAATGTCAAAAATAGACCTTGGTAAATTTAAAAATGGAAATTTATCAAAAATAAACCTTGTACTATTAATAAATGACAAAATTGGTCCTTATGGTGAACTTTTGGAAAATTACAAGTTAGGCCCTTAAAGTTTCAAACTTGACAGTTTTGGTCCTTGGACATTTAAAATGGAAAATAATTACATGTATGGTCCTTGATTTATCATATATGGCATAATAGGTCCTTGGAATAACTTTGGTATAATGACAGGTTTGGTCCTTCAAATTGGCAGAATTACACATTTGGTCCTTGGGCTTGTATTACTACTAAACCAAACGGACCCTATATATTAAAACCCAATACCCAGCCAAGCCCAAATACCAAACCCGGCCCAATATTTAAAAGAATAACACGCGCGTCTACTGTTCATCCTCTTCTTCTCCACCTGTTTCCACTCCATCTCTGCCACCTGCTCACTACCACTTGTCCACCCACTTTTCCAGCTCATATCTACCTCTCACTATCACCCCCCTCCACCTTGCAAACAACCACAGTGCATTAAATGCAAAAACCAACTCAAAGACTTTTGGTGCCAAAAAAGTGAAAATCAAAGGTTGTGATCACTTTGACCTATCTAATGGTGGGAAATGATCAGAGGAGAGAGGGGATGCTTTTGGATATCTATTAAAAGAAAAAGAAGCAGAGGAGAAGATCAAGTAGTATAGTTTTAGTTTAGAAAATGTCGACTTAGTTAATTTAAGTTTTCTAGTTTATGTTTAAACTTTCAAGAGTGTTGTAATCTTATCTCAGTGTATTAAAAACTTAATTTCAGTTCCAATTTCAATTCTTGTACACGATTTCAGTTTATGCATATTTTATTGTTCAAAACTTCAAATTACTTAAATGTTGTATTTAGTTGTTGCTAGGGATTGAAAAAGCTCATATAAGTTCTTATAAAGCTTTTCCAAGCCATTAGACACTTTAAAATTCAGTTTAGATTCAAAAATAGAAAAATACCAAAAATCACCAATAAATTAGTTAAAAATAAAAATCCTATGGAGAAATGATCAAGACAATGGTGCAGTGCTGATTTTGGATTCCTTGTTGGTTTAGAGCTTCTTGGGAAGCCATAGGGTGTGTTATCAGTTATCAGTTCTTTGTTTTGTGCATAATCCCAACTTGTAAGCCATTTTCTTTAAATTTGAATTTCTTGGTATAAGTGTTATGATCTTGATAATTTTAGCTTAAATCTGTTTAAACATAGTTTATATCAGTTAATGAATAGATCACTTAAGTTAAATACTTGTTTTAGAATTAGAAGCTTCAAAATAGTCTCATTAAAGGGTGTTTGGATTTGCCATGTTAACTGTGGTCTAGTTTGTTTATGTTGTTGTTTGTACTTGTTTCATGTTACATTAGTATATAATAGCTCAGAACAAGAATAAAAATCAGTACTTATTCAACAAAAAGTCAAAATCACTCTTAATCTCACTTAATTTTATAACTGTTAGGATTTTTAGTTCATAACTCATCATAGCTGTTTAGAACTTGGTAATATAGCTTATTATAGTCTTATTATAACTTAATTCAACATAATCAGTCATTAGATTTGATTCAAAGTTCATATTAGTCAACATATTAGTGTAAGGTAAAAAGTCAAAATTTTCTTAATAACAGTTTTTTAAATAAACTTCACAATTTCACTGTGATCTTACTGTTAGGATTTAACCATTCAGCTTTTGGGATAGTAAAGTTTAGTTGCTCAACTAAATTAGAAAAATAGTAGTTAACTCCCACTTAGCTTATAAAGTGTTTATAAATCAGCTTCTTTTGACCCCTTTTCAAAATGCATGCCCTGTGCACACACTCAGCATACACTGAGTGTGCACAGGGATCTTACAGCTTTTGCACAAGCTTCATTCAAGCTTGTGAGAAGCTGATTTTGGTCCAAGTGTAGTTAGCCGGTCTACTTTAGGTCCCAACATGTTGTTTTTCCTTTTAGCTTATTAGAATTACTTATGCACTAGCTTAAAGTAGGGTCTTGATCACTGTTTTGCTTATATAGTCCAATAAGCTCAAATCCAATTTAAGATTCTTTATTGATCTATAGTACTGTTAAATAGTCTAGATATACTTAATTTAGCATTACCTAGCTTCTGTGTTCATCTGGTACTCTGTGGTGGCTTTTAGCTTATTTTGAATTGCTTATTTATAAGCAGTTACACTGCAGCTTATTATTCTCACACATAAGCATATGTTTTTATATTTTTCATAGATTAAGAATAATATTTTAGTGTTTTCCTGAATTTTTCAGATTTTTCCATCACCGTTTAGTATTTTTCTTTATTTAAAATAGTTTTTAAGTCTTTTTAAATAGCTTTTAATACAAATAAATCAGAAAAAGCTTAAAAAAATATGTTTTCAATTTTCATAGATTAAGATAAATATAAAAGTCATAAAAAATATTTTTCCATAATTTTCTTAGTTTAACTAGTATTTTTTAGCATTTTAATTAGTTTTAAATAGTATTAAATTAATAATAAATACATAAAAAGTCTAAAAAATATATTTTCAGATTTAAAATAAGTTTTATCATATTTTAGATTTTTCTAAGTTATAATTTCATTTTCTAGGTTAATTTTGTATTTTCTTATATTTTAGTGCATTTTAAATACTTAATAAATAGTTTTTAATTAATAATAAATAAAGAAATAGTTGTAAAAATAATTTTCTTTTTCTAATAATTTTCTTTTATTATTAGGATTGTAAAAATGTCATTTTCATATTTGTAGGCATTTTATTTCTTAAAACTCACGTTTTATTTTGTACGTTTACGTAATTTTATTTAAACGTACGTTTTAGGTTTTAAACGTTCATCATTGTAAAAATAGTGATAGCGTTTATTTAATATATTTTAACTTTTTAATTTTCTTAATTTGCATTTAAGTCGCTGTAATTTATTAATCTTTTCTTTAGGTAATTATCCATCCAAATCCTTACTGATCACTATCCTTAGTGATCATTCTATCATCTGAAGTTGTTTAACACCAATTCATCCTCTGTGGGACTTAACGACCCGGGAATCCCCTATATTCCTCTGATCTTTAATTGCATTTGGTGTTTGAACTGTTTTGAGTTTCTTACGGTCAGCCATTCACAAGTGGCCGGCTTGCGTGAGATAACTTGACGGTTTTGCACCAATCAAATTTTGGGGCCGCTGCCGGGGAGGCTGTAAGCGTGTTTTAAGCATTTCCAGATCCATTCTTGCACATATACCACCTTTTTGTAAACAATTTTTAAAAAATCAAAAAGTTCATTAACACTTTTCCTAAAGTGTTAACAACACCAAAAATATTTTCATTCTTTGTTTTTATAACATGTTTTTCAAAAATACCAAAAATATTCCTCTTTACCCTCTTACCCTTTTGATTCTTCATTTCTTACCCTCTAGAACCATTTGATTCTTTCTATGTCTTATCCTCACCCTCTTGGTTGTCAATGGTGTGGTGGTCCTTATAATGGTGGCAATTGCCCCAGTTGTAGCATGATGGAATCAGGAAACGGGTCTGTCCATAACCAAGATCCCTATTCCTACCATAACACAACTGATTTATTCCATCAGCTATCACACTGTGAGACTCAGCAGTTTTACTGTTGTGAGTACTGTGCTGGTTCACACTGCAGTTCTGATTGTCAATCGGGAAACACGCTTGTCTATGAGCAGGTTCCTGATAACAATTATGACTACTACACATATGACTCACACCACATCAGTTTTTTGTTGTGAGTATTGTGGAGGTCCTCACTCTAGCTCGGATTGTCAAACAGGGAATCCATTTCCTTGTAACAATTACGACTCTTCGTATCAAGACCAACCTCCACAATACCAAATGATTCAAGCAACTCCTCATGAAACTACGACAGACCTTCTACTGAAGAGTCTTGAGTTATTAAAAGAACTTAAGGAGGAGTCGGCTATGTCACATGAGAAATCCATGGAAGAATTGTTAGCGGAGGAACAGACTGCTAAATTAGATTCCCGTTGCCATTGAAAACACTGTTAGGGAATCAATTAGACTACAAAAGCATTCAAATCTAGCTCTCAATTCCATTTCATTCCTGATGACGATGATGATGAAGATACCCTTGATATTCTACAATTTTATTCATCAAGTTCATCAGTTGAGATTCCATCCGTGGAAATGCAGGGAGAAAAGAATATGACTGAATCACTAGCAGTAGAAATAATGGAACTTGTAGAATCCATAACTGCTAGTCCGTCTCAACTCCCTCAGTCTGCTGTTATCACACCCGAGGTTCACACTCACTCTCTGAACATAGGGGATGAGTATCTTGACACTGTTCCTGAAAAGGAATCGGACGAATTCATAAAGTCTAGTGTTGAGGACTTTGTCCCAATCCCGAGAGAGTCACAGGGAACTTCTGATCATATGTGTGATTCTATTTCCCCTCTTGAGTGTTCAAAAGATCATTTTCAAACTTTCTCCGATGTTAGCGACGATTGTACTTCTCATGGAAACATCGAGTATGTTGAGGCATCACTCCCACAGTCTGATGCTGATCCTCTTCTTGAGGAGTTCACCGATGAACTCACTCACATCAATCCACTTTCATCGGAAAGTAATGATAGTCTTTCTGATTTCAAAGCCGATCTGGAGAGAGAAAGTCTCATTGATAATGATCGTTCACTCACTTCTTATCCCAACAGTCCAATAGAGAATATTAATCACTTTGTTCCTGAAACATTCAAAACAACTCTCACCAATCCTCTATTTGAATTCGACCCTGAATTCACTTTAATTCTCGAGAATCCACTCTTTGATACTCAGATTGAGGATAGTGATGAGTCTACAGTGGAACAAGAATTCACAGATTTACATCTTGTGATTGATTCTCTTCACGAGGAGTTCGCCGATGAACTCACTCATATCATATCTCCGTCGGAGTATGATAACTTCTACTTTGATCTAGACACACCCATAATATGTCTTGATCAAGCGAGCTTAACTGAGGAGATTCATGAAACTATGAATTCTCCTATTGAGGATGAAGAGTTAGTCATGAATTTTATCATGATTTTCTTTCTTTTCTTCATATATTCTGTCACTTCTCCTGTTCTTCACTCCTTCGGGAATGAAGACATTATCTTTGATCCCGGCATTTCCATGTACCATTTGTGAGCCGGTTCTATGTATATCTCATCGGTGTGGAACTTTCACGTGCTTCAAATGTTTGTCCAAACATCTTGAATGAAAGTCCGATGGAGATTGTCTCTTCCACTTACTTCCCCATGAACAAATTAATTCGGGGTCGAGTCAAGCTAGCGACTCGGTAATCAAAAACAATAGTTAAACATGGGTTTTCACCCGTGTGTACCACCCTAGTGTGGGGGAGATGCCCCACATTTAAAAAAATGATTGAAAATTGTAAATATTAAAAAGAGAATAATTGTTGTGTTTCTACACTTAGCTAGTAATGTTATCTTTTTACGTACTAAGTTTCGGCATAATGTGGTACTTTGAATATTTAGGACAATATTCATTTCTAAGTGTGGGGGGGAAATTCTGGCGAATTTGATCATAAATATACCCTTTTAGTCCCTTTTTCCCCAAAAATGGCCAAATTTTAAATTTTTTTTAGTGGAAGTACTATGTACTAAACACAACAAATGGTAATCAGTCCACCATGTCTAACCCACATAAGGATTGGCTAATCCAGGAGCAAACGGCTCTTGGTAAAGATATCTCAAATCCGTTTATGGCTTGCAATTTGCCCAAAATTGTATGGTGTTCAGCTCACCATATCTTTAATTAGTGAAGAGTTGGCTAGCCCGCAAGTTTATGGCTTGTGGTAAAGGCAGTGGAAAAACCATAATTGGTAATCGACTCACCAAAGATAATATTGATAATTTATCTAAGAGTTGGCTAGTCCAGAAGCAAACGGCTTCTGGTAAAGACAAATCAAATCCGTTGAAAGCTGGTGGTTTGCTCAAAATCACTTGGTTATCAGTGTACCAAAGTTCTTACTTGAACTGAAACAATTGGCTACTCCAGAAGTAATGGCTTTTGGTAAAGAGATAAAATCCATTAACTTTTCATAAATCACTGCTAGGGACTAGCAATATCTTAGTGTGGGGGATTGATGAGTGTCTAAATACTCATCATTTTTGTACTGTTTTGAATGCCAAAAACATCTGAAAACACTCATAAATGCATCAAAATGATAAAAATATCACAAACAAGTGTTTTATGTGTTTTAAATGCAAAAATACCAAAATCAGATGAAAAACGTATTAAGTTTGCATAATTGGCAGTTTTAGTCCCCCAAGTTTCAAAAGTTGTCAAAACTAGTCCCTGGTAATTCAAAAACTTGTAAAATGTCATTTAAGGTCCATGGGATTCAAAAGTTGTCAAAATAAACCCTTCAAAGTTTAAAAATTATAAAATGACAATTTTGGTCCCTCAACTTTGAAAAATGTCAAAAATAGTCCTTGGTAAATTTAAAAATGGAAATTTATCAAAAATAAACCTTGTACTATTAATAAATGACAAAATTGGTCCTTATGGTGAACTTTTGGAAAATTACAAGTTAGGCCCTTAAAGTTTCAAACTTGACAGTTTTGGTCCTTGGACATTTAAAATGGAAAATAATTACATGTATGGTCCTTGGTTTATCATATTTGGCATAATAGGTCCTTGGAATAACTTTGGTATAATGACAGGTTTGGTCCTTCAAATTGGCAGAATTACACATTTGGTCCTTGGGCTTGTATTACTACTAAACCAAACGGACCCTATATATTAAAACCCAATACCCAGCCAAGCCCAAATACCAAACCCGGCCCAATATTTAAAAGAATAACACGCGCGTCTACTGTTCATCCTCTTCTTCTCCACATGTTTCCACTCCATCTCTGCCACCTGCTCACTACCACTTGTCCACCCACTTTTCCAGCTCATATCTACCTCTCACTATCACCCCCCTCCACCTTGCAAACAACCACAGGGCATTAAATGCAAAAACCAACTCAAAGACTTTTGGTGCCAAAAAAGTGAAAATCAAAGGTTGTGATCACTTTGACCTATCTAATGGTGGGAAATGATCAGAGGAGAGAGGGGATGCTTTTGGATATCTATTAAAAGAAAAAGAAGCAGAGGAGAAGATCAAGTAGTATAGTTTTAGTTTAGAAAATGTCGACTTAGTTAATTTAAGTTTTCTAGTTTATGTTTAAACTTTCAAGAGTGTTGTAATCTTATCTCAGTGTATTAAAAACTTAATTTCAGTTCCAATTTCAATTCTTGTACACGATTTCAGTTTATGCATATTTTATTGTTCAAAACTTCAAATTACTTAAATGTTGTATTTAGTTGTTGCTAGGGATTGAAAAAGCTCATATAAGTTCTTATAAAGCTTTTCCAAGCCATTAGACACTTTAAAATTCAGTTTAGATTCAAAAATAGAAAAATACCAAAAATCACCAATAAATTAGTTAAAAATAAAAATCCTATGGAGAAATGATCAAGACAATGGTGCAGTGCTGATTTTGGATTCCTTGTTGGTTTAGAGCTTCTTGGGAAGCCATAGGGTGTGTTATCAGTTATCAGTTCTTTGTTTTGTGCATAATCCCAACTTGTAAGCCATTTTCTTTAAATTTGAATTTCTTGGTATAAGTGTTATGATCTTGATAATTTTAGCTTAAATATGTTTAAACATAGTTTATATCAGTTAATGAATAGATCACTTAAGTTAAATACTTGTTTTAGAATTAGAAGCTTCAAAATAGTCTCATTAAAGGGTGTTTGGATTTGCCATGTTAACTGTGGTCTAGTTTGTTTATGTTGTTGTTTGTACTTGTTTCATGTTACATTAGTATATAATAGCTCAGAACAAGAATAAAAATCAGTACTTATTCAACAAAAAGTCAAAAGCACTCTTAATCTCACTTAATTTTATAACTGTTAGGATTTTTAGTTCATAACTCATCATAGCTGTTTAGAACTTGGTAATATAGCTTATTATAGTCTTATTATAACTTAATTCAACATAATCAGTCATTAGATTTGATTCAAAGTTCATATTAGTCAACATATTAGTGTAAGGTAAATAGTCAAAATTTTCTTAATAACAGTTTTTTAAATAAACTTCACAATTTCACTGTGATCTTACTGTTAGGATTTAACCATTCAGCTTTTGGGATAGTAAAGTTTAGTTGCTCAACTAAATTAGAAAAATAGTAGTTAACTCCCACTTAGCTTATAAAGTGCTTATAAATCAGCTTCTTTTGACCCCTTTTCAAAATGCATGCCCTGTGCACACACTCAGCATACACTGAGTGTGCACAGGGATCTTACAGCTTTTGCACAAGCTTCATTCAAGCTTGTGAGAAGCTGATTTTTGGTCCAAGTGTAGTTAGCCAGGTCTACTTTAGGTCCCAACAGCTGTTTTTCCTTTTAGCTTATTAGAATTACTTATGCACTAGCTTAAAGTAGGGTACTGATCACTGTTTTGCTTATATAGTCCAATAAGCTCAAATCCAATTTAAGCTTCTTTATTGATCTATAGTACTGTTAAATAGTCTAGATATACTTAATTTAGCATTACCTAGATTCTGTGTTCATCTGGTACTCTGTGGTGGCTTTTAGCTTATTTTGAATTGCTTATTTATAAGCAGTTACACTGCAGCTTATTATTCTCACACATAAGCATATGTTTTTATATTTTTCATAGATTAAGAATAATATTTTAGTGTTTTCCTGAATTTTTCAGATTTTTCCATCACTGTTTAGTATTTTTCTTTATTTAAAATAGTTTTTAAGTCTTTTTAAATAGCTTTTAATACAAATAAATCAGAAAAAGCTTAAAAAAATATGTTTTCAATTTTCATAGATTAAGATAAATATAAAAGTCATAAAAAATATTTTTCCATAATTTTCTTAGTTTAACTAGTATTTTTTAGCATTTTAATTAGTTTTAAATAGTATTAAATTAATAATAAATACATAAAAAGTCTAAAAAATATATTTTCAGATTTAAAATAAGTTTTATCATATTTTAGATTTTTCTAAGTTATAATTTCATTTTTCTAGGTTAATTTTGTATTTTCTTATATTTTAGTGCATTTTAAATACTTAATAAATAGTTTTTAATTAATAATAAATAAAGAAATAGTTGTAAAAATAATTTTCTTTTTCTAATAATTTTCTTTTATTATTAGGATTGTAAAAATGTCATTTTCATATTTGTAGGCATTTTATTTCTTAAAATTCACGTTTTATTTTGTACGTTTACGTAATTTTATTTAAACGTACGTTTTAGGTTTTAAACGTTCATCATTGTAAAAATAGTGATAGCGTTTATTTAATATATTTTAACTTTTTAATTTTCTTAATTTGCATTTAAGTCGCTGTAATTTATTAATCTTTTCTTTAGGTAATTATCCATCCAAATCCTTACTGATCACTATCCTTAGTGATCATTCTATCATCTGAAGTTGTTTAACACCAATTCATCCTCCGTGGGACTTAACGACCCGGGAATCCCCTATATTCCTCTGATCTTTAATTGCATTTGGTGTTTGAACTGTTTTGAGTTTCTTACGGTCAGCCATTCACAAGTGGTCGGCTTGCGTGAGATAACTTGACGGTTTTGCACCAATCAGATGCTGAGATTCGTTGTGTTATGAGGCTTGATACTTTGGTTTATACATTATCACGGAGAATTTTATGTCTCGGCTTGAATTGTTTATTGAAGAAAGTTGACTACGGGGTTGTTTATATGGTATTTCTCATTTGGATTTGAAGTGAGGTTTTCCAGGCGCGTTTACTTATTTCGTCTTCTTTCTTTCTACCCTTCCGTGAAGATGACTTGTTTGGGCGTTTATTGAGTGTGATAAAGACTTGACTATTTAGTTACGGCTGTGATTCTTTCTCGCTTAACCCACAACGTAACTATCACCTTGGTGCCTCACGCAGTTGAGGATACGTCAAGAGGTTTCGTACATTGGGTACACCGTTTCTTCTTCACAAGGATTAGTACAAGTTTAAGTAACAAATCTTGGGAATTTCACTTCATGATCAAGTTTGGCATATCGGGTTCACTTCACCATGTTGTCACTGCAATAGCCGACAGAATGTGTGAATGATGTGTCTACCAAAGTTTTTATTGGATGGTTGATGATATTGTTGATGTTGGATAATGAACCGTTGATGAACCACTGCATGTTCCCCTAATAACAGATATTCATCGAAACCAAAGTTGTCATAATACATTCAAGCTGACATTGTTTACGGTTTTGTCTTGATTTTGTAAAATCCCGTGAAAGAACCTATTTCTCGGTTTAAATCATAGACTTGTAAAATCCCGTGACAATGGAAACATCCTGGTAAATGTAATGTGCATTGCCGAATCTATCTTACGGTTTATTCTTGGTTTTGTAAAATCCCGCGAAAGAAACTATTTCTCGGTTTAGACCATAGAATTGTAAAATCCCGTGATGATGGAACCATCTTGGAGAAAGGAAAGTGTATTTCGGGATCTTATTTGATGCTGGTACTACGGTTTTTGTTTCGAAGAAGAGATAAAAGGGTGTACTTCATGAATTGGATGTGTGTTTGGATATTCGTCATGACAGGTTGGTTAATACAAGGTTTTACGGGTTTATGTGCTTTTAACCATGGTTGGGATGAAAACCATTATCATAGTTCACTTAAAACGTCAAAGGAGGCTAGATGTGAGCTTTTAACCAGAAGACGTGACAACGGGGTAATTCACTATTATTTATTTGAGGTTGAAGTGAAATATCACGGGCGAGTGTACTTAGTATCTGAAGGTATCGGGGATGGTTGGATGAAGATTCTTCAAGATCCTTGTTCGAGCTTATTATCAAAAACGAAGACTTGGAAATCTGGTTATTGTTGGGTGACTTTTTCCTTTTCTTTTACCACTTGGGGGAATTGGGCTCTTACCACCACAAAATAACTATCACTTTAAGGAGTTACGTTGTAGTGCTCAGTGTCACATTCAATTGTGTATTTTCAAGAGGTGATGTACGTCTTATACTTGATGGTTGGTTGGATGAAGAGTATAGAGTACTTAGAGATTCAATGGAGTATGAAGTCTCGGCACCGCTCTTTGTTACATATGTGCAAGTTTAAGTCACGAGTTCGGGTTAGTCTACTTCAAGGTCAAATTTATCATATTGGGGTTTCTCCATCAGCTGTCACTACAAAGAGCCTACTGAATGATAATGGGGTTGATTACAAGACTGCCAAGAGTAGATGAAAAGAGAGAGATAATGACGTTTGAACACAACAGTTCAAGCCTCGTTCTCTAAAGAAAAGAAAAGTGTACGTTTCAGTGCGCTTTATCTCCTGAAGAAGAGAAATCTTCTAATGATGTTTGAACACAACAGTTCAAGCCTCGTACTCCAAAGAAAAGAAAATTGTACGTGTCAGTGCGCTTTATCTTCTGAAGAAGAGAAATCTTCTTATGACGTTTAAACACAACAGTTCAAGCCTCGTACAATAAAGAAAAGAAAAGTGTACGTCTCAGTGCTCTTTATCTTCGAAAGAAGAGAAATCTTCTTATGACGTTTGAACACAACAGTTCAAGCCTCGTTCCTCAAAGAAAAGAAAAGTGTACGTTTCAGTGCGCTTTATCTTCTGAAGAAGAGAAATCTTCTTATTATGACCATTCTCATCAACATGCTTCATGCTTTTTCCATGCGCTTTCAAACATCAAGTGAATCGAACTACCGATGATCGTTATCATATTCCACTTGCTCTTTTATAATGACGATGGCGACATCATATGCTAATTTTGCGGGGGAGAAGTGAGAATAGACTACGTTATGAAGATATTCACTTGCTTTTTTGACTTTTATGATAGAAATGAGATTTTGACCAATATGAACTTTGATTCTCAAAACTGGATTGAAAGTGATGATTTAATATGAAATAAGACTTAAATAAGCTATACTAATAGATTATGAACCTAAATGCAAGCTAACGCTATAGAAATCCTAACTGTTATGCAGATTAAGTAGGATTAAAACTGAATTTTGACTTATGTGTTTCTAGGATGCAAATGAATGACTGAATTCTACTTAATGATACTAAATAAAGCTAATGCAACCTAACTTATCCTCTGCTTGAACCTAAAACTCAGATTCACTACTATTATCCAAACACTAGTTAAGCAACAGATTTACAAATAACCACCTCTAAAATCACTATTCTAAATCATGATTAAGCTAAAACAAGTTCAGATAATGACAATAAGGGTAAATGATGCAACAATATCAACTACTTATCAAAAGAGTACTAATCTAAAATTGCATATATGACATATATGTAAAAAAAACACTTACAAAAGTCCTAGCCACAATGGCTTGCCATACAACACAAGTAACCACTAACCTAAACCATTATCAACCCATATTCAGATCAAATTCAACCCATATCATTCTGATTCAGCAATCCAGAGCAATTCAACCATGAATCTGTAACTTTGACTTTTGTTTGACCAAGTGAAGATTTGAATAGCAACTAAAAATAAAACTGAGTAATGAGAGTTTTTAAGATGAAAGTGAGTTTATAACAACTAAAAACAGAATTTAGAATCAAAATACGAATTCAAGCAAAATGACTATATTGATAATAAAATTTGAGTACATAAATTGAATGACTGAATTTAAACTAAAAATATTGAAAACATTTAAAAACTACACTACTACTCTACTCCTACTCTACATCTATACTACTTGGATTACAACTGAGAAATAAAGGGGTTTATATAGTTGAGAAAGAGCCTTGGAATGATCTAGAAACGAGCTTGTGTGCTTTCTCTCATCAACTCTCAGCCTTTAGATTATCTCTCCACCTCATTTATTCAATCTGGACCCTTGGATTTACATCTCCACGTAGCTTGCACCAATCAGAGGTGAGGAATGAGGAATGTGACACACGGATTGCCAACCTGGCATCCGTGTGTCAGCATGTGTCAGGTGATAGTACGGAATTACCCTTAATGATGGTAATTTTAGTCAATTGATCTTAGGGGTGTTTTAGGGTTCTTGGGTACCTGGGTTTAAGTGGGAAAAGGGGAAAAATTTGGGCGCGTTTGGTTTTTGTTTATATTATTTTGTTTTGGTTTTGACCGGTTTTAAGTGGATTGACCGGGTATAAATGGGAAACGGGTATTAACCGGGTATAATGGGTTTGGTTGGACCGGGTAAGGGTATTAGATATTGGGCTTGGTAAATGTTTGGGCCAAGATTTTAATAATTTGGACTTGAAATGGATCCATTAAGTGATATAAGGACTAATGGTGTATAAGCTGAAAATTCAGGGACCATAAGTGTAATTCTGAAAATGTCTTCCAAGGGTCTTTCTTGTCAATCTCAAATAAACCAAGGACCAAATTTGCCAACTTTGAATCTTCAGGGACTAAAGTTGTTATTTTGAGAAGTGATTGTCCAAACTTGCAAATTCCTTTCCCAGCCTCAGCTTTTAGCATTCTTCTTTCTCTCGTGCTTGGTTTTCTTCGGTTTTGGCTTTCTTTTGTCTGTTTTGTCATATCCGTACCTGCACATGCAAAAACTCAAGAAACACGCAAATGTTAACAATAAACGGCTCTTTCTTGGTTAATTTGGGTCAGTTTTGATAAACAAAAGATATGTGTTTAAGCACATATCACGGCTCCTAACTCATGTAAGAACCGATCTTCTTCTTATCGGGTCATCTTTGCATGGAGTTTCTTCTAAGAGCCGTTGGTTGACATCTTCACGGGCTGATATGATTAAATGAAAAAGTGCTTCCAGTTGCGACGCTGATTTCCTTGATGAACATCTTTCTGTTCTTGTTTGATTGGGAGGGATTTGAGTTAAGGGGATTTGCTATATACAAGTTAACGGGAATGCATTTAGTGAGATGAAGATGTTAACTATCTATTCCCCAACTGGACAATCTTGAAGAAGGTCGAGTCTACAGTCTGTTCTACATTTTCTGCTGCATGTTAGAAGACTAAAGACGAGTTGCATTTAACGATCTAAAGACTTCTTCTTAATCCAATCATTTATCATACAGATTGTCAGTTTAGGGGAGAGCACTAATTGGGGGAGAGTGAAACGTCAGATTCAATCCCCAATTAGACTTGCTTACATTCTACTTCAGCAAGTTGATTCTCACAAGTCTTCAAGCGATCTTCTCAAAAGATTTCAAGTATTTGGACTTATAATATGTTGCTGATTCTGAAGTGTCAAAACCAGCAAGGGGGAAGGAGACAAGCATGTAAACGCGATTAAACTTGATGAACTTAATACTTCTAAGTGATTGAAGAAATCCCGGGAAGACAAATGTCATTACCGCAGAGAAACTCAAGGTTTGACTCATGGATTTTAGTGTTCTTATTCCAACTATGTGGGGGAAGAGATGGAAGAGTTAGTTTCTGATGTTAAAAGAGGTACAAAAGTATGACATATTCAGGGGAGATAATTGTATAACATGAGGGAGGTGTTATCAGTTATTCTTTTGGTGGGAATGTGTGTACTTTGGATTCTTGAGCTTCATACACGATCATCAGGGAAGAAAAATGTGAACATTGGGGAGGTGTTTTCATTCCCCTCATGATGTGTATTCGGGAGAGTTCTTGGGTATTGGTGTACTTCGGGTCCTTGAGCTTCATACACGATCATCAGGGAAGAAAAATGTGAACATTAGGGAGGTGTTTTCATTCCCCGGAAATGATGTGTATTCGGGAGAGTTCTTGAGCATTATACAAAGAGACTGACAGCATCAATTCAACTACTTGGGGGAATTATTCTCTTGGCACCATTTTGGTATGGATCGCTTCAGACTTAAGTTGAAAAGAAATATGAGAAGATTCATTCAAGCGTGGGATGATACGTAGCTGATCTATTTTGATGATATAACCCTGAACGGAGAATCTCGATTATCGTTCTTAAAAGGAGCAGCGGGATTTATGATAATGGTGTGCTTCTCTGTGCACCTGGCTAAGGCAAGCTTGAAATAAAGCTTAAAATCTGCTCATCTAATGGATTTTCGGTTTGGGGGGGAAGCTGTTAAAGTCTCTCTTTCTCAAAGGCTCATGTTCTATCTTCTATTCTGGAGCCTCGGAAGCTTTGGTGGTGGGTGTTGAAGAGATGACGAATTCTATCTTCTACGACGCGCTGCTCGATATCCTTATCTCGGTACTCGTATTATCATCCTCTTAAACTATATCATCATCTCTATCTTTGTACATATTTATCAAAAACCAAATACAAAAATATAAAACCAACAAAAATCCTTAAAAATAAGAAAATTTAAAAAAAAGACCAAAAATATTGTTTTTCTAAGACATGTCTTCTGGTATCGATAACATCTACGGTCTTAGAAATGTCATTCAATAATGGCACGGGACCATAGATGAAGTTCGAGCAGGAGGTGTAAATATTTTTTCCAAAAACATGTCTCATAATATGGCTTGCAGTTACTTCAGACTGTAACCCGTGCTAAAACTATGGTTTGCTATTATTTCAGATAGCAACCCGTTTTTCAAGAAAGGAAAGTGTTGCGCTAAACAAATTTTCAAATATTTCGTGGACTTATCCTAAAACAAAATGAGGAAAGTATGTCGAAGGACTGCTGTTCCTACTCAAATATTTTTCCTTCTAAGATTCTTCAGAAAAATATTTGTTTTAACTAAATGGTGGAAAATAAGTTGCTTTAAAATCAATCAGATTTGGTATTTTCATAAATTTTCAAAACCCAATCAATGACTTCAGCATTTTTAAAACTTTTCAGAAAATTAGTCATTGATTGAGGGGGAGAATGTTTTCAAATCTATATCATCTAACGAGCTCATCTAATTATCCTATATACTTAAATGTAAAACATGTTAACCTACGTTGAAGGACTAGGTGTTCACTAACGTATGTAGGTATATTGGTATATAAGAATGTTCCCTATCCGGATCCCACATATGAAGATGATTGGATGCCGAATGGAAAGGGTAACTATATCTTTGGTTGACAAATGAAGAAACGGAGCTTAATTTGACATCTATGGAAAGTTGGCATGAAAAAATGCAACGTAAGAGGTCTCACTGCATCAGCAGATGGTTTTCTTCATCAACAAATGAAGAAACGGAGCTTAATTTGACCTCTATGGAGAGTTGGCATGATAAAATGCAACGTAAGAGGTCTCACTGCATCAGCAGATGGTTTTCTTCCAAACCTCCAGCAACAACAACAAAAGCAGCTCAACCACCTAACATTTCTTTGTGCAGGATTAATAGTGGATGATACCATTTTTCTTAAAAACAATTTTGAAAATGTTGTTTTGAAAATGGAAAAATATTGTTTTGAAAATAAATTGGACTTAATTTTGGAAATCACCGGACTTCATTTTATCAAAACTTAAGTCACTCAATCATCGACTACGGTCATCGATTGAGGGGGAGAGTGATTTAAAATAAAATATTTTCAATCGATATTTCTTCACAAAAAGTCCGGTTTGTACAAAATAAGTGGTGATCTAATGATTTAATGTTATGTCATGGTATGATTTTCTTTAAAACCCAAAGATCTTTCAAAATGAAATTTTTTCTGTTCTTATTTGATTGTGAAATTGTTTTATTTTACTTAAAGATCTCTTAAAAACTATCATACCTGACACTAACAATCTTTAATGTCTATAGTTGGTCCTCATCAGTCAATTTCAAAAAAATTAAATCAAGCCACGTCTTTCCCCAAAATTTTCCAAATGATTTAAATCAATCGAGATCCAAAATCTCAATTGGTTTGAAATTTTTGATCGGGGGAGAGATCGTGATTTAAATCTCAAATCGGTTTTAAAAGGGTGATTGTTTCTAAAGCACTCCTTCCTTCATGTGCCAAACGATTTTGAAATACATAATGCACATGATTGTGGAGGAGCATTTAACCAAAAACCAAAAGAGTATTTAAACAAGGCCACATATTCTCCCATGTTTTCCAAACCTTATTAAATCACTTGGGATCCAAAATCTCAAAGGGTTTGATATTTTTGATCGGGGGAGAATTTGTGATTTAATATGAAATTTGATAAAAGATGATCGTTTTGATTCAAAGTGCAAGTTCTCTCTAATAAGTGCTAAACTCTTTCGTATATCGATGCACATATTGAGGGGGAGTGAATGGTTTCTATTGGCAATCGTGAAAAGTACTTCAAAAACCTCTTGCCTCTATGTGCAAAATGATTTTCAAATATCCAACGCACATATTGAGGGGGAGAATGTACCATGAAAATCAAAAGGCTTTTTCTAAGGAAATTGTGATCAAGAAATTATTTCAAAGAACTCTTGCCTCTATGTGCTAAAACAATTTCAAGATCATATGCACATGTTGAGGGGGAGCATTTCTAAATGATTAAAACAATTAAGGTACAAAATGTTTTGATTTTATATCACAAGTACCTTGATTGATTTTCCAAATGATTTTCAATTGGTTTCAAGAAGGAAAGAACAATACCAAAAGACCGACCAATTTACTTTATGCATGGTGTTATAAGGATGGTTAGGTTAGGTATTCGTTCCCATGATCTCGCCAGAGCCGGAGGGATCTACCCAAGGACAATCCACTAGATAGTGTAGAAGTCCTTAGGTATGATGAAAAAGGAGAAAAGTGAGATATGGGAAGAATGCGGACTGAGATAGAGCTAGAACTGGAATAAACCCAACAAGGTTCTAGTTATGAAGTCTCGGTAAGCACTGAAGGGGTTGAAGAATGAAAAAGAAATGAATGTGAAAAGGGTGAAAAGAAATAGCCCTCCAATAATTCAACCTTAAAGCAGAAACTGGGTTCAATTCATATGCTACTGGTGGTTACTAAGGTAACACTGGTATTGAAGACAAGACGTCATGGAGCCAGTGACGCACTGCACTAAACTTCCCAAGCTACTCAAGTTCCTCTTAAAAGGACTTGTTTCATTCTCTCAGGGAACCTACATTATCTATCGACTTTCTATTAGAGATTGTTGATATTGAAGAAGGAGACCCTCTCCCTAGTCTCCGGCATAGGAACCAAATTTGCACAATTGAGTCTAGAGCCAAGAGATCATCCACAATATCTCATTAGGACACAAAATTAATGAAGACTTGCTGTTTCACACAATGTGGAAAGTAAGAATATATTAAGAGTCATACGCATCATCCTTGTGATTTTGCCAGAACATCTGAGTGATATGTAATGTATTCATGATGAAGATGGAAATCCTTCTAGAGCCAACATCAAACAAGCTCTTGGTGGGTGACATGTGAGATCTTCTCGTAAGATTAAGCTTGTGACAACTGGACAGAAACGATGGGGTGATTTACTCTTGAATCAACCTTGTTCCAGGAAAGGAATTGACGAATACTTTTGGAAAAACCGTTCGATGTGCAAATCTTCTTTTCTCTAGCACGTCGAATGTGTATTCATGTTTTCAAACACAAAAAGTATCTCTGATTGAAAAAATACTTTTGGAAAAACCGTTCGATGTGCGAATCTCTTCTTTTATCTAGCACATCGAATGTGTACTCTTTCAAATACAAAAAGTATTTTTGATTGAAAATTGATCTTTCTCATAAAACCTTCGGCGTATTGCAAAACTCTTTCTTCAAGCAATACGCGATTGTTTTCAAATCAATTTTTATCAATCGAGTGAATCTCAATTTCCGGGTTCACTCACTCGTGTTGTCTTCTTTGAGACGTTCGGTTTGAGAAGCGGCTAGAGCATTGCGAAACCTGTCAAGGAGATTCTTGAATTATACGATCCACAGCGTACTTGTACCTTGATCAGCGGGAACCGTGGGCGTGTACCTCAATTCAACAAAAGTGGTCAAAGACACTTTCATGTGTTTTATTGCTAACTGTTGTTTGCAGGTACATTTGGACGGTTGCAGCTGATCGATATTGAGAAGTCAATTCATAGCTGCATGCTCACAGCATCCACACTTAATTTAAAGAAATCATGACAAGTGCCTATCTTCATAACCTGGCTCATATATTTTTATACTATGCTTACGTCTGGCTGGCCGCAAATATCTTGAACCAGTAAAAGCTTCCGCTACTCTGATGAAAATATGTCATGATCCAGAAAGTGTGAGCATGTCGGTCCGAAAGTCACAACATCACATGAAGGCAACACTACAAAGGATGATCCAGAGATTTACTGTAGCCGATAATCTCAATTAAAGCTCAAAGATCATCAAAGATGTGGATCAGTTAAAGGCCTCCACTAAAAGTACAAAACTATGCGGACTATGAAAAGTCACTGCTAAAGCACAAAGATGCGGAAATTGAAGAATTAAAGTCTGCAAGCTCAAGACTGAAGATTTAATAGAATGCTAGGATGCAAAATGTAAATCATAGGGTGACCTCCCTTAGGGGGAGATTGTTAGGAATTGGAAATTCCATAGTGAAGAGTCGGTCACCCCAAATATTATCTGGCATAAGTTAGCTCGTAGACATATCGTTATTTACGTTATTTAGTAGTTAATTAGTTAGTTTGTAGCGTAGTTTAGTTTAGTGTAACACCGTGGAGGAAGAACGGGTCTTTACCCACTGTATGCCTGATCCACAGCCCATCAGGAGGGCGTATCATTTGTAACTATAAATACCCCTTCCATCCTTGGAAGGGGTAGTGCTTTCTTATAATCTAACCTTACACTTTTTGTTATTTCTCTCTCTAGAAAACACCCTCTCCTCTCTTCAACTCTCTAACCATGGCTATCTTGTTTAATCATCTACCTAGACCACCCGAATCATCTAAATAACATAAATATACGATCCTACACAAGAGATCACGGCCCAGCTACCAACGAACAGGTATCGATGTAAGCACTGATGATTTTTTTGATTAACTGAAGACATCTTACAGATTAATATAAACATTAATGCTTTTTGTTTCATAGGCAGAATCCAATTGGTATAAGATACATAATAGACGCCTCCTACCAGTAACGGATCAAATCATCCTACCAAATCCTGCAACAATGGCGGTTTAGTGAGTCCTGAATATTGTTTCCATAATGGATGGTAAGTACTCCATTTTCCAGGAACTGCTGATTTTCTTTATTATAAAATTTTCGTTCAACACTCAAATCTACATTATAGCATATTCCAACACGTATTGAATATATATCTAACTGAATTTCTACATATCACTTTTCTTTTAGGTATTGAAAGATGCGAATACGAGTGTCCCGAATGCCCTACGATGCCTCAAGGCACTAACAGCGTCGTGTGCTACTAACTTGATTTGCGACTTCCCAAATTAGGAAACCTTTTGATCAAAGTAGGTATGCTAAATAATTTTACAGTCTGCATGCAAGGACGATGACCCGCCACCTGTAGTTTAATTTTGAAAGGTAGAATTCAGCCAAATGGGACAGTTGCAGGTTCTGAAAGTATATATTTTTTTATTTATTTTTTTTTTTGGGCAGTTGCATATATATCCTTCCAAAGATCAATAGTTGCATATATATCCTACTTAAACTCATAATTGCATATATATTATTTCAAAACATTAAATATTGCATATATATCAAAATAATTAAATTTTACATTAAATAAAATATAAAATACATAATGATTATTATCTACCTCTAAATTCCCTATTATACCCTTTCTTCTTCATCTCTTATTTTATTACCCTACTCAAAACTAGACAATAATGAACATAATAATAGAACAAAATTAAACCACTTATATTAACATAGGTAAAGTCTTGAGTACTGTACTATTTTATAGAAAGTAAAAATACTAACTACAATTTTAAAATTTCAAAGAAGAGCGGTCATGTTTTCTTAATGAGTGCAAAAATCAAATGATAATATGAATTGATGTTTTATCAAATTGAGATTTTAAAGAATAGTATTACAATTTTAAATATGACGGTTCTTCAACGATATTGATTGGAAAAAAACTCACATGGTTATTATAAATATTAAAATAAGAGCATGTTTGAGTTTTAAAATAGTATTTATGGCTATGTCGAAGATAAAATCCATTCAAGAATTGGTGATACACAGTACATGCTATTTATTTTTGAGACAAGCATCTGGGTTTCTTAAAGAGATGAAGACGGAAGGATAAAATAATTATAAGAAGATACGAGTAAGAGGGTATAATGGTCAATGTAAAATTATTGTGTGTTTTAAGATTTTTTTTGTACATAAATTAGTTATTTGGATATATATGTAATATTTAATGTTTTGGAAAGATATATACGTAATTAAAAGTTTAAGTAAGATACATATGCAATTATTATTTTTGGTGCTTTTCTAAAGTAGATGTATATTTCTGGTAAAAGCTTAATAACTCCACAAGTTTTGTCATGCTTTTGTGATCTAATACCATAAACTACAATAGTCATGCCAGATCTGAGCCTTATTTGTCGTAGTTGACTACAATAGTGACGATGCATGTTTCTTGATACATACTGTGAATATATTTCCAAGGATTCGGAAAGCTAGGCTGTTGAAACACTCAAACAGATTAGATTATGAGGTAATGTATTATAGCTACACATAACATTCAACAAGTTTGTTAAATACAGTGTTGTTCTACAATGTCTATATTGAAAAGGGAGCTATAACTTTTATATTGGCAAATTGTAACTTTCTAATATGTAATAATAGCTGTAACTTGATATATGTGGATAACACCAATGGCCTTGCAAAATACAAAGTATAAAATTGTTCTACTTTCTTCTTAAAAAAATACCGTGTAATAATCAACGGCAATTAGTGAGCGTAGGATGTAAGAGCGAATGGGGTACCCACAAATCTTTAACTTCTGTACATATACATTAGCCTAATATAGTAAAGTGTCTATATTGTTGTTGTTTGGCCCATCACAAAAAATGATATGGTTATACTTGTACTAGCCAATCTCTAGAAATCCTAACTGTTATACAATTTAAATGATCATCCCATATTAATTCTTATATAAACACGAATTGGCTAAACAATCCTCAACATTACGTCAAGTTCTTGTCCACACAAAGTTTTGTCAAATTCAGGTTAGTAACTTAATTTTTTACTTTACATGTTTTAGGTTCGATACTTTATTTTTAATTAAGGTTAGTAGGTTACTGATCTAATCACTAACTTACCAATTTGCTTTGATTACTTTTAGTTTATTGTTTGTTTACAATTTAGATTATAAATAATTTCAGCTATGAAAATTGTTTAAAATAGACTCCGAAACTGGATGATGATTTCATTTCTGATAGTCTAGTTCTTTATATTGAGAAAGATAATAGCTAAGGATTTTAGTTTAGATTCACTTTTAGATGATTTTAGTCACGCGGATGAGCACCATGTGGAACTAAAGCGCTAAATGAGCAATTTTTTTGCAACATTTTTACATAGTTATATATGATGCTCTTTTAGCACTTCTAAATGTCTTTAACAAAGTTTTGGCCCCCCTATAAACAAATTCTTGGCTACGCCCCTGATCAACGGCATGAAACAATGCCTAGCCGCAACGCGGCGGGCCGGCGCCCATCTCGTATATAAATAATAGGTCATTTTCCTTCATCATCCTTATAAAAAAACTCATGCATATTCAACACACACGTATTATAAATTTAAAAACCCATTGAAATTGAAAAAAAATAAATGCAACCATGGGTGTACGCCAGGTTCTTAGCTCAAGCTTTGGCGCGAGGCACCCCGGTACCGTGATTGCACCATGGTTCCTGGCCATGTTGGATGGCACCTCTCTGATGAGGGTGCTCTAGTGAGTTACACTTTTTGAGCTAGGCCTCGAACATGGTTCATATATTTGTAAATGGGCCTTCTAAGGATCGACGTGATTTTTAAATTTTGTGATATATAAAAAACAACTTAGTAGAAAAGGGTCTAATTTAGTTAATGAAATTTGTGATAGGTGTAGATAATATTTTTGGATGATCCGTCAAATATTCCCGTATAATACCAGATAAGTGCCGGGTGCATGTGATTGTTAATATATGGTCAGGTCGAAGATCTAATATTTTATAGTTTTCTTTTGGGTTTTGTTAAAAACAACCCATAGGGTTGTATATAAGTCTTCCAAACTTATGAAAATCACAATTAATGATGTTAAATAGTCCATAATTATATACTTTTAATAATTATAAACAAGGTAACTGATGTTAACTATGAATATTTAAAGTTCATTAAATGTTTATTAAATGTTAATTATATATTTTTAGAAGGCTTATATACAACCCATAAGGTTGTTTTTAACAAAATTTTTATAGAGTTTTTTTAGATCCCTTTCTTTGTTTTATACTATCAAAGTAGCACGTGGTAATTAATAACTTCTATTCGATATTTGCTATAGGATTAGAGTGCTAGTTATAGTTTGTGTCGTGGGTGGTGCCACAAAAAGAAGTGATGATATTTTAGCATTTTTGGTAACTAGACGAGTACATGTATATAGCAGCGAGAATTTATAATGACAGATAATTTTAGTGATGAAAAAGTTTATGGGTTATAAACGAAAAATAATAAAAGTTTGAAGATAAGGAATTAAACATAATGTTTTGAAACCCGGTTCGACCCGGGTGATTCAATCGGTTGAACTATTTCGGACAAAAATTTAAACCGGGTCATCCTGACGGGTTGGGTCGAAAAAACGGGTCAAATTAACCCGGGCCAACCCCCAGGTTTGAAGTTTCTCGGGTTAATCTGGTTTTCGATTATGTTTTCAATATTTCATTTTTTAGTTTCAAAGCAAATTATAAATAATTTAAACTACTTCAATACTTTTCAAATGCATGGCTTAATTTCAATATTTTTCAAATGTGCTAAAAGCTTGAATATTTTTTAGCATTTCAACATTAAACATGGACCATTTTTACTTTATATGTAGTATAGATAATATTAGCACTAAATCTTCATGATCCTAACCAGTTGTATCTATCTCATAAAAGTAGGGAAGTTTGTTATTGTATTATGTAATCTTGTATTATAAATAGTTGTGAATATACATCCACAAAAGTTGTGGTGAATTCTCTTGAACTCTTATATGGTATCAGCCTAAAACTAATCCTCCATCATTGTTTCCACGGCTGCCGGCGATGCCAACACCACTAACTCTTCACTTCCCCTTACCACTCTTGTACATATGCTCACTATTAAACTATCATCTTCAAACTACCTGTTATGGCGCAATCAGGTTCTACCCTTACTTGCTTATCAGAAGCTTACCGGTTATATTGACGGGATGATTACTCCTCCGTCCCCCACCTTAACTACCGCTAACAGTACCACTTCCCCCAATCCCGCTTATGTTACATGGCAGGAGGGTGACCAACAAGCCCTTATTCTTCTTCAATCCTCTCTTTCTGAAGAAGCGATGGCTGAAGTTCTTGGCTTTAAATCTGCTCGTGAAGTATGGTGTGCTCTTGAAGCAACTTATAGCCATGATTACGTGGAACGTATGCACACACTCCGTGACTCTCTTCGTCATTTCTGAAGGGTGACTCAAGTGTTGTTGATTATGGGCAAGTTTAAATCTATATGTGATCATTCGCGCTATTGGACATCCGTTGATGACAGCGACCGGATACATTGGTTTCTCTGTGGTCTCGGTTCTTCATTCGAGACTTTCTCAACAACTCAGCGAGCCGTTAAGCCGCGGGCTACTTTTGAGATCTTCTTTCTCAAGCAGAAAACCATGAGCTATTCCTAAATTCGGTTCATGGGCCATCTCCTCCTCATGCCGCTTTTGCTGTCTATAATACTCGTGGCTCCTCTAATACTCCTGGCTCCTCTAATAGTCGTGGACGTGGTCAATCTTCAAATCGTGGAGGTTTTTCTGGTGGTCGCGGTCGTGGCCGTCGTCCTCCTCATTGCCAGTTGTGTCGGACGGATGGCCATTATGCCAATGTTTGCCCAGATCTTGCTTCTTTTGCTCAGCGTACACCGTCGTTGGATGCGAATTTGGCTCAAGTTTTTCATGCTCAATGTCATGTTACAGATAACTCTCCTGATTGGTATGTTGCTGATTCCGGGGCTTTGGCTCACATGACCTCTTCTGTCACCAATCTTGCCAATCCTGATTCGGCTACGCCTTATTCAGGTAAGGACCAAGTTATCTTTGGTAATGGTAAGGTTTTAGATATTTCTCATGTTGGTACATATTCTCTATCCAAGGATATTAATTTACTTGATGTTCTTGTTATTCCGCATCTCACAAAGAATTTACTTTCTATTAGCAAACTCACGTTAGATTCTCCCGTTAATGTCTTATTTTCTGAAAAATACTTTACTATTCAGAACCGGTAAACAAAGGCTCTTCTAGCTCGGGGAAGATGTGAAAACGGGCTTTATGTGCTAGAGCGTGGGCAAAAGGCTTTCATGGCAAAATTACACTCCAGCCGTTTGCGTGTTTCTTACGAGCTCTGGCACAACCGCTTAGGCCATGTTGCATTTGATGTCATTACTTTACTGAATAAATTAGGACGTTTATGTGCATTACCGCTTCTACCAAAGCCAAGTTTGTGCTCACCTTGTCAATTATCAAAGAGCAAACGTTTGCCATTTGATAATAATATTAAACGTTCTTTACATGTTCTTGATTTGGTGCATTGTGATTTATGGGGTCCGGCGCCTGTTATGTCTCATGATGGTTATCGTTATTATGCAATCTTTGTTGATGATATGTCCAGGTTTACATGGTTTTATCCTTTGAGGGCCAAGTCTGATTTTTTTCTTGTGCTCAATACTTACTTAAACTTTGTGCAGACTCAGTTCTCATGCAAAGTCAAAACCTTCCAAAGTGATGGTGGTACAGAATTTTTAAATCATCGTGTTAGTACTTTACTGAAGACAAATGGTACCCATCATCGATTATCTTGTTCACATACTCCGCAACAAAAATGGTCGTGCCGAAAGAAAACACCGTCACATTACTGAAACGGGTCTTGGCATGTTATTCAACGCTCATGCCCCAGCATCACTATGGACTGATGCGTTCAGCTCTGCCACACACATTATAAACCGGCTGCCATCCAAAGTTGTAACACCCCGTGAACGACACGACTAAAAACGTGAAAATTTTTCGCAAAAAATACACCGGAAAACTGACCCACTGTCACTCTTTTACACTCTGACAAAAATCTATAAACATCTAGACCTTGAGACTATTTTAAAATGAAACTACACTCAATTACCTTCGAAATGACGGGTGGCACGACCCGTGACAACTTACGATTAAAAAGATATGATTTTTCGAAAATCGACAAAATCTGCTCACTTTCATACCGAAATTTGGAGTTTTGGTTCCAAATTTTGGTGCCAAACCGAATTTGGTGTATTGGTTCCAAATTTTGGTATCAAACCGAAATTTGGTTCCAATTTTCACTTTCAAACCGAAATTTGGAGTTTTGGTTCCAAATTTCGGTACCACACCGAAATATCATTCTGCACTCCAAACACCCTTTTTCTGCATACCTCTTTTGTGCACTTTTAACCCATTTTCCGGAAAACGACTTCTATAACTTGACATTACACCAAAACTTCCAGAAATCATTAGGACATTATAAACATCAAATATATGTATAAACATGGTTATAATGACCCGCGGAAACGTGCCTTACAAAGTAACGGGTGTTATGCCAAACACCCATTTTGACCCGTTTGCATACATCACTTAAACATAACTCTTTAACATGCTTTAAGACCTGTAAAATGACTCTTAAACCATTCCAAAGACTTGACATTACAAACATTTAACCCATTTAAAACTTCCGGGGAACAACTTTGACAACGAGCTCGGTACATCTACCTAGCTCTTAACTTTCTTACCAATCTTCTAACTTCCTTCTAGCAATCCATAAGAATTAATCCAATACTTACCATCGCCATCACGTGTGGACCTTAGCCCCAAGCTAAGCAATTCAAGACATCATCACCATCATCATCAATCTCTCTAAGCATCTTGCAAGGATCATTGTTAGGGCTTCATCATAAAATTAGGAGTCTACTCTTCTTCACAAAGTGATCATTAAGCTTTGGTCTTCCTCATTTTTTCTCTTGTAAAACCGACACATCCATCACACACACACACACACACTTTCTATCAAAAACCTGGAATCCTCTAGTATATGTTAGTTGTGAGTTTATCTATTTGGCAACTATTGTCGCTCAAGTCCCTTCTCTTCTATTTTGGCCACAATAACTTTATTACTAATTTACTACATAACAACATTAGTCCCTTTAGTCCATCTTTCTTATGATTTTGACGCATCATATTTTCTATAACCATTTACATAACATTTAATACTTATCATTTGACTACCAGGTTTGACCAACCAAATCCCGTGAGTCCTTAAAACTTATAAAAGTCGTAGTCAACTTAGTCAAATGGCATTATTGTAATAAAACGCTTAGGCCCGGTTTCAGGGTGTTATAATTCTACCCCCTTATTTAGATTTCTTCCCCGAAATCTATCATTTAAACTGCTCTTGACTTAATCACTTTTTGCCCACATTCTTAGCATTAAGCACATTTATCATCCTTACATTTTGTTGCAATGATCTAAGTGATCTTGAAACTTCAAGCAATACATATCAAAATCTTTAATCCACTCTACTTCTCATTTAACTTTCTAAGAACGCACGACTCTTACTAGGGTCATTATGTCATTCGAGACACATTTACTATGTCTGACATATCATTTAATCAACTTCAATACTATCACATTAAATTCTTATTTGTTACACTTAACTTTTTAATCAAGGACTATGTGTCACTTGAGAAAATTTATTTCGTTTTTGACTTTACATAAGTCAAACGTTAACCTATACGACTTAGCATTTCATTTCTACCATAGTCATTCTATTATCCGGTTTAACATTTTTCTATAACTCATTACTCTTGCTATTTCATTTTAAGGATTTCCAACAAGTGTTAAGGTTCACTTGAGAAATCTTAAGTTAATTTTACTTCCGCGGATTAACATTAACTAATATCTTCTCATCTTACTATGATTATTCCGTTAAAATTTTCATTACATTGTCTCGTTTTCTTTACTTCTTTCTAAAATTTCCAATCAAAGATTATGAGTCTCATAAGAACTTTCAACACTTTGACTTCAAAAAGTCAAACTTAACTTACACCTTTACAATTACACATAAGGGTAATAATAATAATTAGCATCCGTTACTATCATTACTCATATTTTGTAGCACGTCTCAAGGCATGTTATAACATCATTACCAATTTCTTAATCTTTTTTAGTTATACTATAGACACCAAATGGTTGGTTTCACTTAATGTCTCAATTTAAAAGTCGCATTCTAATTATATCTCGCCTATCTTAGTTCTTAAGACTTCTAACTAATTCTAAGCTTCCGTTTTCAACCCCTTCTACCTTACTCATGTCATGTTGGGAATACATAAGCCCACTTATTTACACTTCTTCATTTACATGGAAGGGCGTCCCACTCGATGTAAATAAAGAAACATAAACTCATGGTTCTGCGATTCACAATTTCTTTAATTAAATGAAAAGGCGTCCCAATCATTTAACTAAAGAAGTCATAAATCGTCCTACTTACACACTTCCAACGTAACACTCGTACCTATTACTCGTTATCACTTTCCTTTCTTTTTCTTCATTCTTTTTACACTTCACATTATTTTTAACTTTTTAAACTTTTATCCATACCATTATCACATTCACTTTGGGGATATTTTTATATGCCAAGGATGTAGGCAACCCCTTGTCGGTAAAGGCAATACTTTTCATCCCGATGGATCTTTAACATATCCCGAAGGATTCCTTATCATTCATTAGTTTGGTCATCCCGAAGGATACCATCATTAACATCATTCACTTGGTAATCTCAAAAGATAACACCATTAACTTGGTCATCCCGAAGGATACCATCATTCTCATCATTAGCTCGGCCAACCCAAAGGATACCATCATTAACTATCATTAACTCATTGGTTATATGATAGGCATCTTTAACCTTTCACATTTTTACATTGGATCCAAGTCATTAATATTTTAACACATATACACTTTTCAATTCCTTTTATTTAGTTTAAGCAAGCATCATTGGTATATGAAACTTGCTTATCATACTTACACATTTACTATGTGTTTACATTTCTCATTTCAACTTACTTTCTTCAGTCCATGTTAACCATTTTCACATCTTTACTATTTGCTCTTTTGGGTTATTCAATTCTTTTTTCGACATCTAACCTTACATATGTTAGTTTAGTAACACCTTCTTTAGCATACATTTATCCATTATATTTACTTTAAACATTAACACGCTCTCTTCGTGTTTAACTTAGACAACATATCATTACATTCCTATTTACATTGATAACTCATCACTTTTTAGTTATTAGTACATTGGCTATACACTTTTCATATCTCATCATTACATGTCATCATTCTTCAATCTCATTTTATACTTCTCGTATTAATAGACGCTTAATAATTAGTTTGTCAATTCTCATCTTACTTTCATACATTATACTTTAGCTCACTTATCATTCTAAATTTCATACTTAAGCGTCAAATACTTTAATTCACTATTATCCCGTCTTTAATACCACTTACCATTTCCATTCTTGTTCCACTACCGCTATTTTTATACACGTTCACTAACAAAGGTGTACAGTGCTTCAATCAATTAAAAATTCTAGGTCCTCCACGTACCTATATCACATACACATTAACACTATAGGACACATTCATCATTACCAACTTAGATTCATATAACCTATCTCATAATTCGCTTCAAAACTTAAACATTACAATACCTATTCTTACCTTCAACGCATCTAATAGTGGTTTAAGTCTAGGAAACCTAAAATGGAAACCTAATTCACTTAAACCGAAGCTCTGATACCAAGTTGTAACACCCCGTGAATGACACGACTAAAAACGTGAAAATTTTTCGCAAAAAGTACACCGGAAAACTGACCCACTGTCACTCTTTTACAATCTTACAAAAATATATAAACATCTAGACCTTGAGACTATTTTTAAATGAAACTAGACTCAATTACCTTCGAAATGACGGGTGGCACGACCCGTGACAATTTACGGTTAAAAATATATGATTTTTCGAAAATCGACAAAATCTGCTCACTTTCATACCGAAATTGGCATTCCGAAATTTGGAGTTTTGATTCCAAATTTTGGTGCCAAACCGAAATTTGGTGTATTGGTTCTAAATTTTGGTACCAAACCGAAATTTAGCTCCAATTTTCACTTTCAAACCGAAATTTGGAGTTTTGGTTCCAAATTTCGTTACCAAACCGAAATATCATTCTGCACTCCAAACACCCCTTTTCTGCATACCTCTTTTGTGCACTTTTGACCCATTTTCCGGAAAACGACTTCTATAACTTGACATTACACCAAAACTTCCAGAAATCATTAGGACATTATAAACATCAAATATATGTATAAACATGGATATAATGACCCGCGGAAACGTGCCTTACAAAGTAACGGGTGTTATGCCAAACACCCATTTTGACCCGTTTGCATACATCACTTAAACATGACTCTTTAACATGCTTTAGGACCTGTAAAATGACTCTTAAACCATTCCAAATACTTGACATTACAAACATTTAACCCATTTAAAACTTCCGGGGAACAACTTTGACAACGAGCTCGGTACATCTACCTAGCTCCTAACTTTCTTACCAATCTTCTAACTTCCTTCTAGCAATCCATAAGCATTAATCCGATACTTACCATCGCCATCACGTGTGGACCTTAGCCCCAAGCTAAGCAATTCAAGGCATCATCACCATCATCATCGATCTCTCTAAGCATCTTGCAAGGATCATTGTTAGGGCTTTATCATAAAATTAGGAGTATACTCTTCTTCACAAAGTGATCATCAAGCTTTGGTCTCCCTCCCCTTTTCTCTTGTAAAACCGACACATCCATCACACTCACACTTTCTATCAAAAACCTGGAATCCTCTAGTATATGTTAGTTGTGAGTTTGTCTATTTGGCAACTATGGTCCCTCAAGTCCCTTCTCTTCTATTTTGGCCACAATAACTTTATTACTAATTTACTACATAACAACATTAGTCCCTTTAGTCCATCTTTCTTATGATTTTGACGCATCAAATTATCTATAACCATTTACATAACATTTAATACTTATCATTTGACTACCATGTTTGACCAACCAAATCCCGTGAGTCCTTAAAACTTATAAAAGTCGTAGTCAACTTAGTCAAATGGCATTCTTGTAATAAAACGCTTAGGTCCGGTTTCAGGGTGTTATAAAAGTCTTGGAAAATCAGTCTCCATTCGAACTGTTATTCACTACTATGCCAAATTATGACATTTTTCGGACTTTTGGTTGTCGTGTGTTTCCATATCTTCGTGACTACTCGCCTCACAAACTTGCTTTTCGTAGCATTTCTTGTGTGTTTATCGGCTACAGTACACGATACAAAGGATACCGTTGTTTAGACTTAGCTACTTGGCGTATCTACACCACTCGACATGCTCAATTTAACGAGTTGTCATTTCCATTTTCTAGTGAGTTATCTCAGATTGATCCTGCAACACTTGTGTTTTCAAACTACGATGATGCATCTCAGTTTGCTCCAATATCATCACCATCATCTCCGAGTGGTACTATTGTCCCCTCTACCCCTGCATCATCAACTGTTTCGTGTACTATTTGCCATGAACCAGCAACCTCACATGTTGTCCCCAATGCACCTACAAACTTAGTTGCTTATGAACCCTCTAGCACATTGTCTACAGCTGCTCTTACCACCCGCGATCACATGTGAACCATTCCTAGCACCGACAATACCACTACTACTACTACACCTTCTACCTCGACTCATTCTATGACAACTCGCTCCAAAGATGGTATCTTTAAGCAAAAACATGTTGCTGATCTTTCTCAGCTTTCATGCCATGCTCTTCTTGCAACCAAGGAACCAAAGGGTTTTAAAATAGCTTCTAAACATCCCGGTTGGCTTGCTGCTATGCATGAAGAAATGGGTGCATTATAGAAAAATGATACCTGGGAACTTGTTCCCCGTCCCCCGTCTTACAATGTTGTCGGCTCGAAATGGGTTTATCGCACTAAGTACTACTCTGATGGTTTCATTGATCGTCTTAAAGCACGCCTTGTAGCCCAAGGATTTACCCAAGTTCCTGGTGTGGATTTTTCAGATACCTTTAGTCCGGTTGTGAAAGCTTCCACTGTTCGTATTATGCTTTCTCTTGTTGTTCTCAACAAGTGGTATTTACACCAACTCGACGTCAAGAATGCCTTTTTAAACGGCAACCTCACTGAAACTGTTTTTGTGGAGCAACCACCAGGTTTTATTGATTCTCGTTTTCCATCTCACGTTTGTCGTCTAAAGAAAGCGTTGTACGGGCTTAAACAAGCTCCGCGTGCTTGGTTTCAACGCCTTAGCGCCTTTCTTTTACATATTGGCTTCACTTGTAGTCGGTGACACATCTCTATTTTTGTTCAAATGTGATGCATCTGTTATATACCTTCTCGTCTACGTGGATGATATTATACTTACAGGCAACAATTCTGATACTATTCAAAAGATCATCTCTCGTCTTAATGATGAGTTCTCTATCAAGGACCTTGAGCGCCTTCACTATTTTTTTGGGTCTTGAAGTTCTATATACATCTTCTGGTCTGTTTTTGAGCCAATCAAACTATGCCTATGACATTCTTGATCAAGCCAAATTACTTGATTGTAAACCAGTGGCCACTCCTCTTGCAACTGCTACTCAATTATCTACACCTGGTACTGCTTATTCAGACCCTACTGTATATCGTTCACTTGTTGGTGCACTTCAGTACCTCACAATAACTAGACCAAACTTGTTTTATGCTGTCAACCAGGTAAGTCAATTTCTTCAAGCGGTCAAGAGGATTCTTCGATATGTTAAGGGTACACTATCGTATGGTCTCTCATTTAATCATTCACCAAAACCATCACTCGTCGGGTATTCAGATGCAGATTGGGCTCGTTGCATTGAGACACGTCGATCAACTTATGGTTATTCTATCTTCCTTGGTGGAAATCTTGTTTCTTGGAGTGCCAAGAAACAACCCATATTTCTCGGTCGATTCTTGAATCCGAGTATCGTGCATTGGCTAATATGGCTGCTGAGATTGTGTGGGTTACACATCTTCTTCGTGAGTTGCATGTTCTACCTTCTGATCGACCTACTATTCTTTGCGATAATCGGAGTGCTTTGTTTTTAAGTCAGAATCCAGTCTCTCATAAACGTGCAAAACACATTGACATTGATTATCATTTCGTACGAGAGCTTGTTTTATCTGGTCAATTTTACACTCGGTTCGTCCCGACTACTCTCCAATTGGCAGACATTTTCACTAAAAGTCTCCCACGACCTTTGTTTGAATCGTTTCGTGCCAAGCTTTGTGTTGGTCCACCACCACTTCGCTTGCGGGGGGATATTAGCAGTAAATCTTCATGATCCTAACCAATTGTATCTAACTATCTATCCCATAAAAGTAGGGAAGTTTGTTATTGTATTCTGTAATCTTGTATTATAAATAGTTATGAATATACATCCACAAAAGCTGTGATGGATTTTCTTGAACTCTTATAGATAACATCAATTTTAACTATGACACCAAAATACCCATTTCTGGCTTCTTGTACATGTTTATTATTATTATTACTTTTATTTTATTTTTTTACATTTTTTAAATAAACAATTATAGCTCAAAATGTTATATAAAAAGAAACTTAAAAATCAATTATAAATATATTTTCGGTATAACAATCTAACAACCTTTTTTTCTTATTTTTTTGATGTCGAACGGTCCAAACATACAACGGCCTAAAAATTTAACACAACCAAACCTAAAAACTCTACTATAAAATACTTACTACCCTAATTTCTCTCACACTAAATCTGATCTCAATACACTTAAATGCAACCACACTACCTTTTTCTTTCACCGAAAACACTTAAATGCACCCACACTATTTTTTTCTTTCACCTAAAACGTAGACGAAAAAAAAATAGATCCCTTTGATTCTTAATACAATCTTGAATCACAAACACAAATAAACATTTATAGTCTCGACTACCACAATGTAAAGCACACAACGGCTGTTTTTTGTTTAGAAGTTTACTGCAAAACAAAAAGAATCAAAACGTTTGGCTCACAATGCTTTTGGCGTGAGCTGATAGCCACGGCGCCAAGACCCGCCAACCCACCTCTGGTGTGGTTTCTCGCGTAATCGCCTCGCGCGGTCATGGCTTGAGCCAACAGCCACTGCACCGAGAGCTTTTAGATAGTTAAACTTTTAACATGTTTTCATGTTTTAAAACAAACATGATTCTTAAAAAAGAGATTGACTTCATAAATAAATGGTTCATCAGATTTTGCTAAGTACGATGAACTTTTAACATGCGCGACAAGGTTTTTAAGATCGGGATCCTACTTAAGATCATTTTCGTCTTTGTAAGATCGTGATCGTAAGATCGGATAGGGATATAAAATCCTATTATAATGTCATTTTGCTAATTGTAAAATATGCAAATCTATTATATATATCATGAAAATGTAGGTTAAATTTATGATTATGAAGTGTTTAATACAATTAGTCTCTTGTTTTTTATATGGGTTTGTCTAACGAGTGCCCTCAGGGCACTAGTTTATATGATTAAATAAGAAAACTTTAAGTTTATTAACTACAAAATCAGAACTAATTAAGGTAAATTATAAGATCAATTAATGTGTATTAAATGCATTTTTCAATTTAAAAAGAAAGTTTGGGATGAATTATTGCACTTTAAGCGATGCCCTGAGGGCATTCGTTAGACAATCCGTTTTTATATAATACAAAACTAAATATATAAATTTTAGTTTTTTGGCTTGTGTTTCGAAAAAAATAAAATCGGCTTTATCGATATTAAAAATTCTATAATGAAAATCAGGATCCTAATAAAATCCTATCTTACAAAAATCATACATAGAATCAAGATCATTTTTGTTTTTTAATATTGTAAGATTATAATATCAAAATCAAATTCTTAACGAATTAAATTGAATGCCTCGACGAATTAAATTGAAACGAATTAAATTGACCTCTTCTCCATCTCTGTAACTTGCAGCGCCGGTTAATCCACCCACCACCGCCTCACCACCTGCTTCCGCATCTCATCTGCTACACCAAAACAATCCCCTCCTCCTCCTCTTCCCGATCTCCTACAACACGCGCCCATCCCACCTCCTCCTCCCGTTCAGTCCACCTCACGCGCCTCTTATTCAGCGCCTCTTATTCAGCACCTCTTATGGTAGGGACGAGCCACGCGATGTGACTCGGTTTTCTTGAGTCTCAGTTTTGGATCGGGCTTGGCTACAACATGTGGGAACTGATAAAAACATAGTTGGTATCTGTTTTTCTCGTGTTGTTAGGGTTTGAATCGTGATTGTTGTGGGTTAATGTGAAGGTCACGGGTCATGGAGAGAGGGTGTTTGGGTTCGGGAGACAGGGGAAGTAATCATAAGAAAAAAGTTGGTTTTGAATCAGTAGTTTCATTGGACGACAGGGCTGCTGGTGTTAATGGTGGTAATGTCCAGGGTCACGGATCCATTAATTATTCAGAAAACAAAAGGAATGATCATCCCGATAATATTCATCGCCAAGAGCAACGTAATGAAGGTATTCCCAACAAATCCCATCCAAATTTTCGTGAGGAACATAAGTCGTTTTCATCAATCTTTGTCTCTAATATCCCATGGAATGCGTCGGTCCAAGATCTTTGGGATATTTGTAAAAAATGGGGTGTGGTGATCGATGTTTACATAGCAACAAGGAGATCCAAATCAGGTCATCGATTTGGTTTTGTACGTTTTATAAACGTTAATGATATCAATCAGTTAGTTTCCAACCTAAGAACGGCATGGATGGGTGGTTTCCATTTATTTTCCGATGTGGCGAAGTATGGTCGAACTTATAATAGACCTGTGGAACGTTCTGGGGACGGCAAACCCAGTGTAGGCTCGAAATCTCAATCTGTTAGTATCAACGAAAACGTTTTTCAGTCTTTGAACTCGTATGCTAAAGCGGTCCTGGGCAATAAATCAGTGGACATGTCGGACAAATATGGTACAAGTAATGCTGGAGCAGAATCTGTGGGGGTGTCGGATTGTAACAAGGTACATAAGGATGCGGGTTATGAAGCGGTGATGCCTATCTCGGTAGACGATTGTATTGATTTGGATGGTATGGAGCGTAGTATTCTTGCTAAAGTAAAAGATTTAAGTGTCATTTCAGAGCTTCTTAAACATATGTCTTCTGCGGGATTCGATGATGTTGGTCTTAGATATGTTGGGGGACGTTGGGTTTGGTTGGAATTTGACTCTATGGATCAAGTGGAAAGCGTCAAGACTTCAAAGGCGTTAAATGAGATATTTTTGGAGTTCAAAGATGTTTCTCACGATTTTATTCCAGATGAGAGATGTGTTTGGATAGACGTGGTGGGTATGCCATTGGGATCATGGGCTCCAGAGGTTTATAAGAAGTTGGGTGGTCGGTGGGGAAGCAGCGTGTTTACGGATATGGAAAGTGATGGACCAATGTCTCACGGGAAGGTTTGTGTCCTTACAGAGTCTTTACATCGTGTGTTAGAGTCCTTTATAGTCTCATATCGTAATCGGAATTATCGTATTATCGCTACTGAGTTTGCATATTGGGCGCCCAATATTGAATCGATGGAGGTCAATTCCGAGTCTAATCCTCTGGAAAGGAAAGATGCAGAGGGTCCTAGTTTGGATGAAAGTTTGGAAAATGAGGAGCATTTGGATGTCGATAGTTGTGATTCAGATTCCCCTAAGAATGTTAATAATGATTCGGTGTCGCCTTCTAGTCGGGTTTTGCGAGAGGAGGATGTTCGTGGGGTGGAAAATGATCTTGTGGACTCCTTTGTAGAAGGCGAGATTCGTGGTGATTTGATCTGGTTCAATGATGGGTGTATTAAGGGTGGCATGGAAAAGAATTTGGAAGATGATGCTGGCGAGATTCTTGAAGTTCATTCTCAGGGTGATTGTGGTAATGTCACCACTGATGACAAGTGTCAGGTTACGCCAGTTATTACTCCTGAAAAAGACTCCATCATTGCGCCTCCATCTACACCCCCGGGTAATGATTTAAATATTGCTGTTGAGTCTGGTTCTTCGTGGCTTGATTATGTTGGTCCTCTAACTAGTGACGAGATTGATTCTGATAAACGATGGAGCTATAGAGATCCCAAGGGAAATATACACGGGTTGTTCTCTCTCGCGCAACTACGTACGTGGAAAGATTATTTTCCTAGTGATCTTCAAATTTGGAGTTATTATGGCAACGTTAAAGAAGCTATTCTTCTTCATAACGCCTTATCGAGACAAACAAAGGATGCCGGTTAGATCGCTTTTTTGGTTTGTTGCATCGGGTGTTCGGTTTCGTTCATGGGAGTTAGTTCTCTTGGCGCCATGGTGGGATCTTTCTAATTAATAGCATTTGGTTGTTTTGTGAGTTTGTCTCGTTTCGTTTGAGTTTTCTGTTCCTTTTCGTTATTTTTTTGTTGGATCGTTTTTGCGTGTATCGTCTGCTAGTTTCTTTCTAGCCTTTTTAATTAAAATTCAATTGCCGTTCAAAAAAAAATCAAATTCTTAACAAGTATGATGTGCGAGTCAAATTTCCATTCAACAAGATAAAAATCAATAAGATAAGGTCCAACACGTGAGTTGTCAAAGTTTGACCATTATATTCGATCACAAAATAGGAAGAAAGAAATCCCCGGTCTATTTTAATCCAAATGCTGTTTTACTTTCTAGAAAACATACGTATTTTAATATCTTTTTGACAAATAACAACAAAAATATTGGTCCAATATGTAAGTTACAATTACGATAGCTAATAAAAAAACACGAAAGCAATAAACTCAACATCAAGGTCCCGTGTAGGACTTGTTTATAACGAAAGCAATAAACTCAACATTAAGGTCTCGTGTAGGACTTATTCAATAAACGCTAGGCTAGATGTAATGAAAACACTTTAAAACCGTATTTATCATGTCATCTTAATATGACATGAGTTTTATCTCTCTACAATTAACTTCACTATCAATTTAGTGTAATAAAATAATCAATTTCATCACCATTTTTTTTTTTTCTTTTTAATTGTTTTTAAACACTAATACTAAATTTTCATTAATAATTATAATAAAAAAACATTACATTATAAATTCAAATAAAATGAAACTACAAACTAGTGGACATTTGTTCGACGCAAAATGTGTTCCACTAAATCGGCTTAAGGCGTAGATGAGTTTCCTCCTTTACTAAATCGCTAACAACTTGTAACGTTTCTTCATACGTTCGTACGCGATCATTATCATTGTGGAAAAGTAGAAAACATAAAGGGGTTGAATACGTTCATGTTATAAAAACTTAAAACTTCTGTATCAAACAACCGATCAAGTGTGACGCAATATGAAAAGTATCAATAATAGATCTACTACAACTAGAGATAGTATTAAGTAAATCACAACACAAACACAATACAAACATCAAGCTACAACACAAACATAATCAGCAAGCAACATAATGCAAATATAAATGTAAATAGATAAATGCAAATATAAACCTAAAGCAATTAGTAAAAGGAAACGTAAACTGGATAGGATGATTTATTATGGTTTGGTCACGAAGCTCCTCTTCGCCCTACTCAACTTACCGAGTACCTAACTCGAGAGTTACTTCACTAGTAAACAAGCTCCTCTTCGGCGGAGAAAACCTTATAACGGCGGAGAAAACCTTATAACGTCGCTTACATTATTTTTCGACACTAAGCTAAATGTCGAGTATTTCTTCGGGAACAATCAAACCCTTTATGGCCCAACGATATGTAATACATAAGGACGACCTCACACCAGACGTCCTGCTTTAACTCCCCCAGCCCCAACTGATCCTACGAAAGCGTTACGGAAATGATCTACCTTTCGAATTTTGATAACAAACCTTTTATTTTAAGGCCTAAACACATAAACCACGTCGCTTACATTAGTTTTCGATACTAAGCTAAATATCGAGTCCTTTTTCAGGTACAACCAAACCCTTTATGTTTTATGGCCTAACATAATAAACTTTATGTTTGAAGTCCTAAACACATAAACCATCTAATCTCTAATCTAAATGATGTATGGTGATAATACAATGTGAGATCCAAGACATGGTTTTCAAATGAATATAAGTGCATAATCTAAATATCAATAACTTTAATCTTAATGAAGTTGAAATTCCATTTATAAGAAGCCTTTAAGAGATGAAGATAACAAATACACTAACCTTATTGTGGTGGATCTTCATATGTGTGTGCTTGTGGTAGGTGAGGATGACAAGATCTCTACGCTTGCTTGGATGGATCATTAAGTAAAATTATGTTTGCAATAAATGAGAGTTAGAAGCATTATGATCAAGGATTTATAGTGGTTTTAAGAGTATGAAAAGTGTGCTAAACATAAGAGAAAATATTGTTTAATTTAAAAACCTGATTTTGGAGTGTGCAAATGAGTCACTATTTATAGGCAAAAATATGTTGGACGCGCTCGGACGGTTCCTTAATATATTAGAGAACCGTCTGGAATTAACGGAACCGTCGTGACAAATAAAAACACTGTCGTGTCAGATTTTCAGAACAATTTTTTCTTTTTATCTTTTGTGGTGGCTTTTAAATCTAACCATAATTCAAATTTCAAATTTCTTCTAGAAGACTAATTTAAATTCAAATTTCAAATTTATATTTATTAAAATATTTTTACTTATACAAAAAAAATTTGTAAATTAACTTTTGTCAAAATACTTTGTACACATTAAGGTGTAATGTGTTAAAATGTATTGTGTATGAAAAATGTTTCTTTGATCATAAATCAAGTTTTATGGTACCATTATTTTACTTTTAAATAATTTACGTCAAATGGAAACTTATGTCTATATGAAAATGTTTACGCCAACTTTTACTTAATGACACCAAAATATTATTTAGACATTCTTAATGGTTTGATCACAATGCAACGCAACATACATATTCGAATCTTTGTTGAAGCATACTTGAGACGTCGAGAGATCGATATTGATGTAAGTATGCTTTGATGATTTGTGGTTAAGAGTAACTTGAGCATTTTACGTTATGTATTACAAGTTACATCTTTGTCATTATTAAAGTCGAAGAGGCCGTTTAGTTTAAATATCATAATATTTACACTAAGAATCATGATGTTGCTCATATGGATAAAAGTCGGGAGAGATTGTCCTCACTTTTTCTTTTATAATCAATTAATCATATTATGTAATATGATGCATGTGTACATCATATCCATTATTTTCTTAAGAGTCATCGGGCATGTGTGATTTTTATTATAGCCCACTTTTTCTTTAGCACGTCAAATGCTCGTCTCACATCTTTCTTTGCTGCTTCATGCGCTTGCTTATATCTTATTCGCTTCGTATCATGTGCACCTGACTGTGAAATAGACTTAACAAGAACAAATAATTCAGGATATATCTCGCTACTAAAATAACATCCCCATTTATAAGGTCACGTCGTTAGCAACAAACGGAATCTATGGTGCTTTCTCGTCTTTGAGATCATTGAATATAGGCGATTGATGTATAGAGTTGACGTTGTTGTTCACCCTGGAAACACTAAAGAACGCATGTCAAATCTATAAGTATTGTGAGGCAATCGCTTCAAATAAAAATGAATATATGTGACCCGTGATCACCCTTATAATATTGAACATGATATGCATTTGAGCAATTAACTCACAGCCAACCCGTATAATCAATACTTCCTGACATCCCAAAAAACCATTATCAATATTATTAATTCACGTCGGAAACGACGTCGTTTTGGGTTTTGCAAAAATTTGACGAAACGACAATTTAGGCTCAACTTTATAAGGCAAAACGACAATTGTGAAACGACGTCGTTTCGCGAAGTTTGTAAAAACGACAGAAAAGACCCCTGAACTCAACGACGCTTTGCAAAACCGGTACATGACTTTTTACATTTTCACAAATTTGAAAACCGCCCTTAACTTTTTATATTTTCACAAAGTTTGAAAAAAAGGCTATAAGTACCCGAACTATCGCGACATTTACATAAAGATTATCACACATAATTTACACACCCCGCATACAACAAAACTCATATACCATGCGTGAAAAAAAAAATCCCAAAGCGACAATTCACCTGCCAAAATAAAGAATAAAGTGACAAAATCAAAACGACGTTGTTTCGAACTATGCGACTCTTTGCAAAACCAATCCTAGACTTTATTATATTTTCACAAACTTTGTTAAAATGGTGAAAAGTACCTCCTAACGATATGACACTTTTAAAACTCAATCCTAAACTTTTTTCGCTAAATTTTTCTAAAAAAACTTTAAACCACACCCGTTAAACAAACTTAACGTCAACGTTCATATCCCGAACCAACTATCATCATACTTAAATGCAAAAAACCCGCCGCAACGCGCGGGTGCATAATCTCGTTTTAACTAGTCAACTGGTCATGATTATCAAAACGTTTAATTGTTCAGTTGAAGTTGAAAAGCACTAAAAATAATCATCAAGTTAGAAAAGTCTCACTTTAATTAATCATCCTCATTTTCCCTGCCACGTCAGCTTTCTCTCTCCAGCAACCTTCAGGCGATTAGGTGCCCCAGTAAGGGCGACCAAGTTCATTTAAAAAAAAGCATTTTTAACACAAAATAAAATTTCATTAATAATTAAAACGTTACATAATAATTCAAATAAAATTAAAACATTACGAAACTTATTAAAACATTACAACACTTATTAAAAATCTAGGTTGTGGTGTGACTTGATCGCCTCTTTGAGTTTCTGCATTGTTTGTTGTTGTACTGCGGGCAAAGATTCATCGATTGGCGTGCAATAGAACATGAGATCTGTATCATATTTCTTTTGTCGCTCAAATTCAAGTTTTTGTTCTTCTAGTGCCAATTTTTTGTCTTCCCTTTCTTCTCTCTTTTGCTCCATCTCCAACACGATTTGCCGTTGTTCTAGCTCTTTCTTCTTCAAATCATAGTATTCGATGCGCGGCTCCTTCTTGCCGAATGCCTTGGACTTGATCTTGTCCCATTTCTCGGCAACACCTTCCATGATCATAGCTTTCGAAAACTCCGAAGATTTCTTTTTATTCTTCTTTGCGGCATCACGACCAATTGGTTTAGCAGGCACATCCGAGTGCACATCCGAGTCGGTTGAAGTCCTTGCTTTTTTGCAACCCTCATCTTGGCTTAAAAAAGCCGGCATCTCATTATCCTTCCAAGCGAATGGTCCTCAAAATCTTCCAACAATGCTCCAAAACAAACGGATGATTACACACTAGTTGGTATTCATTACACGCTCGTGTATATAAGCGGTGAGGTCATTCTCACCACTTCCGTAATTCCTGAGAGCATTGTTGTAAATGGCACAAAATTGACCAACTCTAGGACGAATCCTATTTTTCCACTTTGTAATGATAGAGTTGTACGTTCTTTCTGCACCAACCTCCTTCTCAAAGTATGCAATGACTTTCTGCCAAAATCCTTTAGCATTTTGGTTGTTTCCGGTTACACTATTCTCGGATGCATCACACCAAGCGTTGCACAAGGTGATCTCTTCTTCTTTTGACCAAAGAGA
Source organism: Chrysanthemum makinoi (assembly GCA_910596185.1). Taxonomy (NCBI): domain Eukaryota; kingdom Viridiplantae; phylum Streptophyta; class Magnoliopsida; order Asterales; family Asteraceae; genus Chrysanthemum; species Chrysanthemum makinoi. The sequence goes on from OU343218.1 coordinate 165,651,126, forward strand.
CGAATCATTCTTGGCTTCTTTCTCGACAACCTTCTTCTTCGCCTTAGTAGCTCGTTTCTTTGTTTTGACCGGTGACGTCTCTTCTCGACATTCTTCTTCTTCTACGTCATCAAGGTTAACCGAATCGTGATACGATCCATGAGCCGAACCGGTACCCGAACCGTGATACTCTTGAGTCGGATAACCCGAACCGGTTCCAACATAAAAAGCGAGATTGTTGTATAATTGGTCATTGAAATCAAAACCCTCAAGATTGATACGGTTAACCGGAGAATATTCTTGATAATTTGAATATGAAGACGTTGATGAATCAATTGTTGGACGGTACCGCAGTTCGGGTGACCCATACATAGATTGGTTGCTTCGACGGGAGTGGCTTTGTTGTTGTTGTTGTTGTTGTTGGATGTTTTGATGTGGTGGAACAAATGGGCGATTCATAAAAATGCATTGTTAGTTTTTGTTGTGGAGCTTGTTGGGATTGATATTGGCGAGGGGGTTGGAAATTGATTCTTGGTGAGACACCGGTTAACCGGAAGTTCGGATCCGGTGTTAAAATATGTGGGGCGTTTGCCAAACGGGATTTTCGGCCTTTGGTTTGTGGTGTTTTCTTAGACATTTTTTATAGAGAGGATTGTGAGATTTTTGATAGAGAGGATTGTGAGATTTGTGAGTTTAGTGTGTAAATATGTTGTGTATTTATAGGGTAGTTTTAGTAGTATTTTTTATTTTTATTTTTTTTAATAACAAACGGTAATGTTTTTGTTTTTTGGTTTTATATGCAACGGTTGGATAGCATTTGTCTCGATCGGTTGCACGATTCATTCCTTGCAAAATGGTAGGCGATCGATTTCACCACAGCAACAGCGATCGACTCCACTCGATCGCCACCTCAACTCGATCGATTGGCGATTTGCCTATTGGGGCTAGCCTAAGACATCATGACAAGCATCTAAATTAATTGATATGCTGCTAATTTGCTATCTGTCTCTTGCTAATTGGATAGGTTATCTTAAATTTTAATCAAACTTTCCACCTTATATTTGACATGTGAGATTGGACTTTGGGTAAGTGTATGGCGCTTGTGTTGCTCCAAAAGCAAAAATATTCACATGCTTCATGTGCTTCTAATGAATCCATGTCCACTCTTTGTTTATTCTATTATCTTAAGCCAATTTAAACTCATTTTTTGTTTTTTTCAGAGCAAAGTATCACAATTTTATTACATACATGCAGTACATATATATACCACATTTGTTTTTAACAAACTTGAGCTAACGACCTTTTAATTTTGAAGCTTCTTAGATCACTACATGATCCACTAAGCAGCTAAGCTATAAGTCATTAGATTAGCAACACAATTCTTCATTGCTAATTTTCGTCAAATAGAACTTGTCAATCGACACAATTGTAATCACACACCATATAGAAGTTGGCTATGACATTTCCATTGCGTGCAATCTAAATAATCAAGATACATGAAAGTGATGAAACCAAATGAAATGATTATGATGAGGCATTTATTCTAGCGGTATATATCCAGCTAACCTACTAACTCTTAGTTATGACTATATGAGCTCAAATTTAGATTTAGATATTTGCGATGCATCGAGGTGTATCCGTGTATATGGTGGCCATGCAAGTCCTTACATTAAAAAAAAAATGTTACTCTCACAAAATATATACTATCTATTAAAAGAGGGTTTGAGCTGATGTCATGTTGAGCAATTTAATTGGCTAATCTATACTATCTATTAAAAGAAGGTTTGAGCTGATGTCATGTTGAGCAATTGGCTAATTGAAACAAAATACTTCAATTGAGTGACTTTATTGGATAATTGAAAAAAAGCTGATGTCATGTGTATTTATTTATATTTTTAGAGTAAAGTACACCATTCGTCCTTGTGGTATACGTTGACCATCAAGGATCGTCCTTTGACCAAAAAATTATGCAGTTGGTCCTAAGCTTAGCGAAGCGTTATTGGTTGGCCTTCCACTCTAGCGTCGATCTTGGGACGTTAAGTCAATCCATGTGAGGATATTTTAGTCTTTTTCCTTTGATTTTTAACTTCATCTTCTTCCTTTACCTAATATTCTTCTCCAACTATCACCACCCATCACTATCACTTCTAATTCATTTTTATCATCACCTACCATCACCACCCATCACTATCACTTCTAATTCATTTTTATCATCACCTACCATCATCATTTTATTTCTAAAAGCACATACAATCCAATGAAATCTAAATAATAATGCAATTCAAAATCAAAATAATAGTTCAATTCCAAAACCAATAATCATTCACCTTCACATACATAATCATCTTGATCACATTTATAAACAAAATCAATTCCAATAACAAATAAATTAAAACTAACAAAAGATCTATCAAAAATGCCAGCGTAACATCCGTAAATTTTTAATGAAAATCCAATCCTCATTTTTCATAAACATCTATACCCCATTTTCATAAAATCAAAACTAAAAAACATACTCTTGTCTTCTTTATACTCTTCTTCCCCACCATCACAACCCTCAAACCACCAAACCATAATCGCACACCACTCCCATCTCCACCACATATTGTCACAAATCTACCCACCCTTCACTGTTGCTGGAACACAACCCATCACCCGCCCTTTAATCACCCCCTCTCAAAATCAACCTTCCAATCCGAATGAACAATCTGTTGTCTTGCAACCGCCACCACTAGCAGCACCGCCATCAACCGTTTTTGCACCACCTTGTGTTTGGGTGACGTCAGCAGGTGGATGATAATACATACTAGAAATTTCCTTGAAAATAAAATAGCTCGAGATCCCATTTTTCGGTTTTGTTTTTATACACAGTTAGTGTTTCTTTGAAACAAGTTTGAGTCTTGATTTTTTAAAGATAAAATCTTTGTTCTTGGTTTCTTTGTTATATTCGGATTTTTTTTTTATTAATTATAGGTTGATGATGATTTTTCTAAAATATTGGTTGACGGGAAGTAAATGATGGCTTTTTTAAAGTTAGTGTGCAGGGGTAGCAGATTTTTAATGGATGGGTTTCATATGGTATAAGGCGGGGTAGCAGATTTTTAATGAGGATGGAGGATGGTGGGTTAGTGTTTGTTGATTGAATGTGTTTGTTTATAATGAGGAAGATGATGGGTTTATCTTTGTTAAAGATAATGTAGTCAAACATTAATGGTACAAGAAGCAAGCGGTGTGGGTGGGAAAAGACAAAAATACCCTCGACTTAAATAAGCTTAACGGCCGTTACTCACGCCAGTTAGGGCAAGGGACCAACGCTGAGTAACGTTTCGCAGTTAAAGACCAACGGTGCAATTTTTTTGGGTCAAAGGACGATCCTTGATGGTCAACGTATACCACAAGGACGAATGGTGTAGTTTACTCTATTTTTTAATTGAATAGTATACATGTATACAGGTATACGTATTTTATTTTGTATACTATCATGCCTTGTACTTGGGAACTGGAGCCACCAACAGCCCTCCAATGCCTGAAAGCTTAGATTAGTGAACCAATTTGAAATTTAAATTCATATCTCCTTATTTATTCATCATTAATCACATATTTTCCTCTATCTAAGTTTCTTTTTATTATCTCTCTTATAATACCTTTTTTTTCCAACCGAATGAGATTCTTAAACAATGAAATTTGTTGTTTATATATCTATACTACTTTATAATGCATTTAGGCCATCTAAAATTAGAAGGCTTAAAAATTCAGACTTTTTTACTTGCTTATTATGAAAAGAATGTCAAACCTCATTCCAAGCCTAACTCCTAACCAAAAATTAAGATAAGGAGTTCCAATCATTAGATGACATGTGTCATTTCTTAACAAACTCCAAAGCTAACTTCTAACAAACTCCAAGCCTAACTCATAACCACTAAAAATTAAGATAAGGAGCTCCAATTATAAAATGACATGTGTCACTTCTCAACTAAAAATTCATCTTTATTTTCAAATTAAAATATGTTGGATATTGGATTTCACAAACACTCTAAACCATGATCAAAGTAGGCGTATAAGAATGTTAGAGAGAGAGAGTTCTAGTGAGAGAAAGGAAGAGAGTTGGGAACTATAGTGAGAGAAAGAAAATATTATTATGAGATCCAACTCTCTACCTTGGGAGGTAGAGAGTATTTATAGTCTTACATAAAACGCCACACAACGGGCTGTGGATCGGGCATACAGTGGGTAAAGACCGTCCGTCCTCCACGGTGTTACTTAACTAAATACTACTTAACATAAAATAACTATGACTACGAGCTTTCTAGCGATTACATATACTTGAGGTGACCGACTCTTTAATACATGGAATTTTTAATTCCTAACAATCTCCCCCTATGGGAGGTCACCTCAAACATATACTAAAATTACATTGAATACAATCAGATATTACATTAACAATTGATCTTGCATTCATGATGTAGTACTTTGCTCGAAGCTTCGTAGTCATTGATTCTTCTCATTGCATGTTTGGTTAATCCAAGTGGAGGTCTTTTCTTGATCACGTGATAATAAATTTGAGCAAGCTTTTGAGATCATCGGCTAATAGAAAATCTCGATACATCCATTGTGGTGTTGGTATTATGTGATGTTGTGACATTCGGACCGACATGCTCACATTCCGGATCATGATATCTTCTCATCAGAGTAGCGGAAGCTTAAGTTGATTCATGATATTGGCGGCGTAGCGAAGCATGGAGTGAAAATATCCGAGTCATTGATGCACTAATCATGATTTCTTTTGAGATGAATGTGTTAGGTGAGCATGCGGGTATGAATTGACCGCTTCATTACGATCGGTACGCAAGCGTCGGGGTGTACACGCATAAGGCAGTTAGCAATAAAGCGCCACGAAAGTGTCTTTGATCACTTCGATGAATTGAGGTACACGGCCCACGGTTCCCGTTGATCGATTACAAGTCGCACTGTGATCGGTATAATTCGAAGAATTTCCTTGGAGGGTTTAGCGGTTGCTCTAGCTGTTCTCAAATCAGAACGTCTCAAAGAAGACAACACGGAGTGAGTGAACCAGCGAATTCGTCCAGCGATTGATGAAAAGAGATTTGAAAAACAATCGTGTATTGCTCAATAGAAATTGTTTTTGCAATATAACGAAGGTTTTAATGAAAATCAATTATCAATCATAAAACACCTTTTGATTTGAAAAATTAGTACACGGTCGACGTGCTAATGAAAAGAGTTTTAAAGCACAAAGACCGGTTTTCAAAGGTATCCGTCAATCCATAACTTTGAACCGGGATTGATTCAAAAGATTGAATCGCCCCATTGTTTCCGTTCAGTTGTCACATGGTTGATCTGTATAATAGATCTCACATGCCACCTACCGGGAGCTTGTTAGATGTTGGCTCCAGAAGGCTTTCCATCTTCATAGTAAATATGTAAACACATCACTTTCGGATGTTACGGCAATACCACAAGGATAATGCGTAGGACTCAAGATATAATCTCTCTTTCCACATTGTGTGAAACAGAGAGTCTTCATTGAAAGTGTCCTAATGAGATTTATTGATGATCTCGTGGCACTAGACTCAATTTGTGCATATTTGGATCCTATATGGGAGACTAGGGAGAGGGTCTCCTCCTTCAATATCAACAATCTCTAAGAGAAAGTCGATAGATAATGTCGGTTCCCGTGAGAATGAAACAAGTCCTTTTAAGAGGAACTTGAGTGGTTTGAAAAGTTGAAGTGCGGTCGTCCTTTGGGTCCATGACGTCTTGTCTTCAATACCGATGTTACCATCAGTAGCATATGAATTGAACCGGTTTACGCCTAAGGTTGAATAAATGGAGGGCTATTTGTTTTCACCCTTTTCTCATTCAATTCTTTTAAATTCTTCAACCCCTTGATTGCTTACGAGACTTCATAGCTAGAACCTTGTTGGGTTTATTCGATTACTAGCTCGGTCTCAGTCCGCACTCTTCCCATATCTCATTTTTCTCCTTTTATCATCATACCTAAGAACTCTACACTAACTAGTGGATAGTCCCTGGGTAGATCCCTCGGTTCTGGCGGATCATGGGAACACATACCTAACCTTATCGTCCTTATATCACCATACATAATGTAAAGTTGGTCGGTCTTTTTGGTATTGTTCATCCGCCATAGGAACCAATTGAAAACCATTTGAAAATCAATCCGGATACTTATGATATTTTATCAAAGCATTTTGTACCTGAATTGTTTTTGATATTTTTAGAATAAGAACTCCCCTCAACATGTGCATCAAGTATGTTTGAAATAGTTTTGCACACGGAGGCAAGAGGAAGAATTAACTTCTTTGATTACCATTTTCTAAAAGATATCAACATCACTTCCCTAATCAGATCAAGTAGATAAAGCATTTTGGGGAAGGATGAGGTTTTCATGATTTTGCTTCCCCTCAATATGTGCCTCGAGATTTGAAAAGAGTTTTTCACATACTAGAGGGAACTGCACATTGAGATAAGTGATCACGTTTCAAATCATAGGTTTAAGATAGATGCTCCCCTCAACATGTGCATGGAAAATTTGAAATCGTTTGTCACATGTGGGAAGAAGAGCATGTACATCCTTATAAAACCATTTACCGAATTATCAATTTAAATCCAATTTAAATCACACATTCTCCCCGATCACAATTATCAAATCATTTGAGATTTGTGATCTCTTATAGATTTAAATTGATTTTGAAAGCTTTTAAGGAGAATTGTGACTTGTTTATGAAAGCGTTTTAGCGATAAGGATCGGATGTTAAGACTTTAAACTCCATTGATAAAACATGCATGTATATCTTTTGAAAACAATTGAATGCCAAATAACTTTTTAATTTAATTGAAATCATTCTCCCCTCAATCAATGACATAGGTTGTTGATTGAGAGATTGATATTTTGACAAATAAGTCGAGATGATTATCAAAAATAGAGACTGAGTTATTTTTCAAAGCGGTTAGTTTTCAGCAGATAAATGTTTATAGAATCGAGCATGGAATTTGGTTGATAAGAAGGCTTTTGATGAACGTTCAAACAAATTCTCAAATCTTGAAAACATGAAAAAGCATGGCTCTGTTCTTTCTTTGAAAAGCGGGTTCTTGCACGAAATGACAATAAACCATTGTTTTCTTTCTCTCAATTTTTTTTTTATTTTTTTTTTTATTTTTTTAATGAAAATTGAACAACATCTAAAGTCCGTGTCATTCTTTGAATGACAGCACAAAGACCGTAGATATTATCGAACCGAGAAAAACAAAAAAACAGTATTTTTTTTTTTTTCAATTTTTCAAATTTTTATGGATTTTGAAGGTTTTATAATTTTGTATTTTGATTTTTGAATAGATATATACAAGAGATAGATGAAGATAGACTTTTACTCCTCGTCTTCCTCACGAAGGCGTTTGAGTGTTTACGGTTGAAGGCTTTTCAAGCCAAGTCGTGGAAGAATAAACTCAAAGCGTTCTCTTGGAAGAGCTTTGGTGAAGATGTCGCTAAGCGATATTGACCTCACAAAATAGAGTTCCACCACACCTTTTTCCACTTGTTCCCTGATGAAATGATGTCGAATGTCGATATGCTTTGCTCTTGAGTGTTGAGCGTTGTTGCATGAGAGAGCAATAGCACTTTTATTATCAGATCTGAGAGGATTTTGTTGAATTCAAAGCCATAGTCGGATAATTGAGATCTCATCCATAAGATTTGAGCACAACAAGATGACATGGCTATGTATTCAGCCTCTGTAGAGGAAATAGAAGTACTCATTTGCTTCTTTGAAGACCGGCTTACAAGCTTATCACCCAAAACGAGCACCTCCGTGTACTTCGGCGTGTATCTTGACAACTGCATGATCGGCATCTGCATAGGCTGTTAGTGACATACCGGTGTCCTTTTGGTACCATAGTCCCATATTGATGGTTCCTTGGAGATACCGAAAGACCCGTTTAACGCTTCAAGGTGCTTTTTAGTAGGCTTAGCACGGTATCTAGCACACATGCAAACAGAGAACAAGATGTCCGGTCTACTAGGCGTGAGGTACATCAGGGATCCAATCATACTACGATATTTCGTTTGGTCAATCATGATCCCTGAGTGGTCCTCATCTAGTTTGGTTCGATCAATCATGGGGGTGTCAACAGGGTCACTTGAATCAAATCCAAATTTCTTTAAGATCTCAGTTGCATATTTAGATTGATTTATGAAAATGCCTCCGGGACTTTGTGAAATTTGTAATCCCAAGAAAAATGACATTTGTCCCATCATTGACATTTGAAATTTTGAACTCATTTCATTCGAAAAACGATCACATTCCATTGGATCGGTCGAGGCAAAAATAATATCATCAACATAAATTTGAACATGAATTAAATGTTTGCCTGACTTCTGGTGAACAATGTTGGATCAACTGCTCCTTTGCTAAATCCGGTTGATAGAAGAAACTTTGACAGTGTATCATACCATGCCCTTGGAGCTTGCTTTAAACCGTAAAGGGCCTTCTTCAAACGATAAGCGTGAGTAGGATGCTCTTGATTTACAAATCCTTCAGGTTGGTGGCGTAGGCGACTTCTTTAAGATCTCCGTTGAAATGCCGTCTTCACATCCATCGATAGACTACCATGTTCTTACTAGCAAAGCATTAGCCAAAAGATTCGATTGCCTCGATTCGAGCAACTGGAGCAAAAGATTCTTCAAAGTCAATACCCTCCTCTTGGCGGTATCCTTTAGCAACTAATCGAGCCTTGTTCTTCAACACATCACCATGCTCATCAAGTTTCACTTTGAAGATCCATTTTAGAGCAATGTTCATAGCACAATCTGGGCGGTACTAACTCCCATACATCTAGTCGATCAAACTCATGAATTTCATCTTGCATAGCATTGAACCAACTATCTTCATTCATGGCGGTTTTAACATCTTTTGGTTCGATCTTAGAGAGTACGGAGTTGAAGAAGCACCATAAGGCATCGGTTGCCAGTTGTTTCCGTGTGGATCTTGGGCGAGAGGGATTTCCAATGATGTTGTCTAATGGATGATCGTGAGTCCATTTTCGAAGGTGTTCATGTGGTAGTTGTTGAGGGACCGAAGTAGCGAGTTGATGTCTCGGCGAAGATGGTTCGATGAAGATTGAGAGCAAATATGTTTTCAAATGGAGCATCTTCAGGAGTAGCAAAGGGATTAACTTCATCATTGATGCCTGAAACAGTTCCATGATGTACATTTGAAGAATGATGATTTGTTGATGAGGCGAAGGATCGGCGGCAGGTGCTTCTTGACTTAAAGATATTGAGGCGAGGATTGACTTCATTCACTGGAATATGAGCGACCTCTGTTGTAGGGATCAACACCTCATTAGTATTCGGATCATAAAGTTCATCAAACATAGGATCAAACAATTTCTTTAAATCATCTTGAGATGGAGGTACATATGGAGTTTCTTGAGAAGAGTTTGGAACAAGGGATGAACCAATTGGACTATTTTGAAGTGCGGGTCGGGCTGAATTGTTCAGAGCCGTTTGACCGTCGACTCATCAAGCGTAGCGTGAATTGTTTCCATGATGTTTTGGGTTCTTTTGTTGTAGATTCGGTATCCCTTTTTGTTTGGTGCATACCCTACAAATACTCCAATGTCCGCTTTAGCTCTAAGTTTGCCTAAGTCTTGACCCTCATTAGTTGGATAGCACAATGCTCCAAACACACGAAGGAAAGAGAGATTAGGTTTTCATTTGTGGACAAGTTCATATGGTGTCTTTCCATGAGCGGTGTGAATCGGGAACGATTTTGTGTGTAGCATGCGGTGGCAATAGCTTCGACCCGAGAAACATTGGAACTTTTGAGTAAATCAGCATTGTTCTAGCAGCTTCTACAAGAGTTCGATTTAGCCTTTCAACTACACCGTTCTGTTGAGGAGTTCGTGGAACACTTCTTTGATGGTGATTCCAATGATTTCATAAAATTCACTAAGTTGTTTGTTAACAAACTTCAGTTCCATTGTCGTCCGGATAATTACGGCGGTTTTGTTAAGTCGAACTGCATTTGTTTGATGAGTTTGATGATGATATCGGGAGTTTCATCCTTTGTCCTTAAGAACTTGACCCAGGTGAATCTAGAGTAATCATCAACTACAACTAACACATATTTCTTCCCAAAGATATTCTGCACTCTCATTGGTCCACATAAATCCATATGAATTGTATGAAGAACTTCTGTGACGAGTTAGTAGGTTTGGGTTTATGGGCATACTTCTTGCTTTTTCCCAATTGACATCTTGAACAAAGATGATCCTTTTCATACTTTAGTCGAGGTAAACCTACAACTAAGTCCTTTATGGAGAGATCATTGATGGTGCCGAAGTTCAAGTGATTGAGACGACGATGCCATAACCATGACTTTGGTTTTGAAGCCTTTGACAACAAGCAAATTGGAGAAGACTTCATCATATCTTCTATAGAGATGGTGTAAAGATTTGAACCACGAGTTCCTCTTAAAAGTTCCTTACCATCAAGTTCTCTAACAAAACAAGTATGTTTTCTGACAGCTACTTCTAGATCGAGTCACGAGAATTGACCGACAGAGAGCAGATTATGACCAAGACCTTCCACATAGTATACTCTAGAGATAACACTATCACCAACAACATAATCACCATAACCCATAATTACACCGAAATGATCATTACGAATCTAAGCTGTCCGATGAATTTGCTCACGAAGTTCATGAGCGCGACCGGTCTCGGTCATATGCTTGGAACGGCTGAGTCCGGTACCACAGCGATTTGAACGATCTGCGGTTGAACACAGAACAAGAATGGATAAGCTGGATAATTGGGATCCCCATGCAAGAATGGGTTCCACTTGGTTAGTAACGATGGTGGAACACCCACATCGAAATAGAAACATCCATATCGAAGTAGAAGCAATGGAATCATTGGGAATAGATGCAATCTTTGGTATGCGTATTTGACCTATTCAAAGTATGTTCACTTCTTAAGGGAATAGTTCTACCGGTAGGCATCCATTTTCTAGTGGGCATAATCTTAGCAGTTTGAGAACAAAGCTGATTATTCTTATGGCCAAAAGGTATCCAATAATAACCTATCTTTATAAAAGTTCTTCCTGTGGGTTTCCACCGTTTTCTAACAATCTTTCGTTTTTGCCTTTTTGCCTTATTTGCACGATTATTAGCATTAACAATTTTAACCGGGCATTTGACAGCATTAGACAAAGCATTCACACCACATTCATGATTAGCAAGCGAATTCAAGCGGACATCATTACAAGGTTTGCAAATAGTATCGAATTGAATTAATTACGATGCGCCTAAGGCTAATACTAGAATCAACACGATTCGTTTTATTCAACTCAAGCTTAAAGATCCTAGGTTGGTCTTCTACTTTCTTCCAATGCACATTTTAGCTTGCGAGGTCCTATCATTCCTTGTATTGTCTTGAGACTTTGACACCTTCGCTTTAATGTCATTGATTACTCTGTAGGGAATTATGGGAACATTAGTTGGTTGATCTACTTTTTGCATTCCTGAACTAGACGTGCAAGGATCGTATTACTAGGCGACACATTGATGTATACTTTCTTAAAGCTGGGCCTAGAATGGTTTGAAGGCTCGGCACTAGGCATAGAACAAGGCATCACAGCTTTGCCTTTTGCACCTAAGGTTAAGGATTTGGGACATGTTGCAATTACACATTCTAGCAACTCTTGAGATCGTTTGGCCCGGAGGCAAGCAAACCTAATTTCACTATCAAGAGGTTTGTTAATGAAATCCTCTTCGACAATCTCACGGAGACATTCTAGACTATCCTTAAGGTGAGCACCGTATTCATGAAAAGCATGTTCATTATTCCTAAGATGAGGAGGAATATATTTAAGCATCCAGTGTATTTGCAGTCTAAGGGTGACTTTGAGACAACATTCTTATTGAAAACAAGTGGCGGTTTCCCATTTCCACGACTTCTCGATTCTCAATTTCCTTTTGTAAAGGCGTTATTTTTTCGTTGTTTTGGTCACGGGTGACTTTTATTGAATCATATAACTCTTTAAAATGTCGTTTAACTTTTTCATTTTCTTCTAGAAAACTCTCGTTTTCCTTTTGTAAGGCATCAACTAAGTTTTGAAGATGAAAAGTTTGAGAATTCTGAGAATCTAAAGGAGGAGGCATTTGGGAGCTGTCATATTGTTCGTTTGACCCTTTAATTGAGAGATTTGGGCTTTCAACTTTCCGATCGTGTTGCAATGAGCTTGAATCTGTTCATCACGTTTGTTAATTTGAAAAGCTGCATCAAACTCTGGAGCATCCGAGGATGTCTTGATATTTGAAGTTTTGACATTTTCTTTAAGATGTTGATATTTTAGTTGTAAATTAAAATGCTCAACTTCGAGTTTAGAAAAATGTTTAACCAAATTGTCGTGATCATCGAGTTCAATTTTCTCGTTTAGTTTAGAATTAGTTTTTCAAGCTCAATGACACGATCATGGGAGACTTTCATTGCAACCGATAATTCATGAAATTTGGAAGCATTAATGGAACAATTTGTAGCAGTGAAAAACACATCTGAGTAATACATTGAAATCGAGGTTCTCATTTAGTGTATGCAAGTTCTTCCTCTCAATCTCATTATATTTTAGTGCTCGCTCATAGTCACTAACTTCAACTATCATTGCATCAAATTCCTTTTCCATTCCCTTAATATCAGTTTCTATCCCCTTTTAAGACTCTCAAAGTGATCTTTTAGAAGTTTAAAGAAAGGCATGACCTCCGTTAAATAACATTCTTTCATTTGCTCAAAACCCCTTTCTCCTTCCGTAATACCATTGGGTGTGATCCTTTTCTTGCAAGTTTTCTCAAAATCAACAAATAGTTGAAGTATAACATATTGGCTAATTAAGGTCTTGCTTTTAGTGGCAATTGTTCTAGGAACAAGATGCATTGGTGTATTAGGAGGATACACAATCGCTCTAGGCATTTTCCAAAGAGGAGGGTTCGTTTCAACAATATTTTCACTTTACGCTTATCTAAATCCATTTTCGAGAAAACTTGTTAGAGTCAACAATGTCGAGGTTTAAACATGTTCAAGGAAATCCAGTTTTCCTTCTTGTAATCATGGGGTGTGATCTTTATTTTCTTCTCTCTACATTTAGGATCATCTAATTTCTTGTTCATCTTTTCCCTAGTGACTTCATCCGATTTCTTATCTTCCTCAGTGCACTCAACGCAACTAGGTTTCTGTCTAGGTTTAAGGATTTCATTGCCATCATAAAGAACCTTATGAGCATTTCTAGCCCTTTTAATGACCTCTGGATTTGGTTCCTTAACAAGGGGAATGCTATGCTTATCGCTTAGGACTCTATACTTAGTGATCATGTGGCGATCTGAATGGTGTTCCCTTGTATGTACAACTTGTTTTCAAGTTTGTTTTTCAAAGTTTTCTGATTAGAAAAATCTTTCAAGAGTTTTGATTCCTTTGCATTAAATTCTTGCTTAAGCATTTTCACATTTTCTTGAAGTTCTTGTTTTTGCTTAGCAGTTTTAGAAAGCTTTTCTTGCAAGGAATTTAACTCTTGTTTTAATACTTCTTCTTAAAAATTACTTTTTCTAATAATTTATGCGCACTTGGTCATCCATTTCACTGCTCACGCAGTGGTCAACTCAAATTTAGCACGTTGTTCATAAATAGCAACATGTTCTTTGTAGGCATTTAATTCGATATTACTGAGACTCATCGGGGCACAGGCGGTGTATTCATCAAAAATATAGTCATTGTTGACTGCCGGAGATGCATCACTTGGTACAACTTCACTTTCACTTTGTTTCACATATTGATCATATGGGACAACATTGATATTACCCATATTTTCAATATTTGATACAAAAGTTTCATTGATAGTACTTTGTCATGCATCTTTGCACATGCATCACACCTCTGAGATGAGTGTGTCTTTGGATGGGCCAGCTTGTGGTGAAGAGGAGACCTTGGGAGAAACCATTGGAGAAATGCTAGCCATAAAGATTGTGTGTGCGGTAGGTCCATCATCCACATCAGAGTCGTATGCATCACAATCAGTGACTTGAAAGGCATTATGATGATTGTGACCTATCTCTGAATAGGCACGCTCATCCACATCGCATCATAGGTCTTGGCATTGCCCTCAGCTAGAAACAACAATTCCTCTTCATCCAAAGCGGCACCATTATCACGAGCTTGCACAAGCAGACATCTTATCTCAAGTAATCGGCATTCGTGGGCGCTTTGGAGATGTGCAGTTCCTTGCAATGTGTCCCTCACCACCACAATTATAACATTTGATCGGCTTAGCTTGACCTTGATTACCATTCCTTCCTCGATTCTGATTACCAACATAACCTCTACTAGCTCCACCTCTTCCACGATCATCTTGTCTTTCTGGCTGGTTGCACCACGATCCTCCCATCTTTAACAGTAGCTTGATTGTGTGGGTTAGATCTTTTCGAGGTTGTTATTGGTTTGTGGGAGAGAATTCATGTTTTGACTAATCGGAAGAGCTAGTTGATTAATGAAGTTACCCACGTGTGCATCGGCATCGACTTGTTTGAACATAGGATCGGGAATTAGTTTGTGATTACCATTTCCCATGGGTATGACTTGTGAGGCTTTGGTTGTGATTCCGATGTTTGAGTAGAAGGCGGTTGAGTCATTAGACGAGCTTGTCTCTCCCTGGTTGGTTTTGAACCGATTAAGAACCAATTTTTCAAACATAGCATGTCTCTCATTCCGAAGGAGGAAGGCATAGAGTTGCTCATAGTTTGTATTCTTCAATCCTTTAGTGAGCTTCACAGAGGTGACAAACTTGTGCCATTCGGGATTCATGTTGTTCACAAATTTTGAGTTCAGTTGAATGTTAGGCATTGTCATTCGATGTTCCTCATGTCATTCACCAACTTATGAAATCTCACATAGTACTCATAGACACTCTCATCCGGTTTCATCTTGAAGTGTTCAAATTCGTCATAGAGTTGTGATTCTCTGTCTTCCATAGTTAATTGAACCGAGAGAAGCATCTTGACATTATCCCATCTTGCCTTTGCCGGTGTTGTGATTGATCAGCTTGTAGATGTCTTTAGGAAGACCTTGAAGAACAATGTTTGAAGCCCTGATATCAACATCGAATCTCTTTTTCTCCTTATCATCAAGCTCATCATACATCTTTGGTTTGTCCATTCCGTAAATCGAGTTCCATCTTCGCAGATTATCAAGTACATCTCTAGTCGTCTCAACTCGATACACGGTCCTTCATCAATGGATTTGAGAATGTTGACACCATTTTCCTTTCCAAGGCAGTACAATCTGATTCGTTGAGCCCAAGAATCGTAGTCTGTTCTGTCAAGCATGGGTGGGAGTATCTGAACCTGCTTGAACATCCTCGACAGATGGAGATGATAGTAGGAGCGTTTGTAGACATGTTTCAAGCTCTACGGGATTTTGCAATTCTTTGATTAAACCGGAAATTGATTCTTTCACGGGATTTTACTAAACCAAAAGAACAACCGTAAGAACGTAACACGAAGAAGAAAAAGGTCTAAATGAACAAGTCGCTAAACACACAACTCGCATAAGCAGTCAACTCGCAACACACTCAACTCACTTAATTAATCAAGTCGCTAAATAGCCAACTCGCTTTAGTCTCAACTCGCAACACAATCAAGTCGCTTGAACACTAAAGTAAGCTTAAGTTAACTCGCTAACGTTACAACTCGCTAAGTAGCAAGTAAACTTTAGATCTCAAGTCGCTTAAAGAAACAACTCGCTTAGAACCCAAGTAGCATAAATATCAACTCGCTAAACAGCTAAGTCGCATGTACCAACTCGCTTTAAATAACAAAGCAACTCGCTTTGAAGAAACACAAGTCCGAGACACAACTCGCTTAGTCCTTTTTTTCAAAAATAACCACTTTATCAATCCAAAACAACCAAACCACAATGATTTAAGGCTTCCAATTCAAAACATAAACACATATGATGATCCTAAACACAAAAGTACAAGCAAAATTCAAACTTTAACACAAGAATCTGTCCAAATGAATCAAACTCTCCAAAACCCTTAATACTCCAAAAACCTTATGAAATCCACCAAAACAAAGAGCATGAAAGATGAGTGATCAAACCATGGCTCTTGATACCAATTGTTGGATATTGGATTTCACAAACACTCTAAACCATGATCAAAGTAGGCGTATAAGAATGTTAGAGAGAGTTCTAGTGAGAGAAAGGAAGAGAGTTGGGAACTATAGTGAGAGAAAGAAAATATTATTATGAGCTCCAACTCTCTACCTTGGGAGGTAGAGAGTATTTATAGTCTTACATAAAACGCCACACAACGGGCTGTGGATCAGGCATACAGTGGGTAAAGACCCGTCCGTCCTCCACGGTGTTACTTAACAAAATACTACTTAACATAAAATAACTATGACTACGAGCTTTCTAACGATTACATATACTTGAGGTGACCGACTCTTTAATACCTGGAATTTCTAATTCCTAACAAAATATCTTTTTATCTACTTATTTTTTTTATAATCTAATTTCACCATATTTTTTAAAATTTTATGTTCTTTAATTCAACATCCATTTTGATATATTTTTATGAGTTTTTATTTTTTATATTTTTAGTGGGTTTATTTTATTTTAATTCAAATTTTTACAACTTTAAACTTTATTTCAATTAATATAATCTTGATTCGTCAAAATCATATACTTTTGGGGGATTGTTTGACGGGTAAGAGATTGTGAGGTATTTTAAATACGGGAATAATGATGTCACGGGAAAGCTACGGGCAACCCAAATAAACACATACGACTAACACATATACATTCAAAGTGTTGTGAAACGAATTCACTAAACGGGTAAGCAAACACATATAACTATACTTATCGCCGCCGCTGTGCGCGGGCATCCGACTAGTATATATATATAGATTATGAGGTACTCGATTATAATTCATCATCACTCATTGCATGCGTGATCATTGGGCTTCGATTGCTAATTTCTGCATTTGTGCTCATTGCTCGGTAAGATGTAATTATATGATTTTGTTTATGTTTTTTTTTTTTTGGGTTACAAGGCTTTACCGGGTTTATATGTCAGTGTTTGGTAATGAAATGTATGTCTAAATGAATCTTTCTTTCGTGAAGATTTAGAAGCTTAAGGTATTTTGCATCCTTGGTTTTATTATCCATTCTCTGTGGTTCGTTCAGTACGTGTTAATCACAACTCACAAGACATCTCTAAAATGGAAGATTGGTCCGTCCTTTTCTAAAAGGTGATGATCTTATAAATTTTCTACAAGAGGAATAAATGGAGGAGTGACATACTTTTTATTGAATCATTGTCATAAAATTAATGTAAGATTCTTTTTGAGAAGCATACTCATTTGGTGTTTGTTTGATGCTTGGGTTGTTAACTTGTTATAGGTTGATCCAACATAGTTTTGCTTGTCTGATGTCACTTCACATGTTTATTGTGAATGGGTTTTAATGGCAACTTTACGATAATCATAAAGATGAAAGCTTTTTAGCTATTTAATGACATTTGATCTCAACAAACTGATATTGCAACTATGTAATGAGTCTTCTGAAAGCATTGGAAATTTGAAAGAATTAGAATTTCTTTTAATGTTAAACATTTAAAAAATGTAAAGAATGTCTTCTTTTAGAAAAGAATTCAATTATTCATATAGTTTCTTGAGCATTTCAAGCTGTAGCAAAATGTTACATGAATGGATATTGTTTTAATGGATTGAATTCTTGAAGTTTTTTTATATTAGACTAGCCTATAAACCCGTGATAAATCACGGGTAGTTTATAATAAGTTGCTTGTAAAAATATAAATTCAAACAAAAGGAACAAGTAAAAAACAAAGTAAATTTATAAGTTATTTCTTATACTATTTCATCATAATGTCAAAGTAATCTAAAATAAAACAACAATTACAAATGGAAACTCATGATCTCCTATATACAATAACTTATTGGATAAAACAAAGATTTGACCTATCATTGAAACTTAAATAAGATGACTCCCTTTAAATTACATTGCTTTAAAGTTGTCCATCAGCACTTCCAAGTGATGCAGCGAAATCACATTCTGTATCAATTTTAGCAGACAATGATGAATGTGGAATTGTAATACTAACCATCTTATTTAGATTCACAAAAAATTAAGCCATTTTGCAAGACTTACCAGTTACCACTTAACACTATTGGCATCTTTTTAAAAGAGATGAATTTGCTAACCTGACCATGTAAAGCATCATTCAACATCACTCTATATTCAAGCCATCAAGCTCTAGTATTTGCGATACATGGAGTGGTCTTTTAGAAGTGAAGTTGGTTAACCTTGCAAATAAAACCAAAAGCATTAGTATACCCATATATATGTCGATGCTATACACAACTTATACCTTATGATACGGAAACATCACCTTTATCAGTACATGTTCAACCCACAATTACTTGATAAATAGAGTCCTTTACAACTCTCTCACATCTACTTTATGCCGGTTGGTCCATGTTTTTTCTATAATATCTTACTTATATTTAGACATGAGTGCAAGTTTATATTGGTTGACAAGCTAAAATTTTATTAGATGTCTACGCAACTCAACCCGTTGGAAAACAAATCACTTGTTTTGAATCAAATCCGTTTTAACCCGTACCTAACATGGCAAATTATAAGTGCCTATTATCTCTACAAAGATATATAAAAATCATACCTTTGATAGATATTTCTTTGTGGCATTAAAACAAACACCTTTAAGCACTTCATCAAAGCACCATTTTTCTCGCATATACCTGCAATTATAAACACATAAAGTATGATTAATCAAACTTATAAAAGGAACCATCAAAACATATGTATACAAGTAAATATCAACAAAATAAAATAAAATGTCATGGGTTGTACTCGAAATAAGCCACAATCTCAAAATAAAATCAAACACATGATAGTGAATACAACAAATCACCATCTCAATTCTCGACATAAAGAAAAATAGAAATGGAAGACATGATTGGCTTGTTGAAATCATGAAGAAAAAACAGAACAGAAATAGCAATCGACCAAGTAAAATGAGAAATTGAGAATGAAGATACTGAAATACAATAACTTTGGAGAATCAAGGTTCCTCTACCAATTTGAAATTTAAAACTTATGATACACATTGAAATTATTTGAGGTGATATAAGATTTGTTCTCGTCAATTACTGCATCAATTAATATAATTGATAAACATTAAGGAATGCATTAATTAAATTAAAGGAATACCAAAACAAATCTTGAAAATGCTAGTGCTTCAATTGACGTGGCTTTTTATAGCTGGAATTACTTATGTGGCTTTCCCTCGCCCAGCTGGCTTAAATGACATGACAAATTTCAAAAAAACCTTTATTTATTATATATATATATATATATACTAGCTTCATAACCCGCCCAATGGGCGGGTTAGCTTCATAATATTATTTGACAAATTCTAAATGGACGTACAAATATAAAGAATAACTGCATACATGTATTCTATGAATATAATAATAATAATGAATGCATAAAAAGTTATGAGCCAGTAATAATTATGTTCAACACGTTGAGTTATTTTATACAAAAGCAATACTTCATGCGTATGCAACTTTTAGTTAAATTGGACTATGATCAATTACAATATATCATGTTAAATTAAAGAAAAGCCTTCAAAAAAGTCAATTCAAGGCAATAAAACGCATTACTACCCATTATATTAAGCTTTTTCCATTGCAATTTTCCAATGATCATGATTTTAAATAACCTTTGAACATATTAAATAACATTTTACTTTGAACCCCTCCTTCATGATTTAACATATTAAATAACTTACTTTTCTACAAAATTAAAATAAGCAATTTGTCCAGCAAACTTTAACAACTAAGTAGGAAATTGAGTTGATACACGGAACATGATTCTAATGGAAAAGCCAACCAAAAGACTACATAGAAATAGAATAATGATATGACTCATATATGTGTTTCAAGATGGTTAATTTAAAATCATCTTATCCGTGAAGTACCGGTTTGAAAATAATTAAGGATATCCATACTCAAGATTTGGCAACAAATAGTTAGCATGTATATGATAATGAAATAAACGGCTATATAATAAACAACATGACTTCCTTAACGTGAACATAAATTTATCAAACAACATACTGTTATTAGGTAAACAGAAAAAACAGACATCAAGTTACAATACCTTGACCACTTCCAGAAATATAGAATTTTACAATTTTGCAAAAACAAAAAAGAGGCCCATACAATGGTCACAAATGCCTACAACAACTTGAGGTTAATCATTTTTTCATGTAGTCGTCTCAGGTTGGTTACCTTTTACCATGTCAAGGGATGGTTTTTAGGCCACTTTGAATCCGAAGTCCATATCACAGTTCTTTGAAGCATCCGCGTCATATAGACTAAGGTGATCGCCTTCTATCCAAATCTGCAAAAATTGTAAGTTACCCACTTTGGCACAAACTTTTTTGTGGATGATTATCTGAGCCATTAATTTACTGCTTATGATTCTCAAATGACCTCGGGTTGCCGTCAGCTCCACCTTTGCCCGAACAAATCTATTGGAACATTATATGTTGTTATATATATCTAATCATTTGGAAATATAAAGGTAAGCTTAGAAAAGTTTGTACAATAATCAAGGTAAAAAAACATATATAGGTAATTGCCGCTACCTTTAGCTCTACTTGAAAACACATCAACAAAGATGGTATAAAAAACCCCAGTCTCTTCTTCAAGTGTCGCAAAAATCAATGATAAACTGAACCCTCCCAAATGCCTAATCTAGATGCATACCAGTTAACTACCGTAAAACTACAACTACAACTGTTCTAAATTTAATTTCATCATATTTTTTGTCTAATTGTTATACAATTTCCAAACAAATCATGCGGGTTCTAGAGGCAATCTCGCAAGTCTAGTATGAGCTACCTGTTAAGCATGACCAAACTCTACGACGTGTTTTAACATAAATCATAAGTGTTTATAGATAACCAAATACACCATTTTGACATCATAACCAAACACTCGGTGTTGTGATAACAAAAATAAAAATCCATATATTATATACCATAGTTTATCCAAAAAGGAATTACATACAGTAAACTTATGTGAGTTATTGGTTTAGTATCATATTGTGGTCCAACCCAACCCGACTAATCGAGTACCTATATTGATTAATTATCTTTATACATCTTGCCACATGATATTATCGCTATTTAACTGTTCTCAGAAGATTACCACATTCTATTACACCATGGTCGCAATAGCCCAAACATGTTATAATATAAAAAAAGGCAACTAAATATCTCCACTTTCAAGCGTTAACTAATTCATGGACTTCGTAGTTCTTAAGAACATGCTGGTCTAGAATATACGAACTGGTATAGAATGCCATTAAGATAACATGCATTCATTTGAGCAATGTCACGGCAAAAATAGTGATTAATTTGATAAATTCTAAGTTGCTACATGATGAATTCTACATCTCTAAATTAGTCTAAATTGCTACATGATGAATTCTACATCTCTAAAACAATATATATTGACTATTAATATATCTGAATCACATTGCTCAAATGACAGCCTAGGAAAAGATTTTTTTTTCAGGAAATGTTCTTCACTAAGTATTCGAGTCTTTTCCTCAATAGTCTAAGATCGCATCAGCACATATCAACATTAACTATAGTAAATTGATAACCATAAAATAATGTAAGGAATGTACGAATGCCTTAATTAGGTTTTAACAATAATATGGAAGAGACATGAGTGAGCCTTGAGTTACTTGTCTTTACCTGAAAGATACTAACGATGTTTACCTGGTGTTAACTCACGTTCCAAAGGAATATGAGTTACCAAAAAAAGGGTCACAAAAATTCAAGTAATATATAGAACCATTTGGGTTTTAACAATTATATGTATCAAGATTAGCACAATTATACATATGGGTTGAAGCATTGGCGACCTGCTTTTGTTCACTCTGGTTTTATATTGGTGACCACATATAACCTATACAGGGAGTATCCTAAACTATATACTAAGATAATCCCAACGAAAGTTAAAGATACAATGCCAATCATGTCACTAAAATAGCTAAGCAAATGAGAAATTACTCTGGAGGAAATATGTGACTTTTATTCAATGAGCTACATACCTCATCAAGTGAATCGTAAAGATTATAGTGGCTTTTAAGCTGAAAGAATAGATAAACTGCGTATGCCACCAACATTATAGAGATACTAAATCTTGAAAGTGCCAATTCTGACTTCTAGAAATGGACTTCTGTGTGTGTAAAATGAAGCAGAGCTCGGAATAGTAGACCTATTACAGCTATTAACAACAGTCGCGAACTAATAATAGCAGTTGTCTACATATAAAAACACACAACTTACAATAATGTCAACTGTACTTACACCATAATAGCATAAAGAAAAGAATCGAAATCATAAACTACCATATTGAACACCTGGATTTTAGATAATGCACAATGCCACCGGTAAAAAAGGCACAACCAAAAACGCAATGCACATTCAATAATAAGCCATACACAGAATCTAAAAATAAGCAATCCAAACACCCTCCAAGAAAATCTTCTATTTACTTGCTCAATCACATGTACAATATAATAGTACGATTAAAACTGGAAAAACGAAATGCCACATTGTTATTGTATGCAAATGAGCCTTATTTGAATCCACATAGTAACTTTGACGACAAACATCCAAACACCACTAAGATAATGAGTTCTTATGAGTATAGCAAGTATGCAAGTCAATTACCTTTTGAACATTCTCGATCTCCAGAAGCATGTCATTTTTTAGTTTCTTCTCGAATGGACTTCTTTTTTGTTTATGCTAAATAGCTTCTCCTGTAGATCACAAAAAAATGTGACGATAGTAATTTTTTTAAGCTTTTTAGGTTTTTGTTTCAGCAATTATTTTTAATGTAGGTATTTCAGGTGTAAAAAATAAATTAATAGTGCTTACAGAAACATCTTGAAACTCATTTAAATTAGTAGCAACTGTTTTCCAATGGTAAGATGGAGCGGAATGTTAACCTTATTAGCATGTTTTATAATTTATGTATAAATTTGGCAACTTTTATCTTAATAACAGTAGATTTTAAGTGTGTTTGGTACTGAGTTTAGTGATGACTTACTACTGCAACAAGAGTTGGGTTCTGAGTTTAGTGTCGCAACGAAAAGCCGTTTGGTACTGAGTTTAGAGCGGCAGTCGGGCTGTTTGGTACATACTGCAGTAATTTGATGGTGCAATTGTTGTTGTCGAATAAAAATCTTTTAACAAAATAGGTTTTAAATGATTCACCTTTTGAACAAAAAAACAGCTTGGAGCTTTCGGTTTAATTTTATGTTATACATTTAGGCCACCATTCATAAAAAAAAATAAAAAAATAAAATAAAATAAAATAAAAAAATTGAACCTGATCCAGTCTATGTCGAACTTCAAAAAATAAGACAAATAATCTAGAAAAAATATAAAAATACCTGTTCAAAATTATGAGTTCATGAAGCACACAAAATCATTATACTTGGTTAAAAAACAAAATGCATTGATGGAAACTTACAACAAACGAATTATAACCTGGTCAATGATTAGAATATAACCACCAACATTTGGTTGTATAGTGCCAGCTTCCAGTATTCCACCCTCACCTACAACAACAACATCATCCTGTCCCATCATGTAAACATAATTAATCGTACCTTAAACTAATCGGCGAACATAATTCGATTCAATCAAAAAAATATTAAAAAAAATACCTTGGAAGATGTTAATTATAAAGATAGTTTTGATCATGGTGTGAAGGAGGTGAAATTATTGGTGATTTTAAATCAAGATGAATCGAGATAGGGATTAGGGTTTTGCATAATATTGTGATATCTGTGAATCGTATGGTGGAAGAAAGAAGGGATTAAACCAATAAAGATGGTATTGATTTGATGATATGATGCGTTTTGTTAGTTTGATTAATAAGATTTTGGAAAAGGCTATTGAAAAGGGGAGGTTTTGATAATGGTTGACTGGTATTGAATTTTAAGTTTAAATGCTGGAGATGGTATATTGAAAGGAAGAATATTACTTTGGAAGTAAAACATTAAACACCAATATGTAGATTACTGGTCGAGGCGTTTGGCTTTGAACCTCTAAACCCATGTTCGAATCTTGCATGCTACAATATTCTTTTTTATTATGTAACCGGATGTAGTGCCATGGTGGCATTTACACCTCATCATAATATGCGCCATGTCAACATTAAGTAACTAATAAATAATTAATAACGGAAAATATGTTGTCTAAAAAAATTGGAAGCAAAAAGATAGTGGTAATATATTATATGTAAAAAGAACAATTAACACTGTGAGAAAAAAATAAAATAAAAAAAAGCTTCGTTGTGCACAACATTGGATGTTGAGTTTTTGCATTTTTCATCTTTGTACATAGCTAAGAACATTATTTTGGTGTTTTGGCTTGTATTTTGGGTCCATGACATTTAAACATCTTGTTTCCTTCCCCGTTCCAAGCTCCTAAAAGTGATTGGTCGTTTCCATGAAATACATATTAGCTTCATTGTATACTGACATTCTGTCAAATTTTTGTGCTGACTCCATGACCTGTATACAATCAGGTAATTATCATTCACTTTTTTTCTAATTATGAGTTTAGTAAGAAGAATCAGGGGAAAAGGAGCAAGTATGGTGTGAGCTTACCATTAATTAGATAACTTCTTAACCAAGTTCTCGATTACAACAGATTACCAGTTTGGTAAATAAAGAGAGAACAATTGCTGGTTCTAAAAATTGATCAACACTTAAGTGGTTTGACATTTCCAGCTCCATTTCTGAATTTCGTTTGGTAAGACTATCATCCAATGAAAACAGTCGAGCAACCTAACAAAAGCCAACACACCATATGTAATAGACCAAGTCAAGTTATAGCTAGCTGAAAGTGGGAAAATATTCAAGAGCTTTTCCCTCATCTTTTGGGCGACCATTATTCAGTATTTGCTTAAAAATTTTGTAGATAAAATCTACTCAAAATCGACCCATAATCAAGTAACATCTTACAACTTTTGCTGTTGATCCCAAAGTTAACTTCTAATAGTATATTTGTTTAACACCAACCAAACACCCTTAATGCATAGACAGCTTATCATGGAACCAAAAACAACTTATGATGGGTAAAATATAGCTTCTAATATGCAAACAACAAAATAAAATTGACAAAGACAACTTATTGATACTATCTTATAGGTTTTCAGCATTTGTTTACTTTCACAAATGATAAACCATGACCAATGTTGATACAAAAGTTGGGCGTTCCTTGTTTGGAGCTCCGGCTCTCGTACCAATTGAGAATCGTTGCTTGAGACCTGCGCACTAAGAGACAGAAAACACCGTTAGGCTTACCGTGGGATTGTCTCCCACGATTATCCTCCGGCGTGAGAGTAAGTAATCGGTTTAGGGTTTAAGGAGAATTAGGGTTTGTAGATCGTACCTTAAATGAGGGATATGATTCCCTTTATATACGCACGGAATCCTTGTTGGTTCCGTGTTCCTCAACCTTCGGCGTATCCCGCCTAAGTTGGTTGGGGAATGATTATCTCCATATTTAGGAGATATCCAATATCTATTCCGTAAATAGATTTGGGCTTGGGCTTTCGTGAGCCCAAACATCTAATCAGCGTAGCCCAGTTCATACCGGGCTAAGTTAGTGTTGGACTTTTAGTCGGGTTCGTGACCCGGATATAGACTATACGTCATCATGTCCCCCCAGTCTAGTATGCGTAGTGACTAACTGCGGATGCTAGACTAATAACCGTAGTCATCCAAAAACTTCGAAACGTAGCCAAGAAGCCATAAAAATATACCAACCGGTACATTGTATCTAGACATTGGATTAAAAAAAAATAAAAATGGGCGCCTCGTAAATCGGGGGAAAGTTACTGCACCCGTGTCCCATCAAGCAATCTTGACCACAAAATAAGGGTTGGTGGGGTCCACGTGTCACTCATCGTGTGGATGAGGGACGTTATATAACTGGACGCCTCATTTTTACCATTTCTCCCAACAGTAAGAAGAAAAACGCTATCCGCCATTATCACAAATGCAAACATTCCCACCACCCTATTCGAATATTCACTAGGTAACCGCGCGTGCGCTTTTGTTTCTATTGAAAATAATGGTTAAGGTATTATCCGATTTGACATCGACATAACGGAGAGCGAGCTGCTACAATTCGCGTCGGATTACTATATTCCAATACATCCGGAAGTTCCGGCTGCGAATGCGTCAATAGCAGACTTCCCCGATGGGAAGATTGGGTTATATACACGCTTCTTTGAATTCGCAAATCAGAGTATACCCATATCTCTATTTTTGAGTGACGTTTTGAATTATTACCGCATCCACATATCCCAGCTACACTGTATAGGTGCAGCGAAACTAATTAATTTTGAGGTGAACTGCCACCTGTTAGCTATCAACCCTACCATCAACCTGTTCCGCGCCTTTTACCATACCACATGGTCACACGGGTGGGTATCCTTCGCAAAACGTCCTGGGCAACTCCAATGCTATACGGAGAAGCTAGATGCACTCAGGAATTGGAGGGAGAAATTTTTCTGGGTCGATAACACGTGTTTTCCTTCTCGCTTCGATTTTTACTCCCAGGGGACACTGCCAAAGGATGAGCGCCCCCTCCCTGGATCATACGATGCGGAAGATGCGGACACAATAAATGCCAACCGCATCCCCATTAGCTCCTACCCCGAGGAGTTCTTGGTGCACATTGGACTGAGCCGAAACTATTTTGCTAGTCCAGAAGAAGTTCCAATCTTCATAGGTGCAGATGGTCAGGGTGGGTACTCATTCTTGTGTACCCCGTTGAGTTATATTACTGTAAGTTTGTACTGTTTTTCCTGTGTCCCTGTCGTAAACTGTTTGTGTTTCTTCGTTGTTGTGCAGAGATGGACCTGTTCAGCGTAGTTCAACTGGCGAAGCCGATACAGGTAGAAGTGGGAACACGTCCGTTAAAGGAGGGAGAAGATCCCGTGCTTGTTGCGGCAACAGGACGTACCCTTGATCTGGACCTAGGAGAGGTAGGGGGAAGTTCATCCGTTGCGCTGGAAGCGACACCCCTACAAAGTGTGCCGAGTTCTGGTTCCCTCCCCTAGTGCAACCGGCGCAAGAGGTGGTAGAGCAGATGGAGGAAACGGAAGAGGAAGAAAGCCAGGGATTAATGCGCAAAAGGAAGCGCAGTGGTGATGGCGTTGCTTCCTCCCGAAAGAAGCGTCCTGTGGTGTTTAATGTAGAGTCATCCTCTAGTGATGTCGCGTCACGCCCACCATCACCTGACACTTCCATTCCTGCGTAAGTGTCCTGGAATTGTTTCTTCTTTCTTATTAGTATTTATTATGTTTCTTTTAACGTGAACTTCGCGTATTGTCTGTAGGTTTGAACAATCCGCAGAGTCACCACCACTTGAGAGCCCCTGCGCGTATCGAAGTTTCTGCTTGAATAGTCCAAATGCTGAGCCATCGATGGGAAATGCCAATAGGACGGCTTATTGAGGAACTGGATTTGGGCAGTTCCCATCAGGCCTCATTGGCGGCCGAAGGCCGTTATTTCGGGACAGTTCGCGCATCGCTCAACCTGGAAACCCAGCTAGCAAGTGCCAGGCGAAGCCGATGCCATGAGTGTGTATGCCCAAGGACCGGCCGAGGAAAAAATGTTGCCGCTGAGTCGATAAGCCGAGAGCGCACCGATGCTGCAGAATATAAAGCTTCCTGTATGTGGGCCCTGAAGTATCTTGAGCAAGGTAAGAAGGAGTTGGTTGCTCAGGTAAAGGATCTTGGCGCTACTGTGAGCAATGCATTGGAGGTACAAGAGGCAAAACTGCGCAAATTAAGTATTGAGTATGACGAGGAGTTGTATCCTCAACTGATGTCTACTATAGCTGAGCGCAGATGGCTCATAGGACATGGTCTTCGCTTAGCTGCTCTTAACACTCTGGAGTCGCCAGAAGTGGTTACCGCCTTTGGGGATGTAGTTCAGTGCGCTCTGGAGCGCGGCAAAGCAGAAGCCGTGGAGAAATTGCATGAATCGGAACTGCTAAAGGTACCCGTTAATGAGGTACCTAATTATGATGCTAGAACGTATGATCACCTGGTCGCTGCTATGAAAAGGATGAAGGAGTTAGAGCTCCCTATGATTGCTGAACTCGAGCGTGATCAGGATTATCCTATAAACGTCATCATGGCGGGGTTGACGCTTGCGCGTCATCGCGCAGAGGGTGCAGAAGCCCAGCCGGATTACTTCTTGAAACCTCATGACTCACAGCTTCAAGTACCTGTCTTCGCGCGTCCCAGGGATATTTTGAATCCTTTTGTTTTAGAGAAAGAAGTGCCTTTGAAGGAGGTACTGGAAGCGCATGCGACCAGCCTTGCGCGAAAGAAAGGTATCAAAGGGAAGGCAATCTTGTGCGGGGTTGGTGCAGCGCACCAGCCAAGGTCTGATGGGGTGCCGGTGAGTGTTGCTACTGTGTCTCGGCAGGATTCAGATCTGTTGAAGAAGCTTGACGAGGCCAAAGATACCTCGAACCGCGTGGGTGGTTCATCTATTGAGCGTTGTAATAGTTGGTAGGTGTATATGTTGTAAAGTAGCAACCCTTTTGTAATAACTCATAGTTATTTAATAAAATCACCTTCCATCGTTGCCAATCGTAGCATATTTACTTGTGTTGTCTACAGGTTAAATGTACAAAAGCGCCAATAAGATAAGAGATTCATAATCATGTATGAAGAGTATAAAAATACTAAGTATTTTCCATCATAGTCGTGTATGGTATGATACGCAGCGTACTGTAAATATCACATGAAGAAATCAAGTGTCTTGGTTTCTAATTTGTTAAACGTGCACCATGTGCGATGTTACGCACCCATCGTGAGATGCGCACAAACTCATTCCAACGTCTTAAGAACAAGGTGTTTAACAAGGTTACGGGATCCGGTGTTGATGGGTTTGCAACCCTCTTACTCAACAAGTTATTTATTAGGTCAACTTATCCTTTTACCATCGTGGGTTTATATATTGCATGCCCGCCATGTAGGCAAAAAATAAGAAATTGTTAAGACATACAGTAGATGGAAATAACAAATTGAAATGCGTCACGGAGTTAGCTAGAAACCGCAACGTTTTATTAATACTTGCAAGTGTGTTTGTGAAAATAAGACATTATACTAAGGGAATAAAAAATAAATACATAGATAGTTATCTGGCCCTCTAGTAAAGTGTATGAGCGTCTGCACATTGGGTCGTAGCCACTTCTAAAGGTAGCACCTCTTGAGGTTGCAGATGTTCCATGTGCGCGGCAGCTCTCTACCATCCAAGCCTCGTAACTTGTACGTGCCCGTTCCTGATGCTTCAGTAACCTCGTAGGGTCCTTCCCACTTTGGTACGAGCTTGCCCGTGTCTTCTGCGTGGCTCGCATCATTAGCGCGGTAAACGAAATCACCTGGTCTGAATGAGACACTACGTACTTTGGTGTCATAGTATCCTTTCATCCTCGACTTTGATTTTTCCTCCCTTATAGATGCGCGTTCGCGCCGTTCTTCCAGCAGATCCAAATCAATACGTCGTTCGTCGTCATTAGTTGCCACGTTAATTTCAGCGGTGCGAATAGTTGGCATACCAATTTCGGCCGGTATGACGGCTTCTGTCCCATAGACTAGTGAGAAGGGAGTGTCTCCCGTGCTGGTTTTTATTGAAGTGCGGTGCGCCCACAAAACATGCGAGAGCTCTTCCACCCATCTTCCTTTGTGCCTGTCCAGGCGTGCTTTAATTCCTTCACCTAGGCTTCGGTTTGCGCGCTCTACTAAGCCATTGGTTTGTGGGTGTTTAACCGATGCGAAGGCGTGTGATGTTCAACTTCTCGCACCAATCCTTGAAAGGATTTTCGCAGAATTGTTTCCCGTTGTCCGAGATGATTTCGCCAGGCAAACCGAAGCGGCATACAATATTTTCCCAGACGAAGCGTTTCACCTGGTTGCCAGTGATTGTTACCACTGCTTTTGCTTCGATCCACTTAGTGAAGTAGTCTATGGCGACTATGAGGAATTTCAATCCTCCCATCGCGACTGGAAAAGGTCCTGCAATATCGATACCCCACTTGTAGAATGGCCATGGGGATGTAATTGGTGTTAGCTCGTCGTGGTTTGCGGGGACGGGTCGGTGAACTTGGCAATCGTTGCACTTCCTTATTAAGTCCCGCGCATCGCGGTGCATGGTTGGCCAGTAGTACCCTGATCTCATGGCGCGTGCCACAACGGACCGTGGTCCTGAGTGCATGCTGCATGAACCTTCATGGATTTCTCGCAGCACGTAATTTGCTTGTAGTGGGCCCGCACAGCGGAGCCATGGTTGAAGGAAGGAGCGTCGGTACAGTATGTTGTCTCGAAGTTCGAATCTTTATGCTGTGCGCCGTATCCTGCGAGCTTCCTTCTGCTCCTGGGGTAACATATCTTTGTCTAGGAATTCCGTTATCGGTGTCATCCACGTAGGACCTTCCTCCTCTATTACTGTGGAGACTTCCATCTCCGATATGGATTTGCTTTTCAGTGTTTCCACCAGCACTTGCTTTGACAGGTGTGCAAAGCTTGTCGAGGCGATCTTGCTTAGTGCATCTGCCTTGCGGTTTTCTCCTCTAGGAATTTGCTTGATGGTGAATCTATCAAAGCCTTTAATCAGTGTCTTGGTCTTGTCGAGATACTGAATCATATTTTCTTCTTTAGCCACGTATTCGCCCAACACGTGGTTGGCTACTAGCCGGGAATCCACATTTGCTTCCAGGTTACGTACACCCATTCGAGCTGCAATGCGTAATCCGGCGATTAGAGCTTCATATTCTGCCTCATTGTTTGTCGCCGTAAATTCAAAACGCAGTGCGTAAGTGAATTCCATTCCCTCTGGATTTGTGAGAATGAGGCCAACTCGACCCGCCCACGCATGAGGATCCATTCGTAAACAAGATCCATGGATCTTGTAGTTCCTTCTTACTTGGTGCGGGTACCTCGCGGTGTCGGCTTCTCAATGATGAAGTCTACCGAATCTGTCCTTTGATTGCGGTACGCGGTTTGTAAGAGATGTTGTGTTCACCTAGCAATACACTCCACTTCTGGAGTCGGCCTGACGCATCGTTTGGAGATGATCTGCTTGATCGGTTGGTCTGTGATTATGCTATCGGGTGCACGAAGTACTGCGTAGTCGCTTGGCAGAAACACCAATGCCGAACCAATTTTTCCATGGCGCGTAGTTCATCTCCGTCTTCTTGAGCGCTTTGCTTACAAAATAAATAGGCGTTTGCACTGAGTCCCTGTCCGTCAGTAGCACTGCGCTGACTGCTCCATGAGTTGCTGATAAATACATGATCAGCTCTTCCCCTGGTCGGGGTGCGACAAGTGTTGGGAGCGTTGCTAGATGCTGTTTGAGCAGAGTGAAGGCTTCTTCCGCCTCCGTGGTCCACCGGAAATCACCCTTTTTATACACTTCTTGAGTGTTTTGAAAAGGGGTAAGGATTTTTCTGCTGACTTGGATAGGAACCTGTTTAGGCCGACTAGCTTTCCGTTGAGAGATTGGACTTCCTTCAGCGTGCGCGGCGAAGGAAGTTCGGTGACCGCCTTTGTCTTTTCTGGACAAGGTTTTATGCCGTCAGGCTCTATCTGGTATCCTAGGAACATGCCTTCAGATGGCGCCGAATGTGCATTTCTTCGGATTTAGCTTCATGTTAATCTCTCGTAGAGTTTTGAACGTTTCCTCTATGTCGCGCACAAGCTCATCTTCAGTATGGCTCTTTATAACCAAGTCATCCACATAGACTTCCAGGTTGCGGCCCACCTGTTTTTTGAAAGCATGATCCACTAATCGCTGATAGGTAGCGCCCGCATTCTTCAAGCCAAAGGGCATTTTTGTATAACAAGAACGCCTTGGCTTGTATGAAAGGCCGTTTTTTCCTCGTCTTCCTTAGCCATCTGTATTTGGTGATATCCCTTGTATGCGTCGAGGAAGCATTTTAAGGGATATCCGCACAAGGACTCTATTTTCCAGTCTATCTCTGGTAATGGATAGCAGTCTTGTGGGCATGCTTTATTAAGGTTGGTGAAGTCTACGCACATTCGCCACCCGTCGCTCTTTTTGACCATTACTGGGTTAGAAAGCCAGTCATGGTAATAGACTTCACGCATGATTCCCGCATCCACCAGTTTATGTATCTCTGCCAAAATTGCTTGCGCGCGCTCTAGGGCTTGGCCGCGCTTCTTCTGGCGTATTGGTGAGTACCCTTGTCGGATTCTCAGTTTATGCTCTGTGATTGAGCGTGGCACTCCTGTCATGTGTTTTGGCTCCCATGCAAAAATGTCTAAGTTCTTTTGCAAGAGCGCGCATACGGCTGCTTTGCCGTTGTTCGACAATGACCCTCCGATGGCTATTTCCTGTTCCGGGTATTCTGGGTGAATCGCAACCTTCAGGTTTGGGATTTTGGTTGCGCTCGCTCGGGATCGGTGTCGTTTCGCATGTAACCGTGTTACATTCTCTATTCGGTACCGTGGCATTGTAAAGAGTAACAATGCCCCCTTTACCGGGAATTTAAGCATCCCGTGCGCTGTTGATGGCACTGCGCGCATGGCTGATATCCCGGGTCTCCCGATAATGCCATTGTATGGCAAAGGGGATTTGATCACCATAAATTCCATCCAAGTCTGTCGCAGAGTGTTCGCATTGCCAATGCCGACTAGTAATCGTAGTTGCCCCATGGGCCATATCTTTTCACCCATAAAACCGTTAGCGCCGTTCGACGGGCTTAACTGGCTGCGTATTTCAAGCCGCAGTCGTTTAAAGCAGTGCTCATACATGATGTCCGCCGATGCTCCACCATCGACGTACATGCGGCGGATGTCGTGACCCCCCCGATCTCAATGGTGAGTGGCTCTACTACTGCGTTGTCCGCAGTTAGAGTAGGGAAAGAGATTTCGCTTCTTCGGAAAACTCCTACGATCTTCTGTCTAGTGATCCGCTGCCATGATTGTATCATGTAGATCGTGTCGGCCTTATCTTTGGGTGTCTCCTTCTTGTTTCCACTCTTTTGTTTATCCTTTCCCTCTTTAATGTTTTTGACCAAGTGGTCCAATCTACCTTCTTTAACCATCTTGTCGATGAGCTGGCGCAGTTGGACACATTCGTTAGTGGTATGGCCCTTCTGTGCATGGTAATCACAGTATCCATTCCCAGTGCACCGATCCTCTGGAGTGCGCATCTGTGGCGGTCTTGGAAAATTCGCACCTTCCGTTGCGAGTATTTCCTTTGGGGTCTTGATCAGCAGGGTGTATCTATCATTATCCCTCCCGCTCCCCTGGCTGCGATAGCTCCTATTACGGTTACTACCCCGGTCGTTGGATTGTCTCCCAGGTTGTTCCTGTGACCGGTAGTTCGAGTAGTTCCTTTTGCTATCCGCCGCGGCGGCTTCTCCCTGGACGAAGGACCGAGAGCGTTTCATGAGTTCATCAAAGGTTTCAGGAATCTTGTCGTTCAACCTCTTGATGAGTTCTGGATTATTAATCCCGTTCATGAAACCAGAGATTTTCAATACTTCCGGGCATGCTTTAACTTGCATGCATTCATCTTTGAAGCGTTCCATGGATGCGCTTGTAGATTCTCCTTGGCGCTGCTTTACCCTGGCGAGTTCGACAGGATTTTTAGCGCACTTCTTCCTCTGAGTAAAGTTTAGGCGAAACGCCTTTCTCAATTCCTCAAAGCCGTTGATACTTCTGCGTGGAAGCTTCTGAACTAGTTCGCGCGTTTCCCACTAGTGTGGAGTTGAACATGTGGCACCACACGGTGTGGCCGTTTTCAATTGTCGCGGCTGATTCAAAAATTTTGAGGTGATCATCGGGTCACCGTTCCGTCATAGGTCTTTACGTTGGCAGGCATGCGCATTCTTTTGCTTTCTGAGAAGTCACTGATACGCTGAGTAAACGCATCCACCTTTTGACGGCGCCAAGGGAGGGATATATCTTCATCCTCCTGGTCATTATATCTGTTTCTAGACTTCCAGTGTCTAGTTTCGCTATCCTCGTTGTCCGAGGAATTTTCAGAGGACGAATTTTTCCTCTTTCGGCGTTTGCGCCGACGGTCCTCTGAGTTTGTACTCGGAGGACTTTCACTTGGGGAATAGTGTCATCCCAGCCTGTCTTGGATTCTGCGGCTACCAAGTCTGGTGTGGACATTGGTACGCTTTTCATCTTCATCATTCTCACTCAGATGATGCGAGTGAGATGTCTCATCATCCTCGATTCTCCTCCCGATTCTGTTGAATACTGGGGGTCGGCGGTTGTCTCTCCCGCGCTTCTCTTTCTGACGGCGCAGTGGGGAAGTCTCGTATTCAGAATCGAAATTGAGTCTGGCTTTCAAGTTCCGACCGATCTCTTCTTCTCTTCCTCTTGCATGAGGGCAGTTAATGTTTCGTAGTTTTGGGATACGAAATCTTCTGGTGCTAGCTCTGGTGCGACCCCCTCAAGAGCGAGTGTGTTTGTTTCTATCACTACACCCTTATTTCGGTCAGGTGCATCTGGTGCCTTTGTCAGGTCAGTTTCTTGCACCGATTAAAAGGGAGTAGTAAAGACGGTGCGCAGTGGATCTGCTCCACTCGTGGTGGTTGTAGTGGCTTGGGTTGTTCCCGAGCGCGGTTCCACCAGAGGGAAGACCAAGTCTTGGCCTGATCCCTTGTTTTTAGCAGCGCTGGTTGTCCCAGAAATCTGCTTAGGAGTTAGTCTGCTTTGCGACTTCTTTCCTATAAGGTCTGACTGCGATCGCTGATTTCCATGCTTCGTCATTCTAGTCTTGGTTCTTAGTGTAGGGTCCCACGGATGGCGCCACTTGTTGACACAAAAGTTGGGCGTTCCTTGTTTGGAGCTCCGGCTCTCGTACAAATTGAGAATCGTTGCTTGAGACCTGCGCACTAAGAGACAGAAAACACCGTTAGGCTTACCGTGGGATTGTCTCCCACGATTATCCTCCGGCGTGAGAGTAAGTAATCGGTTTAGGGTTTAAGGAGAATTA
The DNA here is from genome assembly GCA_910596185.1 of Chrysanthemum makinoi. Classification (NCBI taxonomy): domain Eukaryota; kingdom Viridiplantae; phylum Streptophyta; class Magnoliopsida; order Asterales; family Asteraceae; genus Chrysanthemum; species Chrysanthemum makinoi. Next base: position 165,686,340 of record OU343218.1, read on the forward strand.
GGGTTTGTAGATCGTACCTTAAACGAGGGATATGATTCCCTTTATATACGCACGGAATCCTTGTTGGTTCCGTGTTCCTCAACCTTCGGCGTATCCCGCCTAAGTTGGTTGGGGAATGATTATCTCCATATTTAGGAGATATCCAATATCTATTCCGTAAATAGATTTGGGCTTGGGCTTTCGTGAGCCCAAACATCTAATAAGCGTAGCCCAGTTCATACCGGCCTAAGTTAGTGTTGGACTTTTAGTTGGGTTCGTGACCCGGATATAGACTATACGTCATCAACCAACTCAAGTTTCGTGTTTATATTTGTCAACGAAGACACTAAGAGGCATATCTATTAACAAATCAAAAGTTATTAAACTATTCTTATGTTTCTACATTACTTGTAGACATAAAGACTAAATGAGTCCACCATATCTTGCGGACCAACTCATATGCTTTTTTATGTACGTAGATCTAATGAGTGATAAGTATTACCTTTGAAGAATAAAGCTAGAATAAATTTATATTATAGTGCATCAATTTGTAGTGCATATACAAACGAACCATTTGTTGATCAACATTACCTTCACAATAAATAGTCTAGTAGTTGTAAGTGTACGTACCACATTGGCCACGTTCTCCGGTTGCCAAGACCAGCCTTGTGAGTTGAAGCGTACTTTCCCTAGCTTAGATTAAGTGACCAAAATTACTTAGAATCTCAATTAAGGAATGCATATAGCTTATTACATTCTATTCTTTCAAAGTAAACAAATCAGTACAAAAATAGGCAATCCATTTTTGTATTGTTTAAGGTTATATTATCACACCCATATGTATTTTTAATGCATAAAAGTATGTGCATTGTATTAATATTTTTCCAATTTGAAGTGTTTGCGCATAAGTATTAAGTTATTTATTTCATTACAATCTTATGATAAATAGGTAAGCAACTCAGTAAGTGTTGTGTTCAAACATATTCTGCTTATAATATTTCCATGTGTTAGGCTCATCAAGTTTTGTACATTATTTGCCACTAAAGCTAGCATCAAGGTTGGAACTAAACTGATATTTATGGTGCAAGTCATAAAAGTAATTTCTTACAAATGAGAGAAAGGAAATAAACTTGCCTGCAAATGCAGCAACAAAATCTTGAACCTCTTCAATCCAATTGAATCCACGAATTGAATCATATACTCCTGCATAATTTCGAGTCCAAAGCTTCTTAAAATGTAGGGAGTAACTTTGTACAAATATCTTTTAATTAAAATAGATTTATACTCACTTGAGATTCTCCTGTTGAAGTATCCTCTACTCATTGGTGTTCTTGCTTGTATTTCCAGAACATGTAAATACAAATAGTGGATAATCAAGGTAAGAATCAATTTACCGCTCAAGGTGAAAAATAAGATGCTTTATTTAATCAATGTGGTGAGGTACGTTTACGGTGGGATTGGGAACACTGCATATGAACACACAGACACATGTCGATAAATGTTTGTATAACTTACTTGATGAAGCTTCTAGCATAGCTACTGTTGTTGCGGTTACATTTTTGCTGAATGCCAACCGATGTTGAAAGCCTCTGTTGCACATCGCGTTGAAACATATTTTATCAATTTTATCAAGCTGTTCTAGTTCATTCAAGGTTCCCATTTTTCGCAGCAAAAAATCACTTCTGTATTCACATACCAATTTATTTATTAGTTAGCAAGATAAGTAAGCATGGGAAGTACATAATAGTCATTCCATTCAAGGATGTCTTAAACCATCTTTGTTCCACTAAACATGTTTTCACAAGCCGTCAGAGTAGAAGGAACCTTCAATTGCCATCCCAATTTAAAATATTTAATAAATTAAGATTTATATTATTGGTCGTATAACAGAACAGAAGTTGGACCACTTACCGGTCTGCCTATTTTTATTTCAAAATAATACAACAATGATAACGTGTGTTGATGTATCATGATCTGATAACCATTAAGCAATCATATATCAGATTTAATCTTTGAACTCGTGAAACATTTATTATCGAAAACCATAAATTAATAGAAAAAGTCATACCTTGCTACATGTAAAGAGAAGTTCTTGGCCTCGTTAATTCGCCATGACAAAGTGGCATCCATGCAAACTAACTTGTACATAACTTGGAGATATTGACATGAATCAATTGCACTGGTTTATCAGGATTCCTCGAATGTCCAATAAAGAACCTATATAAAAGATTTTATAGTCACATCTCAGTATTTGAAAGATTTGGTAGTATGGTAATGATGCAACTTTACATTACCTAGCAAGAAGGACCACAAGAACAAATACAGCTACCACAAGCCCAACAATACCAACAAATGTTGCCACCTCGTTTAAGCTCACCTAATAAAAGTCAGAGTCGTTCAGCAACTATTATAGCTTCAAAAGATATGATTTATTATCCAATTGGAGAAGCTTAAAGTTTGTATATTAAACGAACTTGTAATGGTGTTTTCTCTGAGAGATTCTAGCTATAAGCAACCCCCATTCTGATCATTCCGATGCTTGTGGCCTATAAATGATCATGTGAACACATTGTTGCAAGAAGGGGGATGGGGCTCAGATTTTTGTTCCATATACAAAAAGATGAAATGTCATCACAGATTTAACAGATTCCACTAAAGGCGGACAAAAAAAAAACATAAATAGTTTGGAAGAAGATGAAATAGCATATTTCATACCAGCATAATACCATAGCCATCGGCCACCTTGCATCTAGACATTAAAAATGGCGAATTGTGATCTTTGTGAACATGCACAACCATGGAAAACCAATGTTATATACCTAAAATAAACCGGGATAACATAGGTAACATAAATTCCCATGACACTCACAATTTTACTCTTGATTCATCGATAGAAAGAGAGTGACCGGATATTAAAACTCCATCCGCAGGAATCTGGTTTATGATTAAAGTGTAAACATAGTGCAATAATGGAAATCATATAGACCATGTAAAACAAAAAAGAAGTGAGAACGTATTCTCTAACCTGGTCACAACTTCTAAGCTCAAGGATATATGCGGCCCTCAAGTTTTGTACTCGAAAGCTAATTTAATGAGTTAATGCCCTGTGTGTGGAACGAAAAATACAAAACGAACCATCGATCAAGAAAAAAAACAAACCATCGATCAAGGAAAAAAAAACTCCAAAACCTATCTCAATGCTACGTTGTCTATTAATATATTGCATCTAATGCCCCTTACTAACGATGAATTCATCAAATAACTATATAGCATGTTAAACATCAATTAAATCATATTAAAAGAATAGTCCACCAATTTTACCTCAATCTTTATATGATTGATACATATATTCTAATAGAAAATCACTAAAACATTTAAACTACAAATTACCTTCATATTGGAATGTATTTCAAATTAGATTAAACATCAACTCATCAAGTCATCAACCATCTTTTAACGCTTGTGCATCTTTCAGTCGCAGCCATAACTCTAAACCGGAAGTGAATTAACAACAAAATCCTTTATAAAAATATATCAAGTAACCATAAAGATCAAACATACCTTACAATGTCTTCGATAGTTAACTCCGAATAATCAATCCCATCAGTGAGTCCTCAAACCGAACCACAAAAAGCATAAACCAATGAGTTTTTCGGTGGATTAGATAACTGGATTTGTGTCTGTGTTTTTTTAATTTCACTAAAAAATTGTAGTTTAAAACCATTGATGATCTAATCGTTTGTAATTCAAAACATAGATTGTATTTTGAGGTTATTGATGGATCAAGATTTGTATAATGGGGAGTAGGGTTTGTTGCGGTGATTTCGGGTGTGTTTTTAAAAAGATTTGAAATCTTGAAATATAGCAAACAATACGCTCCTCTCATTCAACGATTTGGTGTGATTTGAAATTTCAAAATTTGACAGTATTTTTGGAAATGACGAGTAAATTGGGGAGGATGTTAATGGTTGAATGCATAGAATCATAACCAAGTTATTAGATGGAAGATGGGAATATTGTAGAAAGACTATCAGTTTGGAAAGAAGAGTTAATACCATAAAATTTGGATTGCTCTACCGGTTGAGGCGTGTGTATGTAGAGGTCTAAACCCGAGTTCGAATCTTGCAAGTGACAATTTCTTTTTTAAATATGCAGTCGGATGTTGTGCCCAGTCATCATTTCCACCTCATCAAATATGTGCCATGTCAACATTAAAATGCCTAGTCAGCATTAATGATGTGGCATATGTAGTCTCATATATATGTATAGATAGATAGATTGGTACTTTAATAGGTGTGCCACTCTAATCTTGCAGATTTGCGGAGATAATGTGACAACACTTACTAAGCCAGTGGAAGCCAACTCGCGGGTCAATAGTCATTTTTCGGCTAATTTTGTTGAAGTGACTTACAAGAGAAGATGTGCATAAAGGATTAGTTGTAATTAGAGGATGGTCGTAATCTATCGTTAGGTGAACTAAACCAGATCCTATTCGTATACTTAATGAATCAGAAACATACTTTTTGATGATACTTGAAAATTAGCATGATTTTACATTTTGTAGTGAACTAAAATAGGCCATTTTGTGGGTCACATGATATGATTGACCTTGAATTGTAATTTGCAGTTTTAAATTACTAAATCTTCATCAATACCACATGCACCATACTCGGCATATAGCATTAGTTGTATATGAACTCTTTCGGAATATTCAACTTCTAAAGATTGTTTATATGCTCGAACTTTTATTTGTATTTGTAATTTTATCCAATTCATATTAAGATAAGCTATCGTGAGTTTTGTTGCGTCATGGCTTTAGTAAAACTAAATAAAAATTCTTAACAGCCCGTGTATTACACGGGTTTTTAACTAGTTTATAGAAAAGAAATCTCACACGCATAGTTGACAGTTAAATATAGAGGGTGAGAAAGAAAAAAGCTAGAAAAAGTGTAATACAATACGATTGTTGCACTACATTTGTCACATGCATGTGTAAATTTTTTGTGTATGGCAGTATGGATGTAGCATTTGTCTAAACAATTGAATAGCATCAATGTAAAGTGTAATGGTTAATCTTTAGTATTAGAGTGCATCAATGGACTCATTCACCTAGCCCATTTAAACAAGTCAACATATCTATCTATACATATGACACATGTATAATGTTTACTAGGTACATTAATGTTGACATGACACATTTTATGATGAGGTGGAAATGCCACCATTACAAAAGGCCGGGGGTCCTTTCTACATTTGGTAGAACTGGAAGCAGCCTCTCTACCTTAGGTAGGGGTAAGGCTGTCTACATCTTAACCTCCCCCATACACCGGAAACGGTATTAGGTACCCATAACCCGTGAAAGACGGCATTGGGCGTTACTTTACTTTTTTTTTGAGAAATTGCATATATATCCTTCTAAAAGCTAAAAATTGCATATATATCCAGCATAAAGTTATAATTGCATATATATTCTTCATAAACACAAAAATTGTCATATATATCCAAATAATTAGTTTATATATATTTAAAGCCAAATAACACTTGATAATTGTAATTTAAGTATAAGATGACTATTATACCCTTGTACTTATAATAATTCTATACATAATCAGGTGAATCATAATTTTTATTATTTCACTAACTTCTCTATATGATGTTTTCATTTATTGTTCTTGTTTTTCTTGATCGAATGTTTCCCATGGATGAATTATAATTGTTTATAACCAATTGGGAAAACCCACCACCAACGATTATTTACTACCATCAGATCTTTATTAAAAGTTATTGTTTGAATGAATTAGAAGAACATAGACTGCACATGTCGTTTGATGTTTATCAAACATTGATGTTTGAATGAATTAAAAATTAATTCTTAAGGATGTATGCTTGAATGAATTAATGCTTGAAACCTTTTATCTTTTACATAACTTATAGTGAATACAGTATTTAATGGTGGGAATAGATTAAAACACATATCTTCATGTCCAATGTTTATATGATTCCCATAAACAAGATACAACGATCTTTATTAAAAGTTTATGGATACAATATTTGGGCGTCATTTTTGGTGTTTAATGAACTTGTTGTTGGTCTTCCTTTTATAAAAAAATTATAAGAAGGTATATTTGTAAGTGAGTGAAATGATAAAAAAAAGGGTATAATGGTCTTTTTGCTTTTAAATTATAATCATCATGTATTTTTTTGTTTTAAATATATATAAGATAATTATTTGGGCATATATGTCATTTTATGTGTTTGTGAAAGATATATACGCAATTATAATTTTTGATTGGATATATATGCAATTATGCATGTTTGAAGGGATATATATGCAATTGCCAATTTTTTTTTTGCACATTGTCCGGTTACATAATAAAAAAAAATTGTTGCAAGCAAGATTCGATCATGGGTCGTTGCATTCAAAGCCAAACGCCTCAACCACTGTCATATTTGTGTTTTATCTTCTAATTCCAACGTAATATACTTCAATTTGTGGTCACATATCCGGCTTTTATTGGAAAAATTCAATGCCAGCTTCTCCTCATCAATATCAGTCAAACAATTTGTAACCACTCCCCTTTCACACGCATTTCCTAAAACAATCCCCAAATCAGCTCCTCTTAAAAATCTATACCATGTTTAGGTTGTTTACTTTTGGGTATGGTCCTGTGATTTTCAAAATGAAAAACTTAGGAAGATTAAAATTGAAACTTTAAAATCCTAATATAACCGTTTTTCAATTTTTAATTCTTTCCAGGTTCATGTTCTATGAATTGATGGATTTTGTTTTGTTACAATTTGATTTCTTTGCAGTTATTTTATAATGAGTTAATCTAATATACTTGCATGTGTGTTACCTTCTCTTGAAGGTTTCCGGCTACAGGTCTTCATCCTCGAATTCATCATTGTGGTATGGACTTAGATGAGTCCTGATCCTCTAATAATAAGGTCAGTGCTACCATCATTTCAAGTTTCTTGATATACATCATCCCTCATCCTAACATGTTTGTATAATTTCTTTTCTGAGATGACAATCAATTGCATCCTATGTTAGGAGTAATGGTTTTTCATAAGTCTTCTAGAAGTCTATACATCATGCGTCTTCATATTTTTTTTTTCATTCAAATGGTACTAACATCGGTTTAATATTTTTAATCATTTTAGGGTTGTGGACCATCAGTGGGAAGGTGATCTTTTCACAACAGTTGGTGGTGTGCAAGTTGATATATGGGATCACAATAGGTAAATAATCTCAGATCTTCAGTAATTCTTCTCAGTTATTTCACAACAATATTATGTCACTTAAGGTTGTTTGCTACTTTTGTTGAATATTAGATGTGAAGCTTATGGTGTTAATGATATGTTTTTAACAGATACTATGAAGACTAGCTCATAATTGCGAACTTGTAGGAAAAGTTGGTTAAGGAAGTATTAATCTTGCTTTGTGATATTTGTATTGTAATATGTGCGTATGTTTTTGATAGATTTACTAAAATGGATTTTGTTATTGGTGTAGGCATATGTTCAAAGAACTTGAAAGTAGTAGAATTTAGAATACACAACTCGAGCAGGAACTTAAAAGAGTACGCCAACAGGTACTCCTATATTAGTAGCAAGAGATCTTTGGTGTTGTGTTTGAAAAGTTATTAAAGTTTGTTAGTAGTTTACAAGAATATGATTTGTTGTTGTTTTCGTTCAAAACATGATGTTTGGTAGCTGCTTTTTTAGTCAAAGAGGGGGTATTTAGTTGCTGTTTTTTGGTTACAATTGGGTGTTTGGTTGTTTTTTCTGTCAAAACAGGTGCAGTTTTAGGCTGTTTAGTTTGCTGTTTATCAGTCAAAAATGGGTGTTTGTTTGCTGCTTTCCAATCAAAATAGGGGATATTTTAGGGTACTTTCATTTGTGTTTTGCTGTCAAAATGTAGTGTTTGGTTGCTGTTTTTTCTGCCAAAATAAGGTTGTTTGGTTGCTATAAAAAAGGCATGTTTGGTTGTTATTTTGGCTGTCAATAAAGGTTGTTTGGCTGTTGTGGAAACGTGGTTGTTTAGCTGTTTTTTTTTGTTGTTGTCAAAATGAGGTATTTAGTTGATGTTTTAGTTAGGATGTTAACCATATGTTTATGAGTTAGCACACTTCGATTAATTTCCTATGATCAACCTCATAAAGCACACACCTCATATTGCAGATTTATCAGCAGCCACTCAAAGTTAAGATGGAGAAAAGATTTTGAGCTGTAAGAGAAACCTTATGATTTATAACGTGGGTGATATAATTTCTTGGATATCATTTAATTTTGGTTTAGAAACAAACTAAAAGATTAGCCAAAAAAAAGGCTAATGATTTTTAACCTTGCTCAATTTGTTTTTTCCTATGATTTGCTTTTGGTTTTAAAACGCTGAAGTATAATTATTGCTTGGTTTGTTCGATTGATAACAGGTATAACAAAAAAGAGATGCATTTTTTTAGCTGCTAGGTGTATTTGTTAGTGTGTATATGCCTGTAAATGTGAGCAGTTTTTTTGCAGGTTAAGATGGATGGTTTTTGTGTGTAGGATGTGTTTGAGGAGTATAAAGAACCTCGGGTTAGTTTCCCTAAAAAAATTACATAGGGTTTAGTTTTCATGTGTTCGAGGAGTATATGATGCATAACCAATTTAAAAGACACAATACAACCCACTACTACCATTTCACCCATCTATATTACGACAACTATCTCCTCACCCGAACATGCATTTCAGCTCCTTAGAAATATTGTACGCGTAATTTTGCATGAATGCTTTTTGTGGTATTTTACAGGTGCAGCATTTGACGGTGTTGATCATTTAACATGTGGTTCTGAGGTTCATTTAAATTGTGCCGTTGATACCTCGCATTGGATAACAGGAACAGATGGAGGTGCACCCGTTGATCCACAAACCAATACAATGCATGATGTACCCTTTTCGTGGTACGTGTGCATACCTCATCTTCGAAAGACGATTAGTAAAGCTGTTATCAATTTACCGACTTATTTTAACGATACATAAAGGCAAACATCTAAAGATGATGACCAGATATGGTCTTGATGCGTAGAGAGTCATATGGATTGAACAACAAAGAGGGTCTAATTGCTATGTGTGATCCTGGTGGCTGAACCTACGTGTTTCTGTCTTGGAGCTATCGAATGGTGTTTTTGAGGTGTGCAATGTTTAAGGTTTAGTGGGTGTTTGGATTGCATATTTTTAGCTTATATGCCCAGTTGACAATATCGTTGTCTATGATCAGCCACAAGAATTAGTGCTGGTATCTAATGTGTCAAGGAAACGTAAAGCGCCAGATTGTGACCCAGTTGTTAAAAAGGGACAACCAGTACGCCATCTATGACTTTTAGATTATTAAGTTTAAACCCTTTTGCCTATTATCATTTTAGCTAACGTTACCTACTAAAAAATTGTGTTACTGAAAATGACCCATTTTAACGCAATTGTTTGAAATCAGCCTATTAGTATTAACATACTAGAATGAACCATTTGACTTGAGCATTAGTATTAACATACCAGCTTTGTAAAAGTATGGCAGCTTTTATTACGTGTCTTCAGAGAGACTTAAGAGGGTGTTTGGGATTAAAATGCAGAATTAGAGCTTATTAAAACGGCTTTACGGTTTGTTTGATAAGCACAAACGAATGGTATAATACTCACTAATCTGATAAGTAGCTGTTTGGGTGTTTGGTTATCTTGCCTATTTAATAATTTAAGAGGTAAAATAATCAAGTTAGGGGGGCTTATTTTAATGCTTATGCTAATGGGTTTCAGTAGTTAAATGGTCCTTTAATAATTTTGAAAGTCGAATGATCAAACTGAAACTTAAGTAAAAGTTGACTGCCTTTTTTTTAATAACAATTGATGGTTCATTGCCAATGTACGAAAGCGAATAAATGTCATAGAACCAAAGTGTATACCATCAATCTATTTGCGATGATATTCCTTTTCTAAAGATGTAAATGCTGCAATACTCATTAGACATTTTAGAACTTGATGAGATATATGGTTGAATTATGAATCTGAAAATAGATCGTAGTGATACACTTGAGGTAGTAAGCTAGCCCAAATGATTTTGACCCAATACTGATTAATGTTATAACAATGATGTAATTGTAATCATATGCTTCAGGTGCTAAATCCATCGACAAGGGATGATATATTTGAAGTTGTAGATCTAAGAACGGGAGGTAAAGGAAGAGGTTATGACAACGTAGCAGAAGGTAAACAATATCGGTTCAGATGAACTAAACTGATGCAGGGTGTCATATGAGTATTCAAACTTATGTAATTGGATGCATATGTGTGTGCAATTATCAAGAATTCTACTTAATATAAGCTTTTGTTTTTTTTTATTATCCCTAAATAATAAGACTATTTCTGTCTATAGATATAATCATCCATTTTTCTTCTTTGTAAGCACCTACATACACAATCGTCTCAAATGTTGACGGTGACAGTGCAATGGTTCTTGGCAAGTTATTGGAACAAGATGATCTTCATTTTGGATTTGTTACGGATGTGTTCGAATTTGATGTATGTTTCAAATAGGTATATATATGGACATGGTGAAGATGGGAATCATTGATCCTCTAAAATTTCTGAGAACCTCTTTAGTAGATGCTTCCAGGTAAAAATTAAAATTCCAGTTTTTTTACTATAGGAATCCTAGCTTGCTTACTTTCCATTATAGTTTATTACAAGGGAATGACAATTATATTCGCTAGGTGTATTATAAGTGGCAAATGCATGAGTCAGATGGGTTGTGCAACGGGGTCAAAACGGGTTGATTTGACCCGGAAAATATTTATTTGCTGACAAATGCTTCTGGTTATTATATGCAGTGTCTCATTATTGTTAACAACCACTGAGGCAGCCATTGTTAACAACCCACTTGCAAATCGGATGCCAAATATGGACGATATGGGAATGGGATTCTGATTGACCCATCCCGTTATATTTTGCAAGTAGTGGGAATTTCGTGCTCATGTCATGATTTTCATATATCTATACTTACTACATTTATTGTGATTGCACGGTTTCATAAACTTAGAGTTTGGATCAATGTAAGCCGTCAACCTTGAAAAGTTGGAAAAGATTAAAGAAACTTACAAATTTGATATCTGACTATGGCGGACGGTTAGATGGGAAGAGAAGTTATAGGATTCTTGAAAATTTATTTGAGATCAAGTTGTACAAGAGAAAAATGAATTCTCTGGTTATGTTTGGTAGAGAGAAAAGAGAATGGAGAAATGAAATTATCCACAATTCTTTTGTTTGGTTGGCCAAGGAATTAAAAAAGCGGAGATTTCAAAATCTTTCCATTTTCTCGAGAATGAGTTCCTTTGTTATATGATTTCCATCTCATTTTGAGTGGCACTGGTTTTCTCCCTGTTTTACATTAAAAAATGATAAAAAGAAAGTTACTAAAATGTGGCATACAAGTACTGATCGATATTATGCCACGTTATTATAGTTAATTATACTTCCTATTATTCAATTGTGATTGATTATCAAATTAACCATCGCTTTGAAAACGAGAATAATGCAACTGGTTCTTTTGTTTTTTCATTTGTTGTGGTTCTTTTTATAAACCCTTTTTATTAAATATAAAACAATGTTTTGATTTATTTTTTGTTAGATTTTTATGTCCATGTCTGTACCAACTTATTTACATGTGAAACAAAATGTAATACCTAATACAAAAGAAAATATTTTAATTCTCAAAGGTCAATTCTCTGTCTTTTAACAAACAATGGAATTTATCAAATTTCTCGAAATTAATATTCTCTACTTTATTTCATTTCCCTAAATTTCTCTCAACCAAACATGCCCTTAGTGAAGAAATCTCATATGACTTGCATGTCATGCGGAGTCAATACAATTGATTATGGCATGTAAATGTGTATCTTTCTAAAAGATATGGTCATATTTTACATTGATTAAAATAGAAAAATAATACATTAAATGTAATTGTAAAAAATGTATCTAACTCTTTTTTATTTGGTCATATATGAGAAGCACCATAATCTTCTATTATTTAACGTTTACATTATCTTTTGCATATATTCAATGAAAAAATTAGTTACTTTTATTTTGTAGTGTTAATCTGTTGTTCCGTCGTATCACAAATGCTTTACATACATTTAGAATTTTGCATATATCATGAAGCTGCTATGCATACAACAATTACACAAACTCCGCAATAAACCACATTTACAAAGAAGTATTATTTTGTTCTTGAATAAGGACCGTATAATTATAATATTTAACTATTTCATTATCTATTATATGTATCATACAAAAACTTTTGTTACTTATAGTTTGTATGTCTCAACAACTTGAGAGGATCCTCCTCCATACAACAATGTTATGGGTTGTGTACAAATAAAAATTATTTCGTCTATGAATAACTATCATGTAATTTATATTTTCTCATACTTTTCATTCTTCTTTTTATATTTAATATATGAATAATCATTTTTTATTATGGTGTTGGTTTCTAAAATTTTGCCGTCTTTTGATATTTATTTACGTCCGCCTAACCTTCGTCAAGTAATCTTAAGAAGCTAGCCCGCCCATCCGGGCGGGCTATGAAGCTAGTGAATCATAAGAAACCAAGTGGCTCCACTATCTGCATCACAAATTCACAATCCACTTTTTGTAATCTTAATACACTTGATCATATGTTTCACATCACTATCACCTTAGTCACATGTAATCACTTCATTAGCTTGTGTCAGTGCCACTCTTTGGATCTTTCTTTGCTTCACCAATATATAATGCATATATTCACTTGCTTTAATAACCTTCTTATCTTATTCTAATCCTGCTAAATAAATAAGGATCTTAATTCATTATATCCTAATTTCTTCAAACCACATAAACATTTTCTTAATGGTCTTATTTTGTTTACATGCAATGCATTGTGTTCTTTATTGGATATTTATCAATAATATTGTTGGCTTTTGATTCTTGAGATGTAAAGTTATGTTTTCTATAGTTTATTAAGCTTATGATGGATTTTAGAGAAGAAAAATGGGTTTCTAGGCATACCCATATAAAAATGTCTTGGTTAAAATATGATATTGTTTCTTCACCATCATATTCACCACCATTTAGTGTTACAACTCAAAAAACAACAAGCACTTCAGGTAGTAAGATTAGCCCTGCTATTCTATTCATTATTGTGATATTGGCCGTCTTTTTCTTCATATCTGGTTTGCTTCATTTGATTGTGAGACTCTTGACAAAGTATAATTCTTCGTCGAATTTGGGTCATTCGAACCGATATCCAAATGTTTCCACTTCTGATACACTTCAAAGACAGCTTCAGCAGCTTTTTACTTTGCATGATTCAGGCTTAGATCAAACGTTTATTGACGCGTTGCCGGTTTTTATGTATAAAGAGGTTGTGGGTGGTAAAGAGTCGTTTGACTGTGCCGTTTGTTTGTGTGAGTTTTGTGAAAAGGATAAGTTAAGATTGTTGCCAACTTGCAGCCATGCTTTTCATATAGATTGTATAGATACATGGCTGCAGTCGAATTCGACGTGTCCCCTTTGTAGAAATACACTTTTTAACCATGGGTTGCCCATGGACAACCCGTGTTTTGAATTTGATGATATGATGGAGGCAGATGAGAGTGGTTTGGCCGCTGGGATAAAGACGGTTGAAAACGAAAGGATGGTTGCTGAAAAAGGTGTTTTCTTGGTGAGACTTGGTAAGTTTAGGAAATTGACTGAAGGTGAAGAAGAAACGGAAATAGGAGAGACTAGCAGCAGTAAATTGGATGCAAGAAGATGCTATTCATTGGGTTCGTATGAGTATGTGGTTGGTGATTCTAGCCTCAAGGTGGCTCTGAATCGTAAAAGAGACCGTCAAGAAGAAAAGATTGTGGAAGGGGAAGAAAGGAATGAAACTCTGAAAGTTAACGATGATGATATGGAAGGGAAAAGGATCAGTATTGGGGCGAAAACTGATAGTTATTCAGTTTCCAAGATCTGGTTATGGTCTAAAAAGGGGAAATTGGTCAGTTCTTCTGAGAATCAAATGCATAATCCATCTTCAGTTGACATGGAATTACACTGGATGAGCAAAATGCAAGGTACATGAATAGAGGTTGTTGTTAAGTCTACTTATTATTGATTATTCATCCTATATAATGATTCTGACCAGGCCAATATTTGGTACTGATAAATGAGCAATCTACTTTTGTTTAGCGTGTTTTTAAAAACCAATAAATGAGATTCATAACTGTTATAAAATCCCTTATACAAGAACAGCAAGTAGTTTATCTCTGTCAAAATTTAGAACGTTTTAGTTAAGCGGCTTGCATCTCAATTCCATTATGACATCATGATCTCCAAGATTCAGACATGTCAGTGTAGTATTTTACTCGAGATACAATCGTGTTGTTATCTACTTATCTCTATTTTTTTTAAATGCAAGACTACAATTTCTTGTGCGTTTGAAGCAAGAACTTCAAAGTAGTTTCTTGTTGTCAAAAGTCGAAACTTCACAGCCGGATGGCTTGCATCTTAAAAGCCTGATCAAGATCAAAATGAAATTAGTCGAAGATCAGTATTTCTTGTTAGAACTCAAGAGCAAACATCTTTAAGGGGGTGTTTGGTAAGCTCATTTAAACAGCTTGTGCTTATTTATAAGAACAAATCAACTTACACTGGATCAAAACACAATGCAGGAATCGTGTTTGCATTTGCTTATTAATATTTAAAATTAGACCTGTTGTCAAATAAGCTGGTATAAAATTGCTTAAATAAGGTCTAAGCATAGGCTAGTTGGCTTATTAAAATAATCCGAAAGGGTTTATTAGCTATGCCAAAACACAATGAGATGATAAGTTTTCGAATAAGTGTACCCAAACACCCCTTACAAGTATTTTGCCTTCAAGATTAAGACAATAAACTGTTTTAAGAGCATAATTCAAAGATGGGGCAAACTTTCACTTTTCCTTTTACAAAATTCTCTTTTACTTTTTATCATGGCTTTGGTTGTTTCTACTGCTTCTTTTTATCCATACTTTTGTATAGAGTTGTGTGTGGAGTGATAGTGGGATCCATGAAGGCAATTGTGAGCAGTGTGTGTAGCATGAGAAGAATCTCTCTTTATCCTAGTGAAGGAAGGTCTGTTTTATAACTTTTTTCATGGTTCCAAATTTGTGCATGGTGGTGTTGGTGTGGGGGCATATGGATTGTCCCTTTATATCTATGTGGTCTTGTTTTGGGTACAAGAAGAATCGAAGATATAACATATATACTCTTGCATAACATATTTGAGCGACACCCGTCAAAATTTGGACCCATATAACCTCAGTTTATGTTCATTCCATTGTTTTCATGATTCCGAACCTATACACCAAAACACAGACAATTACAACTTTAAGTATGAACTATACAAGATATATACAAGAGTAAATTGCAAAAACCGTCCCTGTGGTTTGCCCAGATTGCAAAAATCGTCCCCGGGGTTCGCTAATTGCAGGCGGCGTCCCTGTGGGGAAACTTTTTCATCATTTTGGTCCCTGGATTTAACTATCGTTAAATGAATTCCGTTAGAAGTTACACATTTAGCCCTTTTGGCCAATAATCGTTGTAGCGTCCATCCTTTAAACCACAGGGACGATTTATGCAATTACACAGTTAGTCCTCAATACAAAAACGATTGCACCTTTAGTCCTTAATACATAATTTCAGTTAAAAAAATTGCACCGTTAGTCCTTTATACATAACCTAAGTTAGTCCCACCACCACCACCATTTACCACCACCACCACTACTCACCGCCACCCACTGCCACCACCACTACCACCACCACCACCACCACCCACCGCCATTCACCACCACCACTGCCACCAGTTACCACCACCAATCACCGTCTCCACCCACGTCTACCACCACCACAACCAATCACCACTGCCACTCACCACCACCACCACTTACAACCACCACCACCCAACACCACAAATCACCAAAAAAAAAAATCAAAAAAATTTGTAAAAAAAATCAAAAAAAAAAAATTGATTTATTTTTCAAAATTTTCAAAAAATTTTATTTCGAAAAATTTTTTGAAAAAAAAAATTATTTCGAAAATTTTTTTTTTGAAAAAAAATATAATTTCGAAATTTTTTTTTTGAAAAATATTATTTCTAAAATTTTTTTTTGAAAAAAAATATTTTAAATTTGGAAAAAAAATATTTCAAATTTTTTAAAAAAAAAAATATTTCAAATATCAAAAAAAAATTTCGAAATATTTTTTTTTCAAATTTTTTTCAAAAAAAATTTTTCGAAATATTTTTTTCAAAATTTTTTTTTCGAAATAATATTTTTTCAAAAAAATAATTGAATAATTTTTTCAAAAAATTTTTCGAAATAAAATTTTTTGAAAATTTTGAAAAATAAATCAATTTTTTTTTTTGATTTTTTTACAAATTTTTTTGATTTTTTGATTTTTTTTTGTGTGGTGATTGGTGGTGTTAGGTGGTGCTGGTTGTAAGTGGTGGTGGTGGTTAGTGGCGGTGGTGATTGGTTGTGGTGGTGGTAGACGTGGGTGGAGACGATGATTGGTGGTGGTAACTGGTGGCAGTGGTGGTGGTGAATGGCGGTGGTATTGGTGGTGGTGGTGGTGGTGGTGGTGGCAGTGGGTGGCGGTGGGTAGTGGTGGTGGTGGTAAGTGGTGGTGGTGGTGGGACTAACTTAGGTTATGTATAAAGGACTAACGGTGCAATTTTTTTAACTGAAATTATGTATTAAGGACTAAAGGTACAATCGTTTTTGTATTGAGGACTAACTGTGTAATTGCATAAATCGTCCCTGTGGTTTAAAGGATGGATGTGACAACCCGTACTTTCAGGTCATTTCTCAAAACAATTCATGCTTCACAATTTCAACATTTATCGTAAACTAGGTTTGCGTGTTTCAAATTCGCGTAACCTTAATGGTTTAGCGGCGAATTCATGATCATATCATCACGAACATTTCATATGGACTAAGTTTAGTCTACATTTCATTAGCATCATTTGCATCATGTTAGTTCATTCATGACATTTCATTTCACATTAAACGCGTAAATTTTATATTAAATAAACGTTATCGCGTGAGTTATTATTTTGAGCATTTAATCCGTTACTTTCAAAAATGATCCCGATATATTTTTATACTTACATTAGTTTATAAAAACTATATTTTGAGTTTATCTAGCGTTTTAAATTTATTTTGTATATAAATCGTTAAAGTTATATTATTACGACGATTTTCTGAAATACGACACGATTATTATTATTTCACTCAAATTTTGCAAGAAATATATTTTTATTATTTTTATGACCTCAATATATTTTATCTTGACCCGTGGAAAATTTATTTTTATCCAACGCTACCCTAAATATTCACAAGTGACTACAACTTACCACTTAATTTCAAATATCTTACAAGTTATTACACTTATACATTTAGAAAAGAAAAAAAAACAATAAAAAGTAAATGACTTAACCCCCTTGTCGACACAAGGGGGGAGTAGTCATCAAAATTCTTGCAAATATCTCTAATATATGTATATTATACTACTCTTATCCATTTCATTTCTTTCATTTGCAAAAACAAGATCAAATAAACTCTTCTCTTTTCTCTCAAATATACGGCAGCCAAGGGACCAAGAAAAAGAGAAAGGATCATTCCAAGATTTCAAGTCAAGTTTTATAAACATTAGTATCATTTGTTGCAAGGTTTTGTAATATAAACCTCAAGTGATTAGGAAAACCTTTTGTCCATTAAACCTCATCATATCACTAGTAAGCATTCCTAGTCATATTTTTATTTCATATTCATTTTTGTGGTCATATCATTTTATTGGTGAAACATGCAAGTCTCATGATATTTATACCATTTTTAAGGTTTTTAAGGTTTTTATGTGCTATATATATATAATCCATCCTATAATTACTCCTTATTATATTTTAGTTTTGGTGATGTCTAGGAACCCATGACACCCTAAGAAGGTGTATGGTAGGATTAGAATAGCTTCGGAGTTGTTTTGAATGGGTTAGAATAGGTTTGGCGCGAGAAAAACTCATTTCGACACGTTTTGAAAAGGGTCTGTCCTTAAAATTAAATTCTGGAAAATCCGACAGTAGAAAAAAATATTTGGCCTAGATACTTAGAAAATATACTTTAAAACGAAACCGTGGCCGCTTGAACGGATTAAAACGGAGTTATAACGAAGAAGTTATGAATTTTTCAAGTTGAGCGTCAAAAACTATAAATTCTGGAAATTTCAGCATGAAAATGTCACTCTTTACGAGTCAAAAATGAGTCTTAAGCTTTATAAATTGTGTCGAATTATCAAAAATATATTAGTATACTTTGACACGAATCTAAGGATGTAGAAAACGTAGAAAACGGACTTGTAACGATTAAATTACACGCGATAAACCACGTTGCCGTAACTTTATTCTATTAGCAAAATTAATATATTCTCTATTAAAAACATACTACGGCAACTAAAGGACCATGTTGGCGGACGTTTTTAACAATGATGTAGAACTTTTTATAACGTGATGTCTTCTAGTAAAAGTAAGTTCGCCTAGCATATTTTCCAAAATGTCCAACCGTTTGTTGAGCGGAGTTGTAACGAATTACATATAGTCACTCAAACTTTGCCGAAAACCATCCTTAAACAACATTTTGGACAAAAGTACCATACTTTACCTATATTTTTCTCCGTGATCGAGACCTCTAGGATGAAAACTTAAACACTAAAACTTTGAGATTATCATACGAGCTTCCCAAAACCGTTGAGTTTGTTTCCTAACGCTCGACGTGCACCATTTTACGACTAGCTTTTAGAGGCCGTTTTTGTCACTTTCATGGAAATATCAATGACATTATTTTACGACGAAAAGTTATATTCTCTTAATAAATCACCAAATGATTATCGTCGGATATCATTTCAATGTAAATACATGTGAAGTAATTTAAAAATGGTCAAGACGTTAAAAGATTATATTTTCGACGAGAAGTATTGTTTTCAAAAATTCATAAGTGGTATAAATATCATCCGAATTGCATGCATAACATTACATCATGACTTATTACATATCATATCATTCGTAATAGGTCCAGATTAAAGTTTCACATTATACCTCGGTGTACTCACTCTTGTCATCATACCAGTTTATCAAGTGAGTTTTCATAGCCCCGATTTATTCAAGTTTTACTTATTTCAAACCTACGGGGGAGAATACATTGCACAATATTTTTATTACGATACCAAGTATGTTAAATTCATTTACATTGCTTAAGTTACCACGTTGCCAGTTAAATGTCCCCATTTCAATGCATGAGTCGTTAATTTTCTAGAAGCGTGTGTGAGTGGATAGATCTATCGAGGGTGACACCTCCATCCGGGTTGGTGAATCCCAACTAGTCATACGGATGCATTTCATTCATAAACATTATTAGAGTTGTTTGGCAAGACACTCTGTTGGGGCGAACATCAGTCGGAGCTTCGGTATCATGCGCTTAAGCAATTGTAACATTATTTTGTGACTTCATTGTCATACCTGATTTATACTTGTGGTGGTCGTATTAACATTTACATAAACCTATGAACTCACCAACCTTGTGTTGACACTTTTAGCAATGTATTTTCAGGTAATTAAGGTTTTCACTTCATGGCATGCATTTGGACACATCATGGAGTCGCGGTGACGACGCGTCTCACTTGAGTTTTACGCACTTTAAAACATCGTTTGAATTGTAACAAACTTATTTCCGCACAAGTTAAATTTTCATTTTTGGGACCTATATTTTGTAAACTCTGATTATTTTATTAAATCAAACGACGTATTTTCCAAACGACACTTTAGGTCGTTCAATATAACTGTGATTGTGATGCTATGACAGTCAATCCCCAGGAATTCCATTCCGTTGCAAAACAGGTAATTTGGGGGTGTGACAGATTGGCATCAGAGCTTCGGTTATAGAGAACTAGGTTACATCATTGACCCTAGACTATAACTACATCATCATAGCATCTCATCATTTCATCATAAGTGCATGTTCACTTTGCATGCGATTTATACGTACATTTTTCGAGTTATTTACTTTTATTTCAAAACGATTGTCACATGGATGCCCTTAAATACCCATCCCATTATCTTTTCCTCATACCCTAACGTGGAGAATTCCTTGTCATTCCTTATCACAATTTTTTTATATCAGCTGATTCATCATCGATAACGTCGAATGCCGAGATGAACCTTTAAATAGGGCGAAGTCACTCTCACTCCTCTGTTTCACCACTAACATGTCGAGTTACACTTTATTCACACATTAAGTCACTAAACCATTATACATTTGAAGCACTTACAACACCTCATAACCCATCTTTTCGGAACCCGTCGATCATTTTGAAAAATAACCTCAAACTTACCAGCTTCTATCACTTCTCTTTAGAGCACTTATTCTTAACATAGGATTTGACTACGTCTCATTTTCCTTTTATTTTGAAGAGTTATGGCGCCGAAGAGAGCTCCACCAGCTATGACACAAGCCGCTATCCAAAAGTATATAGAGGATAGTATAGCTAGGGCACTAGAGAAAGAACGGGCAACGGTAGTTGCTGCTGCTGCCGCTGTCGAGACCACGGCTGTTACTGAAGCTACTAGACTTGCTACTACTACAGGAGTTGCAAGAGGTTCGGGAGTTCGAAGTGGTACATACATGGACTTTAAGAGCAGTGATCCCCCGAAGTTCGGAGGCACAGAAGGAGCCATTGCTATGATCCGTTGGTTGGAAAAGATCGAGTCGTTATTTCTTCTATGCGATTGCCCAGATGACTGCAAGGTGAAATTTGCTACTAGTACACTCTTGGATGAGGCAATGTTATGGTGGAATCAGTATGCACAGCCTATTGGTATGGAAAATGCTTATAAACTCTCATGGGATCAATTCAAGAGGTTGTTGACTAAGAAGTATTGTCCGCACACTGAGGTGCAGAAATTGGAGATGGAATTTCTTAGGCTAGTGACAGTTGGTTATGACATTGAGACCTACATCAGAAGGTTTCAAGAGTTGGCTGCTTTATGTCCATATATGGTTCTGGACAATGAGAAACTACTGAAAAGTTTCATTGGAGGACTTCCAAAATGCATTCAAGGAGAGGTAACCTCTTTCGATTCGCAAACAATTGAAGAGACCATCAAGGTAACTCAAATACTCATGGCTCAAGTTGTGAGGAGGGAGAACTTTATCGACAACAACAACCGCGACAACCAAACTAACAACAACAAAAGGAAATGGGAAAATGACCAGGGAGGTTATAACAACAACAACCAAAGCAGTAACACTAACCATCACCAACAACAAAATAGAAGACAAGAAGCCGCCAGGGTTTATGTTGCTGCACCAACAAAGGAAAGAACTTATACTGGAAACTTACCACGATGCCATCAATGCACGCTACATCATAATGGTCCATGTGGTATATGCTTTATCTGTCAAACAGTGGGACACCTTGCTAAGGACTGCAAGGGAAAAGGATATGTTGGGACTAAACCACTATGTAATCGATGTAAGTATCATCACACGGGTCTTTGTCCTGTTAAGTGCTACAAGTGCCAAAAACTAGGACACCATTCCAGGAATTGTAAAGGCAAAACTATAATTACATGTTTCGAATGTGGGGAGCAAGGACACTATCAGCGCCAATGTCCCCGGAACCAAGGTCAACAAGTGGAAGGTGCTCATGGGAATGCATACATGTTAAGAGGAGGAGAAGCTCATCTGGGTATCAACAACGCGAGAGACTGAAGAAGATTAGAAGTTAACAGTCTTATTTTCCTTATGTACTATGTCGTACTAAGTTTATGTCTTCCATCGTATTCGAATCTTTATAACTTAAAGATGTACTACTTTTGATAAACCACTCGTTGTAAAATATTCTTATCTATCGTACTTTATTTTCTTTCCGATTTGTTATTACTTACGAAAAATTTTATTCCTTTTACTTTAACTATCATTTTAACGACACAGATTAAATCCACTACAAGAAAAGTGGCTTTTTAGGACCCCCATAAGCGTCATAAAATGGTACTTTTTAGGACCTTTCATTTAATAGGACCAAGGATGAAAGCGTTTCATGTAAGGCGGTTGTAATAGGTCCAAAGCGTCCTAACCCTTATGAAACCAATTTTATGGTCGTATTATATGTCTATGAACAACACAAATAGCGTCCTAATAAAACCATATTAGGACACTTTTACAATGTTTTAACATGTGATTACCTACTTTTAATCTTTTGAGACACATAAAAACGTCCTTAAAAGTATTGTTAGGACGCTTATGATGTAACATCATAGCTATTTTAGCAACCAAGAAAAGGGTACTAATAACTCAAATAAGATTATGATACCAATTTTATGGTTGCATTTTAGGTCTATAAACAACACAAATAACGTCCTAATAAAACATATTAGGACACTTTTCCAATGTTCTAACATGTGGTAACCTACTTTTAATCTTTTGATACACATACAAGCGTCCTTTAATGTTAATTCTTAGGACGGTTATCATATACCATTATAGTTACTTTAACACCAAGAAAAGGGTCCTAATATCCCAAATACGATTATGAAACAAAATTTATGGTCGCATAATATGTCTATGAACAACCAAATAACGTCCTAATAACAACATATTAGGACACTTTTACAATGTTGTAAAACGTTGTTACCTAATTTTAATCTTTTGATACACATACAAGCGTACTTAAAAGATAATTGTTAGGACGCTTATCATATACCATTATAGCTATTTTAGCACCAAGAAAAGGGTTCTAATATCTCAAAGAAGATTATGAAACCAATTTTTTGGTCGTATAAAATGTCTATTAACAACCTAAATAACGTCCTAATAACAACATATTACGACACTTTTACAATGTTAAGTTAATTGTTAGGACGGTTAATAAGTTTAATAGGATAGGACGCTATTTTCAAAGTCCGGACAAGTCATATGATAGGACGCTATTTTCACCATGCACACTCTATTATTACGATATGAATAAAACATCAACTAAATATTAAATGAATAAAACGAAATTGTATTTCAAATTAGCAATTGTCATAACAAAATCACTAAACATAAATAAGGTAGACAGAATCTAACATAAAGTCTGTTAACATTAAACAATAAATTAACGCCACAAGAAGCTTAGTCCGTGGTCATCATGCATCATCTCTCTCAATCCTCACGGACCACCTACAAATAAACACCCATGTATAAGCATTAAGCTCCATGTTAGTAAAATTATTGGTATCACAAGATTAACAAAGACATACCGAGATAAAGGGACAAGGCCATGCTATGGTTGCACCAACACAGTCTTCAATTGTGGCAAATAACCCATAGGGTCTCACCAACACTTCATCTCTTTTTGTTGGTACTTGAACGTTTACCTCACACCATCCTCGTCCAATCTCTGTACCACCAACTATATCATTTGGGTTCAAGCTCCTCACCCATCCTTTTGCTACAGTCTCGGTTGAGTTTAGAATGCTTTTAAGGAAAACTTCATCCCCGACCTAGATTTCAGTTTTCAACAAACATTTATCAATTTATAGTCAAGACACATGTATTAGGTTAAACAGATGTAATACTGCAGGTATGGAGGCTGGGGTATACAAAGGAGGTCAAAAATTGATCAGTTTAATACTGCAGGTGTGGAGCTGATGCCCTGGTGCAGGGCAATGGTTAGCCCTGCAGGCCACTTTGAACTATCACCTAAGCCAGAGAAAAAATCATAAAAATAAGCTAACTGTGGGATTCAAAAGCTTAGATGGGGAATTTCAACATGTAAAAATCTCAAGACTTGTATCTCAACACAAAATTCACAAAAATTCTCCCAAGATCTGAGTTTCTGACTAACATACCATTTTGACTTTTTGATTTTGAACTTAAACTTTGACTTTAATGAAACTTGTTTGATCCGTATGCACTAATTATGATTATTTAAGCTATGATAACACTAATTTAAGATACATGAACAAGATTTAGACCAAGTGGGTGAGATTTGATCCTCACATGTCCCAACAGTGGAGTGTGAGAGTGAAGGTAATTTGATTTTGACTTTCTCTAGTTGAAACATTGGTTTTATAGTTTTACTAGTTCTAATATCACCTAGAGGTCATAGTGTGCAGATAAACAAGTGAAAAGGCAACTACCACAGTTGAAACAACACAGAACCAAACACCCCTTAATAACTGAGTTAACAAATTTAAAAGGCAAATTAGCAATCTAAATCATAATACTGATACATAAGCTTGTAGCCTAGGTTCATTAGCTATCAAAGATAAAATAAGCTATAACAACTAGAAAGGAACGATTTATAATAGAAACATACCCGTAAGCGTGGAGGTTCATTGGTTACAACAAGAGAATCTTGTGATGTAAGAGGTGGAACAATGGAACTATCCGTCGACCCATTCTCTCTCGATAACTGGGCTCGTAACTTTTCGTTTTCACTAGTAAGTTCTCCATTTCTAGACTTCAATTCGTTGTTTTCTCTATGACATGCTAAACGACTTGGTGTTACACCCCAAACAGCAGAAGCACGAACACCTAGACCATACATGCCTGCATCACCATTTCGATCTTTACCCATAACTGTAGAAAAAATATCATCTGGTCGAGGATTATCAATCGAACCCTCGGGCAGATTATCACTAAGTTGTTTCATATCATCCTGCATTTTATATAAACATGAACAACATATAGTAAAAGCATGTATTACAAAAAAAAGCATATTGTGTTTAACTTATGCTATTAATACACTTTTGCAAACACAAAAGCATATTACTTACAATCTCTTTTGCAGTGTCATCATTTTTGGTATTTCCATCTATGGAGAAGCATGCACTAAAAAGATCCAATCGAGTTGGATCTCGTCCCAAATATGTCTGTATGAATAAAAAGAAAATGAATATTAACAGTGGATATCCACAGGATACATTAACAATCCCACTTTCTCCATACACTTACCTTTAACTCTTCCCTTTTGCGAGCATAACTTTTTTACCGGTTCTTTGGATCATCTTTTTTTTGCCCGATTCGCCTTGTTTTTTTCACTTAAACTCTGCAGCATGAAAGTAAAATATCATAATGGGAAATTAATTAATATTATTTAAAGTGAAATACTATTTCACACCTTAGTGTTTTCTGTATTCCAATACTTCACAAGCTTCTTCCATTGTTTTTTTTGCACTTGCTTTGGCCTAGATCTTATTTGTTGCTTAACTGACAAAGACGGATCATGGTAGTGTTCCTTAACTCTTGCCCTCCAGTTCTTCACCTTCTGCCCAAATGATTGCAATATCCATTTTTCTCCAGCTTTCGGAATATCAAATTTTGTCTAAAAAATGTAATAGCTCACATTAGAAAACAAATACTTTATTCATTAACATACAAATTTAACATTGTGTACCTTTAAGAGTTCAAGCAAAGCTTTTTTTTTTCGGCGTCAACTTTATTCCATGGTTTATAAATCGGACAATACTTTCCACTCCTTGAAAGTGTTCCCATGAAATGAGTCAGATGACTACTTTTGTCGTTAATAGGTTGTCCGTGTTCATTAACTAAAATAGGAATTCTATCCCCTTTTTCTTGGGCCCAAACTTTTGCCATACGTGTTGGTCCTCTCTTTCTTTTGCTTACAATCCGAACTACAAAAAGTGAACATGATTTACAATAGATACGTATACATTTAAAATACTAAATAATTCGAAATGGAGGCAATATCTTAGCGTTGTATTTTGTCTTGTTTTAATTTAACTTTATTATATATTCTTCTTATATGACCCAATATATGATATATGATTTTTAAAACGATGCAATCAAGTAGACCATGTTAACCTGTTTCATTTCGAGCTTGTGTAACTACATGGTTTTCTTCATTTTCAGAATGCTCAGCTTGAATCTCTTCTCCGAGTAGATCATCGCCGTCATTTGTTAAATCATTCACAAACTCCAAATCATGCTCATTCTCCAAATCATCCTCATTCTCCAAATCATCCATGTCTTTATCTACATCATCTTCTGAAGTAGCTTGTTGTTCAATATCTTCATTCATAGGTATGTCTTCGATATCATCATTTTCAACATCATAAAGGTCTTCATTGTTATCTATATTAAAATTTTAAAAAAAAATTAAAAAAAAAAAAAAACAAACAAAAAAAAACAAGTAAGCACCGAAAACAGTTAACTGAATATACACTTAATAGTAATTTAATATCATATATATAGTATTTGAAATTTATGTATAGTTACCATCAGATCTCAAGTCACGCTCCCCGTGGTCTTGATCGTTGTCAATTGCAACTAAGTTTCTCTCAGTTGCAGTTAATCTCCCTCTGTTGACAGAATTTGGTTTATCATTTATCTTTTGGACTTGGTCGGACTCCTGTACCCTACTACGTATTGCCCTCCCTGTATCAATCTGTTGTCCCTTTTGCGATTGAGATTCTGAAGATGTTAGCCAACTGGAGACATTCGGAGCACTCATTCGTTTTTTTGCTAAATTTTTATATCTAGTCATGGACTGTGGAGCAATGTATTTTCGATTCTGTTTCATGCAAGTAGAATTGTTAGAAAACAAACATAAAGAAAATATAGTAGCCAACTTTATTATTCGTACCTTTTTATTTGTTTGTGTAGCCGCTTCTTCTGGGTTATCTTCCTCAGCATTAAGATGGAAGTCTGAACCAGACATATAATCTGCATCTTTCTCACCGGTATCCGTTGGTTTCTTTTTCTTTTTCTTTCTTTTGTCACTCTCTACTAGACTTGTCAAAGACTTAGCAATATTTTTCACTCCCAAAGCTTGTAATCTCTGTTGGTTTTCTTTAATCCTTGTCCTTCTGGACATTTCATAATCATTCATATTTCTCGTGGTGATTTGGCGTTGCATCCTGTTATTTTCCATAACTGGTGCACAAAACAAATAAAATTATTATGAGATTGCAAAGAACAATAGTCGTTTGAGAACAACAAAACTGAAATCAAATCAGTATCTGTTACATGTTACTGAATGAAATACATTACCTAGAAACTGATATCAAATCACTATCACTATCACTACCCAAATCCTTTGACCCAACTTTACACAGGTATACCAACATTCATTTAAATTAAACAGAGCAACTTAAATACAACTTGTACCCCATCACAAATAAGCAGCACTTATGATCACATATGATACTCATCACAAGAGGTCAACCAAACACATACCTGAACCAACCATTTCCCACACTAACAATGTATAACAGTGATAATACCAATAATAATAACAATAACAATAACAATAATAATAATAATAATAATAATAATAATAATAATAATAATAATAATAATAATAATAATAATAATAATAATAATAATAATAATAATAATAATAATAATAATAATAACAACAAGAGAGGTTTGCATTACCTGTTGAGTCAGATCTTCATTCAAAAGTGAAAACCCACAATCCTTGTTTTGCTTCCCACATACAACCCTAAACCAAAATTGAGATTTTAATCGTCTGTGAAAAACGATTTCCATTAATAAAATCGAATCAAATACTTGAATTCCGAAAAGATATGCTTGATTTTCGCAGCGCCAAAATCAATTTATTAATCTGAAATTTTCCCCAAAAATTTTAAGCGGGTTTATGTGAACGTGGTGGGTGTGTAAGTTTTCCCCTAATTTTTAGATTATAATTAGATTTATAATTAAATTAACTAATAGTAGTATATAGTATATGAAATGTATTGTATATTATTGTATATATGTAATATATAAGTATTTTATTGTATGTGAAACTAAAAATGAATTATATTTGGCATTCGTTTTTCCGACTTCCCGGGTCAAACAACATTATCAATGTGTTGAAGTAATCATTCTCTGTTGTATCTTACTACCCGAAATGGAGCGGCTCCAGATAGTTCATTTCTTTTACGCGGGCGTTATTTAAAATGTTGCTATTTTCTTACAGACGTGATTTATCCTACGTGGTCTACGTTTGTTAAAGCGTATCCGCATCTAGTTGACCCGAAAGATAAAGTGAGATGTAGGACAGTAAACCACACTATAGTCATATATGCCATTGGTGCATCAATGAGACGGACATGCATGGAACCCTATGAATAATAATGAAATGGCTCGGGTTTGAAACTGGGAGTCAGATATCATATCATAATCAGAGTGTCATATCAAAAGGTTCATATTCAATGTTGCAAATTAAAATCGCGAATCAGTAGTCAGGCGGTCAACCACCTTGTAGGTTGTAATCGGTCTGGGCGGGATGAATCGGTGATAGGGTATAATTTGATGTATAAGTAAATTAATTAATACTACCTAGTATACAGTATATGAAAAGTATTGTATTATTGTATATATATAATATATAGGTATATATAGGTATTTTATTGTATTTGAAACTAAAAAAGAACTAGAGTATTACCCGGTCGTTGCTCGGGTTATCAACTAAGGGCCCGTTTGGTAGGTGGGTGTTGCTTTGGATTCGGGATTGATTTGGTAAAAGCGTAAAGTTTATGAAATATTAACTTTGAAAAAGCTAATATGAATAACTCTCAACGGATGCGGTCGTTCATTTATATCGTCTAGAGTTTTTACGTAAGTCGACTTCCCACGACGTCACATTGGGGATGCTTTGTAGCCTATATTCTACACATATTGAACGGAGGAATTGTCCTAGGCATTTGCGAGGCCAATATACGCGAGGTGATCATAAAGTGCCGACTATTATGATTGAATGTATTGCTTCGCATGAAGTCATAGATAGGACAGTAATCCAACACGAGCCCAGAAACATAACATATCATATCATATAACAGATAATCCAGTAACTGTAGATAACAGATATAGGATGCATCCATACTCCCCTTCAGATAACATAGTGGCCAAACATATACTTTAGCTCAAATGAAGATTCGTCATTAAGGTTCATCAAGGTCGACAACAAGGCAATATCACCGGTTCATATGACCCAAGTGTACTGTCGGGTTGTTCGGTTAGTTTGGTTTCATTCAATTTGAAAATAATAATCATGAATATTTTTAAAATAATATTCAAATTATAACCATTTATAAAGATGGGCGTGATCTTTTTGAAATTCACGGGTTGAAAAGGTTAAACGGGTTTTTGGTTGACACAGTCAACCTTTTTTTGATACAAAAGTTGCTACATTTAGAAAAAAAGCTTAAACGGGTTAGATGGGTCGACCCAAACCCGACCCAATTAATGTATTCACAACCCGAACCTACCCTGAATAATAAACGGTTAGATGGGTCGACCCGAACCCGACCCGAAATATATTTATACTCAACACCGAGTAACTAGTTCCTTCCTTGTTACAACTGCTTCAAACTCAAACAGAATTGGTTACACTTTGAGTCATCCCAATTAAAATAATAATCATCAATATTATGGGAACTCGTAAGTATTTCTAGACCTTTGATTTTCTGCATTATCTTCATTTGTCATCATTACTTGTTTTAATTATTTAATTTCTCAATAATACTCTTAATTTTTTCAGTTCATGCATCTACCCTTTATATATATGTTGGTTTTATTTTTATTTTTTCAGTTCATCCATATCCTATTTTCAGTTCATAACTTTTTCAACCCTAATTGAAAATGTCTGCCACTCCATACTTGAAGGAACTGAAAGATCTTTGTGGGTCTGAAAAGCTTCATGATTGTTTCATTTTTCTCAATATTAATGAGATACCTACGAATGAGGTCAACATGAGAAATGTTGCGGCCGTTAGAGACGACATGAGAATGCAAGTGGATACAAGAACAGACCGAATTCTGGAGGTGTTTTCTTTGAATACTGATGAAGAAATGGCAGCTGAAGATGTTTATGATTCAATGCATGAAGTCCAGCTCATTGAGAGGCGATTGGTTGAATCTCTTGCAAGTGTTGTCGCTGATTTTCAGAGGTTGATAACATTGAAGAAGGAGACCATTAAGATTCTGGAGAAGTATGATGATGAATGAAGGTAGTTGTTGGGTCTTTTTGTGGTTTTTGTGTCTGATGGTCTCATGTTGTTGGGTTATGTAATTATTTTGATGAAAACTTGTTATGTATTTAGGGTGAAGGGGATGGTTTGTGAACAATGGTTTCTGAACAATGGTTTAGGATAACTTATTATGGTTAATATTTCAATGGTATGTGAATATTTATGTTTAATGGCCGTTTGTTTTGTTATGTGTTTTGATGATAATCCATATGTGCTTATGTTGCTTATGTTGATAATCAGTGATTGTTAGTTGTTATTGTTAAATGTTGGTTGCTTTTGTTTATATGTGTTTAATTTAGCCTAGTACAAGCTTATGTATCAGTATTATGATTTAGATTGATCATTTGCCTTTTAAATTTGTTAACTCAGTTATTAAGGGGTGTTTGGTTCTGTGTTGTTTCAACTGTGGTAGTTGCCTTTTCACTTGTTTATCTGCACACTATGACCTTTAGGTGATATTAGAACTAGTAAAACAATAAAACCAATGTTTGAACTAGAGAAAGTCAAAATCAAAGTACCTTCACTCTCACAGTCCACTGTTGGGACATGTGAGGATCAAATCTCACCCACTTGGTCTAAATCTTGTTAATGTATCTTAAATTAGTGTTATCATAGCTTAAATAATCATAATTAGTGCATACGGATCAAACAAGTTTCATTAAAGTCAAAGTTTAAGTTCAAAATCAAAAAGTCAAAATGGTATGTTAGTCAGAAACTCAGATCTTGGGAGAATTTTTGTGAATTTTGTGTTGAGATTCAAGTCTTGAGATTTTTACATGTTGAAATTCCCCATCTAAGCTTTTGAATCCCACAGTTAGCTTATTTTTATGATTTTTTCTCTGGCTTATCTGATAGTTGAAAGTGGCATGCAGGGCTAACCATTGCCCTGCACTGGGCATCACTCAAAACCCCAACTTTCCATGTCCCTTAGCTTCTTCATTAGTGGGCCACACAGTGAGCTTATTGGTTTTTTTGAAATCCAATAAGCTCATCTATAATGTTCAGGGCTTATTTCAAACTTTTGAGCTTATTAGATAGGTCTGCATATAGCTTTTTGTTTGTCCAATTCCACCCATACACTGAGTGATCAGTGTTGACCACCCAAGTTCAAGCCCTCATCAAGTGCTTATCTGTGGGACCCAAACCTTTAGTCCTAGCTTTTTAGAAACCTCAATAAGTCACCTTTTCATATCAAGTCTCACTTTGGATCCCTGTCAACCCTAGTGGGACCCACAAGGGCTGCAAGGTTGTTGGTTTTGGCCTGTGATATTTGATCAAGTGATTATTCTGGTCTATACCTTATTCCTTTAGCTTATCTGGTAGTGTTTAGCTTAATCTAGTTACTACTCATGTAGTTACAGCTTATTTAGCTTATTGTAGCTTATTTGTAACTTATTATTCCTTTAGCTTATCTGCTTAAGGGGTGTTTGGCTCAAATGGGTCAAACGGGTCAATATGGCTTATCACTGTTTGGCTCAAATGCCCATATTAAGAGCTTATTAACTACTCATTCTCTGCAACTTCAATTCCCATTTAGCTTCAACTTCTTTGATAACAACTGTAAATGCATCCATTACTATCTCAGCAAACATCAACAACTGTAAATGCATCCACACATATATCCCATAACAAGCATTTCATTACACAATTTTTGACAACATAACAGCAATAACGAAACACAAAACAATAACAATTTTCTTAAAAAGAACCACACTAGACTTGCTTTCTTTCAACTCCAATTGCAGCAAAAACATTTGCTTCTCCATTGTTTATTTTTGAAACTCAATCTCCCTTTCCAAATCTCTTATTTTTCCATACTTGTCTTCTTGCAAACGTTTTTCCTTTTGAATCAAACTAAAAACCTCTTGTTTGTAATAGTCATTAGGCAACTCAGGATCTAGCCAGTAAAATGTCTTACATTTTGAACCCTATATGGTACAAACAACAAACATCACTAATATCAACGCATCCAAGAAAACGCATTATAATACTCAACGCATCCAAGAAAACTTACATTATAATAGTCAACGCATCCAAAAAAAGGCCTTAAAGGGAAATCAATTGTCCGCGAAGTCTGCCTAATTACTTATGCAATTTTGACTTATAATTTCTAATTTTTAGATATAAATTAGTTTGTCTAGCTTTGAAGTAATAATTAGGCAATTAATTAAGAAATAGCTTAAAAATAAATTGTAAAAGTATTTCTAATTTTAAGATCCAAATCCACATCATTTCCACCATCCAAAATTGCCAACAGGAATCACCACCATCATCAAGACCAGGTAATACCTCATAAATGAAACCCTAATCGTTTTTGCTAATTTTTTATGAAACAACATATGTGGTTAATTGAATTAGGCTCCCTTTCTTTTTGTTGCAATTATATGTGGTTTTCTGTGGTTAATTGAATTAGGTTTAAGATGGATACGAGTTGGATGTCTTTACCTAGATTTACCATTGAATATAAAAAAGGTCTTGACGACTTTCTTGATCATATTTTCTATAATGAGGGTAAAAATGGACAGATTTCATGTCCATGTATTGATTGTGGTAATCAGATATGGGTAGATCGGACGGAGGCTACAACACATCTGTTATGTGTCGGGTTTATGAAAGGTTATACAATTCCACCTTTCAGTTCCAAATCAAGTGATGCTCCAATGTTGGATGCTGAAGATGACATGCAAGGGTTGGTGAATGATGCCTTCCATCGGTTTGGTGATGACACACTAACCGATGACATGGGAACACAAACTGAAAGTATGAGTTTGCCAAACCTAAAGGCGAAAAAATTTTATAAAGTGTTGGGAGAGGCAAAGAAACCACTATATCCTGGGTGTAAGTTATCAGTTCTTTCTTTTATCATTAGACTATTTCATGGTAAGTGTGTTGGGAAATGTAGTGATAATGGTTTCAGCAAGATGCTAGATACAATGAGGGAAGCCTTCCCTGATGCTTCTATACCAAAGTCATTGTATGAACTAAGGAAGATAATTCGAGAGTTGGGACTTAGTTATGATAAAATTGATGCAAGTCCTAATGATTGTATCTGTCTGGAAAGAAAACATTAATAAAACAGAATGTGATATATGCCATACGTCAAGGTATAAAGCAACTGAAGATGATTGTGCAGATGAGTCAACCACAGCTGATACAAGTAAGAAGATTGGAGCAAAGGTGTTGCGTCATTTTCCGCTCTTACCACGATTGCAAATGTTATTTATGTCATCTAAAACAGCCGCCTCCATGAGATGGCATGAAGAGAGTCGCACGAAAGATGGTTACTTGAGACATCCTGCAGATTCCCCGGCATGGAAAGCATTTGATTTTAAGTATGATAAGTTTGCCAAAGAATCTCGTAATGTCAGGCTTGGTTTAGCGAGTGATGGGTTTAACCCTTTTGGAACAATGAGTGTTTCTCATAGTACATGGCCTGTTGTTTTGACGCCATATAATCTACCTCCTTGGATGTGCATGCAGAAACCTTATTTCTTACTAACGTTACTTATACCGCCCATCTGCTCCGGGAATAATATAGATGTCTATATGGAACCGTTAGTTGCTGAGCTAAAGGAGTTGTGGGATCGTAAAGGAGTAGACACTTATGATGCATCAACAAAAAGTAACTTTCGGATGCGTGCTTGTTTGTTATGGACGATCAGTGACTTTCCTGCTTATGCAAATTTATCCGGATGGAGCACCAAAGGTAAACTTGCATGTCCTAACTGCCATAAACATACAAAATCAACACGCTTGAGTCATGGCAAAAAATAATGTTTTATGGGACATCGTCGATATTTGCCTACTGATCATGCTTTTAGAAGAGATACAAACTCTTTTGATGGCACAGAAGAACGAGACAGGCAACCCCGTGGCTTAACAGGACAAGAAATACTTGATGAGTTAGATGGTTTTGAAGTTAAATTTGGAAAACTTGTGAAGAGCAACCCAGATTTACCTTTTAATTGGAAGAAGAAAAGTATTTTTTTTGAGTTACCGTACTGGAAAGATAACTTGCTACGCCATAATCTAGATGTAATGCATATTGAGAAGAATGTTTGTGACAGTGTCTTTGGAACGCTAATGAATCAAGATGGGAAGACCAAGGATCATATTAAAGCACGCCTAGATTTACAAGAAATGGGCATTAGACGTGAACTTCATCCTATAGTTCAAGATAACAACAAAGTTTATTTGCCACCTGCTTGTTTCTCAATGGATAAAAAAGAGAAAGATATTTTTTGTCGTGTGCTTAAGAAGGTGAAAGTTCCAGATGGTTATGCAGCTAATATATCAAGATGCGTAGAGTTAAAACCTCCAAAACTGTTTGGACTTAAAAGTCATGATTGCCATATTTTGATGCAGCAGTTGCTTCCCATTGCCTTGCGAAATGTGTTGCCTAAGCACGTGCGCTATACTGTGATGAAGCTATGTCGTTACTATAAACAATTATGCGCAAAGGTTCTTAATCCAAATGATTTGGTTCAAATGGAAACCGAGATTGGAAAAATACTTTGTGATTTAGAAAGGATTTTTCCGCCATCATTCTTTGATGTCATGGTTCATCTTTCGGTTCATCTTGCTTCAGAGGCCAGATTAGGAGGGACAGTTCATTACCGTTGGATGTATCCAATCGAGAGGTGCACATTACTATTATAGTAAATACCTTTATTAACAAATATTATTGAATCTAAAATTATTGGTTTTGATATCTCCGGTATTTAGCTACATTAAAATCTTACGTGCGAAACAGGAATAACCCGGAGGGTTCCATTGCAGAAGGATATCTAGCTGAAGAGTGTGTGTCGTTTTGTTCATTGTACTTATCCAGTGATGTTGAGACCGTACATAATAAGACAAGTCGAAATAATGATGACGATGGTTATGAGGATGTTTTACCTATCTTTTCTATGGCGGGTCGACCGATTGGTGCTACAAAGGTAGAAATGATGGAACTTGACATTTTGGCTAAAGCACATTCATATGTGTTGTTCAATTGTAGTGAAGTTGATGAATTTCGAACGTAAGTAATTATATTAGTTGTGAGTTTCATAAATTATATTATACGATTAATAGTTGTCGTTGTTATCATCATTATCATCTGTTAACACTGCAGTGAACATCTGGCGTTGGTTCATCATCAAAATCGGAGAAAACGTAAGCGTGACATTCAACGTTTACATAGTGACACTTTTGAGTCGTGGTTTCAAGATCATGTAAGGCATATACACAGGTTTATTACTTTTGAAAAATAATTATAATGACATAGCATTTTCGACCTACTAATAACAAAACAATTAACACATCTTGCCTTATTTCAGGTTGAGGAGCTACATGCTATAGGGGATCACAGAATCACAGAAAGTCTAAGGTTCTTGGCAAGTGGTCCATCCGAGTATGTGAAAAGTATAAGGGATTTATCATAAATGGTTTCCGATTTCACACAAAAGATGTAGAACATAATAGGAAAACACAGAATAGTGGGGTTACTCTTCAGGCCATGACAAACAGTTACTCGAGTGCTACAGATAACAATCCTATCGCAGGAGATGTAGCTTACTACGGGGTTTTGAATGATATAATTGAGTTGGAGTATGGTATTGACAAGAAAGTAGTTTTGTTCGATTGTGATTGGATTTCGAATGGTTCAAGGAAAAAAGAAGATGACAACGGGTTTACTATATTGAATTTTGAAGGATTGAAGGCTCATAACGAGCCTTTTATACTAGCTTCTCAAGCACATCAAGTATTTTACGTTGCAGATAGTGTTGACAAAGGATGGCAAGTTGTGATCAAGACAGCGCCCAGACATGTTTATGACATGGATGAACAAACAAGTCTTGATGACGTGGAAACACATTTGCAGGGTGACTCATTTATGTGTCCTCAACATGACGAAACAATGGATATTGAATTGGTTAGAGGTGGTTTCGATGGAACCGTTGTGGACAACAATGACTTAGTTATTGCCGATGAAGAAGATCCAGTTGAAGAAGCTTAATGATTTCAATTAGCTAAATAATAATAGTCCCTGTTTTTATGTGAAATTAGTTGTTAAGAATCAATGACAATCCTCATTACTGTTTGTATAACTCTTTCTTATACAACCCTGCTTAAGGGGTGTTTGGCTCAAATGGGTCAAACGGGTCAATATGGCTTATCACTGTTTGGCTCAAATGCCCATATTAAGAGCTTAATTTCTGCTTATTCACTGTTGTTTCTCTTCTGTTTTTTGTTTCCTTTAGTAGCTTGTACTACTGACTAGAGAATTATGAGCTTAATTGGGATTCTAGATCTTATCTTGTTGCTTTCATTTGGTCTGCTAATCACCCCATTAGGACTGAGATGCCCTGCACTCAGTCATTTTTGTTTTTTAATCAAGCCTAGTTTATTTTGTGAGTGCAATTCTGGCTTAGTATAGTACAGCAATAATGCACCAAATTAACCATTATCATTGATAGATAAGGACAATACAAAGACAGATAACCCATACATAACTTCCAAAATATTGAGACATATAACAATACAAAGACAGATAACACATTATCCTGATGGTTTTTTGACTCCAAATGTCTTCTTTTTTATTGCATCCCAAGTAACATTGTTAGGAAGACCTAACACTTGTATCCTTTTACCAGGAACTTCTTCAACTTGTTCAACATTTTTGCCTTTTGACTTCTTGCCTTTTGACTTTTTGGCTTCTGACTTTGTTAATCCTTTGAATTTCCAATTAGGTGGAAAGTAATCAGCCCAAGATGATTTTGAGCTTAACTCATCTTCACAGCTTGACATAGGTGATGATTTTGAGCTTCAAATGGTTATCACTTCTGCAACCACATCCAAGAAAACGCCTTAAAGGGAAATCAATTGTCCTCGAAGTCGCCTAATTCTGGTGTTCAGAATGTGTTGGTGGTGGTGGCTGATTACTTCTATTTGAGGAGGAAGACATTTTATGTTTTTATTTATTTAGGGTGTATAATTGGGGAAAAATAATAGGGGAAGTATTATTATAATAAGGATTTAGTGGAAATCCTACATGGCATAAAACTAATGTTTAAATAAAACTTTTGTGAATAAGCGTTTCATAAAACTGATCTTTTACGACTCAAATATCAAGTGTCCTATTATGGTGTATCAAGTTTTGATACCCAAGTATCAAGTGTCATACTAACTAATGTTTAAATAAAACTTTTGTAAATAAGCGTTCTAAAAAACTGATGTTTTATGACTCAAATAAAAGGAGTGTTCTATTATGGCGTAGGATAATAAAACCACAACAAATAAGCGTGCTATAAAGGTTAATGTTAAAAGACACAGTTGTCAAGGGTCCTGTTAATTTGTGTTCAAATAAAACTTTTGCAATTAAGCGTTCTATAAAACTGAATAAGCGTTATAAAAATCGGATGTTTTACGACTCTAAAAAGATGTGCCATATTGTGGTGTATCATAAACAAACCATTATGAATAAGCGTTATATAAAGGTTAACGTTATAAGACGTTATTGTCAAGGGTCCTATTCACTTTTCTTATAAAAATACCTTTTGCGAATAAGTGTTCCATAAAACCGATGTTTTATGACTCAAATATCAAGTGTCTTATGATGGTGTATCAATCTATGGGACCCAAGTGTCAATTGTCATATTAAGTTATGTTTTAATAATACGTTTGCGAATAAGCGTTTTAAATAATTAATGTTTTATGACTTATATATCAAGTGTCCTATTATGGTGTATTGTAATAAAACCATAATTAATATGCATCCTTTAAGGGTCCTATTAAGTTTTGTTATAATAAAACTTTTGCAAAAAATCATTTTAAAAAAATTATGTTATAAAACCATTGTACATAAGCGTCCTATAAAGGTTAACGTTATAATACCGACGTGTCAAAGGTCCTATTAAATTTTGCTATAATAAAACTTTTGTGAATAAGCGTTTTAACTAACTGATGTCTTATGACTCAAAACTCACGTGTCCTATTATGGTTTATTATAATACAACCATAATGAATAAACGTCTTATAAAGGTAATTTATTAGGACCCATATTTTAAGTGTCATATTAAGTTATATGATAATAGGACCCCAAATCATCGACCATCCTATTATATACCTTTTTAGGACATCGCCTAAGTAGCAAATATTTAAAAAGGACCCTAAACGCTCATATGTCCTATTAAACAGTTTTTTAGGACTCCATTATCATACCGTCCCACAAAAAGGGTCCTAAAAAGCCACTTTTGTTGTAGTGATCATTGTAAACATCGAGAGTTATAACAACTAAACCGAACGTCACATCATCGTTCCTTAATTATACATAGCCTAGCTAACTATGTCTAATTCTGGAGGGATCATTGATCTGGTCCGAGCCGTCAAGTCTAAACAGACTTAAAACAGCTTAAACACAAATGCAATGAAGATCAGAGAATACAGTGGATTCTCGGGTCGTTAAGTCCCACGGAGACTCAATGGTGTGCAAGCACTAGATCAGACGATAGAATGATCACTAATGATAGTGATCAGAAAAGATTAGGATTGGATAATTACACTACTGAAAAAGGTAATAAAAACGACTTAAATACAAATTAAGAAAATTAAAAAGATAAAAGATATTAAATAAACGCTATCACTATATTTACAATGATGAACGTTTATGATATTTATAAAATAAAATAACTTAAATAAACTATATTAACTAAAACGTAAACTCAAATTATTTAAAAATGTAACTTAAAATGAAAACGAGCGATATGTACAAAAATTACGCTGGAGCGCAAGATAAAACGTAAAATTTGTGAAATAAAAGTCCTACGAATGTAAAAACAATTTTCTCACATACTACATGACAAAAGAAAATTTTAGGAAAAAGCCGGGTATTTTTTTCGACTTTTAAATTATTTATTATGATTTAAAAACTATTTTAATCTAATTTAATAATTAAAAATACTAAATGATTTTGGAAAAATCTGAAAATTTCTCAGAAAATACTTTGAGTAAAACTGGTTTTAAGAAAAATAAAAAAAATGGTACACTACTATACGAAATAAGCAACTAATAAGCTAATATAAGCTAATAAGCTAAAGACTGCTTTGGTACTTTAAATATTAAAAGGTGCAAGATAAAACCTGAAAAGACCCTAGGGCAGTTGGTTAGAGTGTGTTGTGGTGTGTTTGAGCAAGAGGTCAGGGGGTCGAATCCCACCCCTGCACCTTTTTGCAAACCATTTTTTTTTTCAAATTTTCTTTTTGAAACTTGCTTATAAGACAAAAATAAGGACTTTTTGTAAAAACACTTTTTATCTAAACTTGGAATAAGCAGTTTTACAACTGCTTATCCACAACAGCTGGTGACAGTAGCATAAAACAAACACCCCTGAGCAGTTTTTTTCAAGCAAAATGAATCATGAATAAGTACAAGGAAATGGAAATAAGCACTCATACACTATGCTAAATCTAAAATAAGCTATAAGAGACTAGAAAGCAATCTAGAAATAGGGGATAGAAGCAGTTTATGGGACTTCCTAAGCTAAAAGAAATGAGCATACAATGGACTAAGAAGATATACTTAACAAGCTAAATAAGCATCAAATAAGCATAACATAAGTTCAAAACTGGTACACCTAATCTATGGGACTAATAAGCACTAAAGATACCTAAAATAAGCTAATGGGAAATGCTAAATAAGCTAAAACAAGGAAAATAGCAGGCTGCTACAGTAACAGATATGAGTTTTTGACAGGTTTTGAGAGCAATTTTAGGTAACCTAAACTATCCTAAGATCCAAATAAAGTAAGCAAATTATGAGATGGGTATGTGAAAATATAAGGAAAGTGATTTGGAAAGAGTTTTGGCTTAAAAATAAGCTAAAAAAAAGCTGTTAAACAGCAGCCTAGGCTGCTGTTTGGAACAGTGAGACAGAACCAGATTTGAGCTTTTGTTTTGTTTTCAAAACTTAACCAAACTTTGTATGCTAGCTAAACACAACTTTAAAGACTTGTTTGAACCTTAAACCACTTTGACTTTTAGAGTCAAAGTGGGTAAAAAACAGTTTTTTTTTTTTTGACCCTTAAATAAGCTTAAACCAAACACTCCTTTTAACTATTGATTAGCAAGTAAAACTGATAAAAACACTAATCCACTTGATATTAATGATCAAACCAAGTATAACTATCCTAATTACAGCTATGTAAACACATGAAAATCAGTTGTGACCACAGATACAAGCACCAATAGAAACTGCATTATGACTTGAAATTTGGAAATGAGAAAAGTACTAACCACTATCCAGTTGGTGCCACAGGCTAAACCAGACCCAAATGCTACTCTAACCTACTCTAATACAACCCAAAGCAACCTTAGCATCACCATTTTCCATTTCTGACCCAAGAATCATCACCAGTTGACTTTTGTTGACTTTTTCACAAACTTGCTTGAAAATGATTCCAAAGCTCATCAAAAGCTATAGAAATCTTAAGTACACTTGTTTGAGCTTACAAAGAAGCTAATTAGAAGCTTAAACATAAAAAGTTGAGATTTAAATATGCAACAGTAACATGAAACATGTATTTTATCTAAAAACTTTGATTGAGGACTCAAAAGCACATTACAAAGGATATTTAACTTAAGTGAGATACAAAAACACTGAAATTACAACATTTTTACTAAAACTAAAAACATTTAATTAAAAACGACATTAAAGAAAATAAAAATAAAACTAGCTACTACCCTAAACTGCTTCTCTCTTCTCCTTTTTATATGCCAACTGCTTCTCCTCCTTGACTTTAGCATTTCCCACCAATAATAATAACCCTTGGATGACTTGAATGAATCATGGCCATAGATTGTATTTTTGGCGCCAAATTCCTTTTTAACAGCTGGAGGGGTAGAGTAAAGGGTGAAGGTTGCATTTAATGGTATTTGTATTTGTGTTGAGGTGGGGGGACAAGGGTGTGAGTATGTGATGGTGGAGGAGTGAATTCAGGGAAAGCAGGCATGGAGCAGTTGAGAGGGAGAGACTTTGGGCGCCAAGTGGTGTCTGTTTGACCATGTATTTGACTGACCAGATATTAGATATCAAAGGGGGGTTCAAGGTTAAGGTGGTCCAAGGGTCAAAGGATTATGATGGGGTCCAAGGTTCAAGGTCCAAAATGATATAAGGCTTAGTTTAATACATAGGGACTTTTTGTGTAATTCTCCAAACTTGAGGACCAAAACTGCCACATTTTCATAAAGTTGCTTCAAAGGACTAAAAGTGACAAAGTTCAATAATATAAGGACCAAACTTGCCATTTTCAAAATTCCAAGGACCATTTTTGACATTTTTAAAACTGGAGGGACCAAAGTTGTAATTTTGCAATTTTACATTTCAAAGGTTTGTTTTGACAACTTTTGAATCCCATGGACCTTAAATGACATTTTCCTTTATTTTGATTTACCAGGGACTGTTTTTGACAACTTTTGAAACTTGGGGGACTAAAACTGCCAATTTTGTAAATTTGATACGTTTTCATCGATTTTGATATTTTGTATTTAAAACTCATAAAACACTGATTTGTGATATTTTGATCATTTTGATGTGTTTGAGTGTTTTCGATGATTTTGCGTCTATACAAGACAAAAAATGATGAGTATTTAGACACTCATCAATCCCCACACTAAGATATTGCTAGTCCCTAGCAATGTTTTGAAGCTTTAATGGATTTTAAAAACTCTTTACCAAAAGCCATCACTTCCGGAGTAGCCAAATGTTTCAGTTCAAGTAAGAACCTTGGTACACTGATAACCAAATGATGTTGAGCAAATCATAAGTCAAACGGATTTGATTAGTCTTTACCGTAAGCCGTACCCTTTCGGACTAGCCAACTCTTAGATAAATTATCAACATTATCTTTGGTGAGCTGAATACCAATTATGGATTTTCCACTGCCTTTACCACAAGCCATAACCTTGCGGGCTAGCCAACTCATTATCTTTTGAGGATGATGGGGAGCTGAGAAACCATACAATTTTGGGCAAATTGCAAGCCATATAAACGGATTTGATAAATCTTTACCAAGAGCCGTTTGCTCCTGGATTAGCCAATCCTTTTGTCTTACAGACAAGGCGGACTGATAACCAAATGAGAAAGTGTAAAACACTTACTCCAAAAAAAATTTTGGCCAAAACGGGAATTGGGTAAAATAATATATGAAATTCGTGAGAATTCCCCACACTTAGAAATGAATATTGCCCTCAATATTCAAAGTACCGGCGGTTATGCCGAAACTAAGAACGTAAAGGGAAATACTACGGCCATTATTTAGAAAGAAGATTTTTTTTTAACATGTGGGCAACCCCCACACTAGGGTGGTAGAAAATAGAAAGAAGTCAGAAATATGGGTGAAAACCCATATGGCATGCTACTGTTTTTGATTCCCGAGTCGCTAGCTTGACTCGACCCCGAATTAATTTGTTCATGGGGAAGCAAAGTGGAAGAAACAATCTCCATCGGACTTTCATTCAAGATGTTTGGATAAACATTGAAGTACGTGAAAGTTCCACACCGATGAGATATATACAGACAGACCCGGCTCACAAATGGTAAATGAAAATGCCGGGGTCAAAGATAGTGTCTTCATTCCCGAAGGAGTGAAGATGAAGGGAAATCACAAGATATTTGAGGAAAGGAAGAAAGGTTTTGATAACAATCAAGATCCATTCTTCATCCTCAAATGTAGACGTATCGGGAGGAAGGGTGAAGGTAGTATCATCAATAAGCAAACTCATACGATAGAGTACACCTTCCTCCGAGCCAATATCATCCTCAAGATCAAAATAGAAATGATCATGTTCCGGAGGAGATATGTCATGAGAGAGTTCACCGGAGAACTCTTTATGAAGAGAATCATTCACATTAAGTGAAGTTGTGAACTCTTGTTCCATTGTGGGTTCATCACTATCCTCAATCTGAGTATCAAAGAGTGGATTCTCAGAAATTGAAGTGAATTCAGAGTCGAATTCAAATAGAGGATTGGTGAAAGTAGCTTTGAATGTTTCGGGAACAAAGTGATCAACATTCTCTATTGGACTGTTAGGGTAAGAAGTGAGTGAACGATCATTATCAATGAGACTTTCAGTCTCTCCCAGATCGGCTTCGAAATCAAAGAGTGGATTGATGTGAGTGAGTTCACCGGAGAACTCCTCAAGAAGGGGATCAGCATCAGATTGTGGAAGTGATGCCTCAACGTACTCGATGTCTCCATATGAAGCACAATCTTCGCTAAGATCAGAGAAAGTTTCAAAATGATCTTGAGAACACTCAAGAGGGGAAGAAAAATCACACATATAATCAGAAATTCCCTGTGACTTTCTTGGGATTGAGACAAGGCTCTCAACACTAGACGATTCCATTTCTGGAATAGTGCTAAGAAGCTCATCCCCCATGTTTAGAGAGTGAGTGGGAATTTCGGGTGTGATAACAACAGACTGAGGGAGTTTAGACGGACTAGCATACATATGTTTTATACTTTCCATTTGTTCTTCCGCTAGTAATTCCATCATAGTCTTTTCTCCCTGACTTTTCATGGAAGGAGTCTCAACTGATGAACTTGATGAACCGTTATAAAATTGTAAGATATCAAGGATATCTTCATCATCATCGTCATCAGGAATGAAACGGAATCGAGAGCTAGATTTGGCTGCTTTTTCTTTTGCAATTGATTCCTTAACATATTTTTCAAAGGCAATCTGAGAATCTAATTTAGCAGCCCGCTCTTCGGCTAACAACACTTCCATGGATTTTTCATTTGGATTATTTTGGGAGGACATAGCCGACTCCTCCTTAAGTTCTTTTAATAACTCCAGAGTCTTCAGTAGAAGGTCTGTCGTAGTTTCATGAGGAGTCGCTTGAATCATTTGGTACTGTGGAGGTTGGTCTGGATACGAAGAGTCGTAATTGTTACAAGGAAATGGGTTCCCTGTTTGACAATCCGAGCTAGAGTGAGGACCTCCACAATACTCACAACAGGAAAACTGATGTGGCTGTGAGTGGTATGTGTTGTAGTCATAATTGTTATCGTGAACTTGCTCATAGACAAGCGTGTTTCCGATTGACAATCGAATGGAATGTGAACCACCACAGTACTCACAACAGTAAAACTGCTGAGTCTCATAGCGTGGTAGCTGATGGAATAATTCAGTCGTGTTATG
Source organism: Chrysanthemum makinoi (assembly GCA_910596185.1). Classification (NCBI taxonomy): domain Eukaryota; kingdom Viridiplantae; phylum Streptophyta; class Magnoliopsida; order Asterales; family Asteraceae; genus Chrysanthemum; species Chrysanthemum makinoi. The sequence continues at coordinate 165,730,620 of OU343218.1, forward strand.
GTAGGAATAGGGATCTTGGTTATAGACAGACCCGTTTCCTGATTCCACCATGCTACAACTGGGGCAATTGCCACCATTATAAGGACCACCACACCATTGACAACCAAGAGGGTGAGGATAAGACATAGAAAGAATCAAATGGTTCTAGAGGGTAAGAAATGAAGAATCAAAAGGGTAAGAGGGTAAAGAGGAATATTTTTGGTATTTTTGAAAAACATATTGATAAAAACAAAGAAATGAAAATATTTTTGGATTTTCTGATAACTTTACAAAAAACTTTTTACAAAAAATGGGATATGTGCAAGAATGGGTCTGAAAAAGGCTAAACACACGCTAAAGCCTCCCCGGCAGCGGCGCCAAAATTTTGATCTGGTCCGAGCCGTCAAGTCTAAACAGACTTAAAACAGCTTAAACACAAATGCAATGAAGATCAGAGAATACAGTGGATTCTCGGGTCGTTAAGTCCCACGGAGACTCAATGGTGTGCAAGCACTAGATCAGACGATAGAATGATCACTAATGATAGTGATCAGAAAAGATTAGGATTGGATAATTACACTACTGAAAAAGGTAATAAATAACAGCGACTTAAATACAAATTAAGAAAATTAAAAAGATAAAAGATATTAAATAAACGCTATCACTATATTTACAATGATGAACGTTTATGATATTTATAAAATAAAATAACTTAAATAAACTATATTAACTAAAACGTAAACTCAAATTATTTAAAAATGTAACTTAAAATGAAAACGAGCGATATGTACAAAAATTACGCTGGAGCGCAAGATAAAACGTAAAATTTGTGAAATAAAAGTCCTACGAATGTAAAAACAATTTTCTCACATACTACATGACAAAAGAAAATTTTAGGAAAAAGCCGGGTATTTTTTTCGACTTTTAAATTATTTATTATGATTTAAAAACTATTTTAATCTAATTTAATTATAAAAAAATACTAAATGATTTTGGAAAAATCTGAAAATTTCTCAGAAAATACTTTGAGTAAAACTGGTTTTAAGAAAAATAAAAAAGTGGTACACTACTATACGAAATAAGCAACTAATAAGCTAATATAAGCTAATAAGCTAAAGACTGTTTTGGTACTTTAAATATTAAAAGGTGCAAGATAAAACCTGAAAAGACCCTAGGGCAGTTGGTTAGAGTGTGTTGTGGTGTGTTTGAGCAAGAGGTCAGGGGGTCGAATCCCACCCCTGCACCTTTTTGCAAACCATTTTTTTTTTCAAATTCTCTTTTTGAAACTTGCTTATAAGACAAAAATAAGGACTTTTTGTAAAAACACTTTTTATCTAAACTTGGAATAAGCAGTTTTACAACTGCTTATCCACAACAGCTGGTGACAGTAGCATAAAACAAACACCCCTGAGCAGTTTTTTCAAGCAAAATGAATCATGAATAAGTACAAGGAAATGGAAATAAGCACTCATACACTATGCTAAATCTAAAATAAGCTATAAGAGACTAGAAAGCAATCTAGAAATAGGGGATAGAAGCAGTTTATGGGACTTCCTAAGCTAAAAGAAATGAGCATACAATGGACTAAGAAGATATACTTAACAAGCTAAATAAGCATCAAATAAGCATAACATAAGTTCAAAACTGGTACACCTAATCTATGGGACTAATAAGCACTAAAGATACCTAAAATAAGCTAATGGGAAATGCTAAATAAGCTAAAACAAGGAAAATAGCAGGCTGCTACAGTAACAGATATGAGTTTTTGACAGGTTTTGAGAGCAATTTTAGGTAACCTAAACTATCCTAAGATCCAAATAAAGTAAGCAAATTATGAGATGGGTATGTGAAAATATAAGGAAAGTGATTTGGAAAGAGTTTTGGCTTAAAAATAAGCTAAAAAAAAGCTGTTAAACAGCAGCCTAGGCTGCTGTTTGGAACAGTGAGACAGAACCAGATTTGAGCTTTTGTTTTGTTTTCAAAACTTAACCAAACTTTGTATGCTAGCTAAACACAACTTTAAAGACTTGTTTGAACCTTAAACCACTTTGACTTTTAGAGTCAAAGTGGGTAAAAAACAGTTTTTTTTTTTTTGACCCTTAAATAAGCTTAAACCAAACACTCCTTTTAACTATTGATTAGCAAGTAAAACTGATAAAAACACTAATCCACTTGATATTAATGATCAAACCAAGTATAACTATCCTAATTACAGCTATGTAAACACATGAAAATCAGTTGTGACCACAGATACAAGCACCAATAGAAACTGCATTATGACTTGAAATTTGGAAATGAGAAAAGTACTAACCACTATCCAGTTGGTGCCACAGGCTAAACCAGACCCAAATGCTACTCTAACCTACTCTAATACAACCCAAAGCAACCTTAGCATCACCATTTTCCATTTCTGACCCAAGAATCATCACCAGTTGACTTTTGTTGACTTTTTCACAAACTTGCTTGAAAATGATTCCAAAGCTCATCAAAAGCTATAGAAATCTTAAGTACACTTGTTTGAGCTTACAAAGAAGCTAATTAGAAGCTTAAACATAAAAATTTGAGATTTAAATATGCAACAGTAACATGAAACATGTATTTTATCTAAAAACTTTGATTGAGGACTCAAAAGCACATTACAAAGGATATTTAACTTAAGTGAGATACAAAAACACTGAAATTACAACATTTTTACTAAAACTAAAAACATTTAATTAAAAACGACATTAAAGAAAATAAAAATAAAACTAGCTACTACCCTAAACTGCTTCTCTCTTCTCCTTTTTATATGCCAACTGCTTCTCCTCCTTGACTTTAGCATTTCCCACCAATAATAATAACCCTTGGATGACTTGAATGAATCATGGCCATAGATTGTATTTTTGGCGCCAAATTCCTTTTTAACAGCTGGAGGGGTAGAGTAAAGGGTGAAGGTTGCATTTAATGGTATTTGTATTTGTGTTGAGGTGGGGGGACAAGGGTGTGAGTATGTGATGGTGGAGGAGTGAATTCAGGGAAAGCAGGCATGGAGCAGTTGAGAGGGAGAGACTTTGGGCGCCAAGTGGTGTCTGTTTGACCATGTATTTGACTGACCAGATATTAGATATCAAAGGGGGGTTCAAGGTTAAGGTGGTCCAAGGGTCAAAGGATTATGATGGGGTCCAAGGTTCAAGGTCCAAAATGATATAAGGCTTAGTTTAATACATAGGGACCTTTTGTGTAATTCTCCAAACTTGAGGACCAAAACTGCCACATTTTCATAAAGTTGCTTCAAAGGACTAAAAGTGACAAAGTTCAATAATATAAGGACCAAACTTGCCATTTTCAAAATTCCAAGGACCATTTTTGACATTTTTAAAACTGGAGGGACCAAAGTTGTAATTTTGCAATTTTACATTTCAAAGGTTTGTTTTGACAACTTTTGAATCCCATGGACCTTAAATGACATTTTCCTTTATTTTGATTTACCAGGGACTGTTTTTGACAACTTTTGAAACTTGGGGGACTAAAACTGCCAATTTTGCAAATTTGATACGTTTTTCATCTGATTTTGATATTTTTGTATTTAAAACTCATAAAACACTGATTTGTGATATTTTGATCATTTTGATGTGTTTCTGAGTGTTTTCAGATGATTTTGCAGTCTATACAGTACAAAAATGATGAGTATTTAGACACTCATCAATCATGTTATGTTGGGAGCAGTTAATTATAAATCTTAGTGCAAGCAAAATCTTCACATATTTCAAAGTCAAAGTGTTACTCATCGGAGATACTCATCCAACATTTTTTTTCTCTACTACGATGTTTTGTACGCTCTCGATCATCGACAACCGTAACGACACTTCTCCATGTCTTCTCTCCTCAATATTCATCATAAACTCAACATTCGATAGACTAACACGAACTGAATTCAGGGACTGAATTCCTTTTTGGATGGGCGAATGTGACAACCCGTACTTTCAGGTCATTTCTCAAAACAATTCATGCTTCACAATTTCAACATTTATCGTAAACTAGGTTTGCGTGTTTCAAATTCGAGTAACCTTAATGGTTTAGCGGCGAATTCATGATCATATCATCACGAACATTTCATATGGACTAAGTTTAGTCTACATTTCATTAGCATCATTTGCATCATGTTAGTTCATTCATGACATTTCATTTCACATTAAACGCGTAAATTTTATATTAAATAAACGTTATCGCGTGAGTTATTATTTTGAGCATTTAATCCGTTACTTTCAAAAATGATCCCGATATATTTTTATACTTACATTAGTTTATAAAAACTATATTTTGAGTTTATCTAGCGTTTTAAATTTATTTTGTATATAAATCGTTAAAGTTATATTATTACGACGATTTTCTGAAATACGACACGATTATTATTATTTCACTCAAATTTTGCAAGAAATATATTTTTATTATTTTTATGACCTCAATATATTTTATCTTGATCCGTGGAAAATTTATTTTTATCCAACGCTACCCTAAATATTCACAAGTGACTACAACTTACCACTTAATTTCAAATATCTTACAAGTTATTACACTTATACATTTAGAAAAAAAACAATAAAAAGTAAATGACTTAACCCCCTTGTCGACACAAGGGGAGTATCATCAAAATTCTTGCAAATATCTCTAATATATGTATATTATACTACCCTTATCCATTTCATTTCTTTCATTTGCAAAAACAAGATCAAATAAACTCTTCTCTTTTCTCTCAAATATACGGCAGCCAAGGGACCAAGAAAAAGAGAAAGGATCATTCCAAGATTTCAAGTCAAGTTTTATAAACATTAGTATCATTTGTTGCAAGGTTTTGTAATATAAACCTCAAGTGATTAGGAAAACCTTTTGTCCATTAAACCTCATCATATCACTAGTAAGCATTCCTAGTCATATTTTTATTTCATATTCATTTTTGTGGTCATATCATTTTATTGGTGAAACATGCAAGTCTCATGATATTTATACCATTTTTAAGGTTTTTAAGGTTTTTATGTGCTATATATATATAATCCATCCTATAATTACTCCTTATTATATTTTAGTTTTGGTGATATCTAGGAACCCATGACACCCTAAGAAGGTGTATGGTAGGATTAGAATAGCTTCGGAGTTGTTTTGAATGGGTTAGAATAGGTTTTGCGCGAGAAAAACTCATTTCGACACGTTTTGAAAAGGGTCTGTCCTTAAAATTAAATTCTGGAAAATCCGACAGTAGACAAAAATATTTGGCCTAGATACTTAGAAAATATACTTTAAAACGAAACCGTGGCCGCTTGAACGGATTAAAACGGAGTTATAACGAAGAAGTTATGAATTTTTCAAGTTGAGCGTCAAAAACTATAAATTCTGGAAATTTCAGCATGAAAATGTCACTCTTTACGAGTCAAAAATGAGTCTTAAGCTTTATAAATTGTGTCGAATTATCAAAAATATATTAGTATACTTTGACACGAATCTAAGGATGTAGAAAACGTAGAAAACGGACTTGTAACGATTAAATTACACGCGATAAACCACGTTGCCGTAACTTTATTCTATTAGCAAAATTAATATATTCTCTATTAAAAACATACTACGGCAACTAAAGGACCATGTTGGCGGACGTTTTTAACAATGATTTAGAACTTTTTATAACGTGATGTCTTCTAGTAAAAGTAAGTTAGCCTAGCATATTTTCCAAAATGTCCAACCGTTTGTTGAGCGGAGTTGTAACGAATTACATATAGTCACTCAAACTTTGGCGAAAACCATCCTTAAACAACATTTTGGACAAAAGTACCATACTTTACCTATATTTTTCTCCGTGATCGAGACCTCTAGGATGAAAACTTAAACACTAAAACTTTGAGATTATCATACGAGCTTCCCAAAACCGTTGAGTTTGTTTCCTAACGCTCGACGTGCACCATTTTACGACTAGCTTTTAGAGGCCGTTTTTGTCACTTTCATGGAAATATCAATGACATTATTTTACGACGAAAAGTTATATTCTCTTAATAAATCACCAAATGATTATCGTCGGATATCATTTCAATGTAAATACATGTGAAGTAATTTAAAAATGGTCAAGACGTTAAAAGATTATATTTTCGACGAGAAGTATTGTTTTCAAAAATTCATAAGTGGTATAAATATCATCCGAATTGCATGCATAACATTACATCATGACTTATTACATATCATATCATTCGTAATAGGTCCAGATTAAAGTTTCACATTATACCTCGGTGTACTCACTCTTGTCATCATACCAGTTTATCAAGTGAGTTTTCATAGCCCGATTTATTCAAGTTTTACTTATTTCAAACCTACGGGGGAGAATACATTGCACAATATTTTTATTACGATACCAAGTATGTTAAATTCATTTACATTGCTTAAGTTACCACGTTGCCAGTTAAATGTCCCCATTTCAATGCATGAGCCGTTAATTTTCTAGAAGCGTGTGTGAGTGGATAGATCTATCGAGGGTGACACCTCCATCCGGGTTGGTGAATCCCAACTAGTCATACGGATGCATTTCATTCATAAACATTATTAGAGTTTTTTGGCAAGACACTCTGTTAGGGGCTAACATCGGTCGAGCTTCGGTATCATCGCGCTTAAGCAATTGTAACATTATTTTGTGACTTCATTGTCATACCTGATTTATACTTGTGGTGGTCGTATTAACATTTACATAAACCTATGAACTCACCAACCTTGTGTTGACACTTTTAGCAATGTATTTTCAGGTAATTAAGGTATTCACTTCATGGCATGCATTTGGACACATCATGGAGTCGCGGTGACGACGCGTCTCACTTGAGTTTTACGCACTTTAAAACATCGTTTGAATTGTAACAAACTTATTTCCGCACAAGTTAAATTTTCATTTTTGGGACCTATATTTTGTAAACTCTGATTATTTTATTAAATCAAACGACGTATTTTCCAAACGACACTTTAGGTCGTTCAATATAACTGTGATTGTGATGCTATGACAGTCAATCCCCAGGAATTCCATTCCGCTGCAAAACAGGTAATTTGGGGGTGTGACAATGGACGCTGCAACGATTATTGGCCAAAAGGGCTAAATGTGTAACTTCTAACGGAATTCATTTAACGATAGTTAAATCCAGGGACCAAAATGATGAAAAAGTTTCCCACGGGGCGCCTTGCAATTAGCGAACCCCAAAGACGATTTTTGCAATCTGGGCAAACCACAGGGACGATTTTTGCAATTTACTCTATATACAATGAGGACAATCAAGTGCACACAACTTGGTATAAACAAATAGCTTCAAATTTTCATTTCTCAAAACACATCTCTTTCTTTAAAGAGTAAATTGCAAAAACCGTCCCTGTGGTTTGCCAGATTAAAAATGTCCAGGGGTTGCTAATTGCGGTAGTCCACGTAGGAAACTTTTTCATCATTTTGGTCCCTGGATTTAACTATCGTTAAATAAATTCCGTTAGAAGTTACACATTTAGCCCTTTTGGCCAATAATGTTAGGCGTCCATCCTTTAAACCACGGGGCGATTTATGCAATTACACAGTTAGTCCTCAATACAAAAGCAATTGCACCTTTAGTCCTTAATACATAATTTCGGTTAAAAAATTACACGTTAGTCCTTTATACATAACCTAAGTTAGTCCCACCACCGCCACCACTTACCACCACCACCACTCGCCATTACCCGCGCCACCACCACTACCACCACCACCACCACCACCAGCCATTCACCACCACCACTGCCACAGTTACCACCACCAATCACGTCTCCACGCGTCTACCACCACCCATCACCACTGCCACCACCACCACCACTTACAACCACCACCACCCAACACCACCAATCACCAAAAAAAAAATCAAAAAAATTTGTAAAAAAAATCAAAAAAAAAAATTGATTTATTTTTCAAAATTTTCAAAAAATTTTATTTCGAAAAAATTTTTTGAAAAAAAATTATTCGAAAATTTTTTTGAAAAAATATAATTTCGAATTTTTTTTTGAAAATATTATTTCGAAAATTTTTTTGAAAAAAAATATTTTAAATTTGGAAAAAAAATATTTCAAATTTTTTTCAAAAAAAAATATTTCAAATATCAAAAAAAAATTTCGAAATATTTTTTTTCAAAAAAAAATTTTTCGAAATATTTTTTTTCAAAAAAAAATTTTCGAAATAATATTTTTTTTCAAAAAAAATAATTCGAAATAAAAATTTTTTCAAAAAATTTTTTCGAAATAAAATTTTTTGAAAATTTTGAAAAATAAATCAATTTTTTTTTTTTTGAATTTTTTTACAAATTTTTGATTTTTGGTGATTGGTGGTGTTAGGTGGTGTGGTGCTGGTTGTAAAGTGGTGGTGGTGGTTAGTGCGGTGACTAAATGGTGGTATTGGTTGTGGTGGTGGTAGACGTGGGTGGAGACGATGATTGGTGGTGGTAACGTATGGTGGTGGTGAATGGCGGTGGTATTGGTGGTGGTGGTGGTGGTGGTATGGTGGTGGGTGGGTGGCAAGGAGTAGTGGTGGTGGTGGTAAGTGGTGGTGGTGGTGGGACTAACTTAGGTTATGTATAAAAGACTAACTGGGCAATTTTTTAACCGAAATTATGTATTAAGGACTAAAGGTGCAATCGTTTTTGTATTGAGGACTAACTGTGTAATTGCATAAATCGTCCCCGTGGTTTAAGGATGGACGCCGCGAACGATTATTGGCCAAAAGGGCTAAATGTGTAACTTCTAACGGAATTCATTTAACGATAGTTAAATCCAGGGACCAAAATGATGAAAAAGTTTCCCCACAGGGACGCCGCCTGCAATTAGCGAACCCCAAAGACGATTTTTGCAATCTGGGCAAACCACAGGGACGATTTTTGCAATTTACTCTTCTTTAAATGAGAAGTGTTTTTCCCGCCAAAAAACATTTCATAAAGCCGTAAATTCCTCGATTCACCGTGATCATCAAATCACCTTGCACTTGGGGACATGCGCAAGTTACTGTTAGCATTCCAACAGATCCAATTGATTGTCAGGTTAACGCAGAAGGTTTCACATCGACAAGACTGACGAATACCTCATAGAAAACTTTCGGAACATCTGATCATCGTCATCATCATCTTCCAAAATCCCCGGACCTTAATCAAAATTCAACAAATAGCTCGTGGGATCATATCGAAATGCACCTTGGTCACATCTTTGTTTATTAAACTGACAAATAAACGTTTCCCATTTTGGACGGATAACAAGGTTCGACCAATCTTTAATTTAAGCCTTATGTAATTTAAGACTAGTTAATTTAGGTTTATGACAATTTCCTATCCTTGGTTAAAAGGTGATGCTTTAACCAAACTTCAAATGCGTCCATAACTATATGATGAAATAATGAACGACAGTAGTTTGGTAACAATATCTATGATTAAGAAACAAGTCGTTAAGAGCCACAAGGAAAACAATGATCAAAATCATAGAATCGAGCGGAGCATATAGATGCCTTTAGGTAACACGCAACCAAGTTTACTCCCACGAACAAGTGATTATAAGAATTTGGGTCAAGGCAATCATAAATTAACCCCTACATACAAGTCTCCAGAGACCAGATTCCAGAATATTTTAGAAACAGTATAGCATCCGAAGCTCTAAAGCTTCCGGTTGTGTTATTGTATTGTTTACGAGTAAAACAAAACAAAAACGAATCATTCATTCATATGAACATAAAACATTTAACACACAGGCGTTTAACACATCTCTGCATATTGTCACCTCAAAAGTAAGACAATTTACTTGGTAACCCAATACTCCGTACTTCATAGCTTGTCACCATAATAGATTGCGGTGCCAACCATGAGAGCAACAGTGGCACCTTGAGTTACTACACGAGCTCGCATCAATTTCTGACCCAACTCAGAATTCCCTTTCTTGAAACTGATTAAACCAGCTGTGAGCACCCCTGCAGTGAGCAATGCACCTAGAACCATATCAACAGAACAAATCTCAGATATAAATTCAAAATCCAACGAAACGATCAAACTACTTTCATATATCATAAACATGCATCATAAAAAATGTTAACAAGTACCAATGTCTTTAAAAACATTTCACATGATAAGGTAATCCATTAATATCAATATTTGCTAATCTTATAAACAAATAGTTTACGTTGCTTATGGAAATTATATATAAACAACCAATGACGCATGAAAGATCTAGGTTAGAAGATGAGTCGTTAATTACCAATCGGAACCAAGGGATTCTTGTTACGCTTTTTGTCTGGAAACAAACCTTCGATTTCGCGATTAGTGGCATCCATTTTGTTCCTGTTTTATGGGACTGTTTACGTTGTTTCTTTACTTCACGGTCTTTGTATGTTGTTATTCGTTAGAAACTTGATCTGGTTAACGCTTGCCAGATCGTATTGATAGAGTTATGTGATTTACAGAATTTACCCCCAAGTCCCGTTAAAATTATAGAGGTTGCTGTTTGTTTTTAGTTAATGAAATATGGCAAAGTCACATTTCGTCCAATTCTTAGTTCCAACATTTTTTTAAAGCTAATATAAGTTTATTTTAAAAAAAGTTAAACTATAATAACCATCAAGCAAACCGTTTATTTAAAAAATTTCTTAAAATTCTTATGATGTAGTGATACGTGAGTGACTTGAGTAAGTTGTGGTTGAAATCCCATTCATGACTAACATTTATGTAACACCCCTAATTTCATGATACGCAGCGGAATTCAAACTGAGTGTTATTTCATGGCACAACAGTCATAACAATAGAAAACGAACTCTAATGGAGTCGTTATAAAAGATTTATCATTCGATTTATATAAATATCAGAGTTTACAAAAATGAGGTCCCAGTAGTTTCACGGTTTACAAAATACATTAAATGGGTTTTCGAATAATAATAAAATTTATAGCCTTCTTGAGTATCCGTGCTCCTCCGTGCCAACCTCGTACAATATGGACCTGAAATACATGCTTAAAACTGTCAACACAAAGGTTGAGTGAAATTCATAGAGTTTAGGAAATGAGTTGAACACATAATGTTTGTGTGGGTTACGTTGTTATACACCCATAATGTTGAAAACAGATATTATTGTTTGGTACGCTTGCCTCAAGTATATGATACTTGACCCGCTTTGTTTGATACGGTACGCCTCAATACGTGATACTTGAGCCCGCTTTTGTTTGATACGGCTGCCTCAATACGTGATACTTGAGCCCGCTTTTGTTTGATACGGCTGCCTCAATTCGTGATACTTGAGCCCGCTTTTGTTTGATACGATCTGGCCTCAATACGTGATACTTGAGCCCGCTTTTTTTGATAGAACCTACGGCCGCTCAAGTATATGATACTTGAGCCCGCTTTGGTTTGATACAATTATGTATGCACATAATTATATAAATGCGGTTCACGTATGGCAATAGTGTACTTAGCATAAATAAACATTCAGTTCAGACAAACATATAGTTTCAAAGCAATGTGTTCGGTTTAAAAATAAAGCATGTATCTCCCCCAAGGGTTTGTAAAACAATTAAGTAATAGAAAGTGGGGCTATGAACTCACCGTGAGCTAATGATACCAAACGTATAACTAAATCGTTGGATAAGCCGAGGAAACCTCTACTAACCTAGAATATGATGTTGTCTTAGGTTCTAAAATAAAGATGTGAATGTATAAACATGCTTATATAGTCATTACATCAATTATGCTTGGATACTTAACATTTGTGAAGTCATATAAGTGTTTACGTTCGCTTATTTAAGTTTTCCCGTCTAAATCTACCCGTTATTTCTAAATCGTAATTGATCACGACTCGGTTTTTATGTCCTCGGAAAGGTAATTGAATGTACTAAACATATTAGTGGGTCCTACTTCCCCAGAAATTATTCAACTAATGTGAAATTACCAATTTACCCTTGGATGTACTAGTTATTTCAATCAGCAGCAAATTGTCTCACGGTTTTGGTCATAAGTCGAGTTTTACAACTCCGTTTAATGCATGGCCAGCGGCCACGTTCAATTTAGGGTGTTAGCTGAAACTTTTATTCTTTGACCAACAAGGGGTTATATGCAAGTTTTATGAGTTTTAGCCGTTTAAAATCTGTTACTCGGTTTTGGACACGTTTAGCCGTGTTGGCCCTAGTTTATTCATCGGGATGAGTTACGGCATGAGCCAAATCTAAACGACCACAAGATATCGATATATAATCCTATGTTATTAATTAAGTTTCTCAGTCCACGAATTTTACCCAGAATTTACGTTTACAGCATGTCCGGTTTAGTGTTGCAAATCTAGTCCTTTCGACGGTTTCTAGTGTTTTAGTCCATTTATCCATGCACAATCAAGTATAATAAGCATATAGAACATATTACATATATGAAATACTAGTATTTACTGAAATCAAAGGTAAGTATAGTAGTTTGCTTCCAATCCTTGTGATGAAACAAATCAATAACCAAGAACTAGGACACTAAAACCTAAACCCTTTCAATTAAAGTCCCTAGCTTCCAATCTTTTATCCATCTTACTAACCCTTGCTAGGCTTGATCTAACCTTGTAAAAACCTTGTAACTTCAGCCCATTAAACCCTTGTATAACTTCTAATTCAACCATGGAATCATGAAACAAACTTAAGAACAAGGTAGAGAGCACTTAGGTCTTGAAATTTGGTATGTTATTTATTGTATGAAGATCAAAGATGAATGGTGCGTGGGATTATTTGAGGTTCAGTTATGGGGATGAAATATATGAGTTGAATGAGTATGTATAAGACTATTAGTCAAAGGAGGTGCAAAAATGAAGACTTTTAGATATTTTGATAACTTAATCAAGTGTATAAACACATGTAATCACCCAAGACACTTTATTAGCACCAAGACTTTAAGGAAGTCGACCAAAATGAGATAAGCTGACTAGATGCATCATTTTTGGTATTATCTTGTTTACTTGTGAGTTTTGGTCCCTGTAATCTAACGGTAAGTCGTAAAAGTCACTAAAACTTAAAATGGTATCCTAAAAGATGAAACTTATAAATATGCTAAAACTTATCAATATACTCTATATAAGCATATTAGATGAGTGGTAAGTTCTATAGGGTTGCTTAAACGCCGCTAAAAGCCGGAACGCAGGTCAAAAAACGCGTATTTCGTGTAAAACGCAGAACTGGAAAATGTAAAATTCCAAAACTTGTGAAATTGTCGTAAAATGGTATAAATACATATTTCTAATGTTTGCAGTGTTTTATGGACATATCGGGATGCCCAATGACGCTTAAACCCTAAAGTAATTCTGGGACCGGTTTTGTGAAATCGGTTCGTATGGATTCAACGTGACATCGTCGAATGACTTGTCAAGTTTCAATTATCTTGTCATTATGGTAAATAAAAATAAAAATTTTACGGATGAATAGTGTTTCGTGAATAGTAAAATTTTAAAATAACCTCTCAAAGTCTCAAACCGACTTCAAAAATGATGAATAGTAACCGGTGAATAGTAATTTCTCGAGATGAATAGTAAAAATTTGAGAATGGATAGAAATCCGGAAAATGCGAATTGTTACAGTCTCACCACCTTAATTGGGAATTTCGTCCCGAAATTCAGTGTGTGTTATCCGATGTTGAAGTGTCTAGGAAAATGTGGGTGTATGTGTCGAATTCTAATCTTTATTCTCAAGTTTCGGTCATAGAATGTGTTATGTACCATTCTAAGTTTTTTGTCGTGGCTTAAGTTGATAATCTAAAGGTATAAGATGTTGTTGATGTGAAATGGTTTATAATGATGTGATAATTGCCTGCTGTTGTAGGAAAGTCTTGATAGTGGCAAGTGGTTATCCAAATCATTTCCAAAGTTGATCATGTATTAGGTGGTTTCGATGAAGGTTATATCAGATAGTGTTTATGTCTACTAGTGTTTGAAAGAAAGCGATATTTGTGAAGTTTTACATACTGACTTATAATGTGGTTTAGATAATTAAGTTATATGTTGATTATTAGGAGAGTGTAGTGTATGTTTACCATTTATTATTCTAGGTAGAGATGTCAAGTTTGCTTTAAAATCAAAAGTGAATTTTAAAGGATTATGGCGAATGATATCCTTGAAACCTAATCACGCTAGTACTTCTAAGAAATGACGAGAAGATTTGATGACTATCCCAAGATAGTAGTTAGGATTATTTCATAAATGAAAACTTTCAAGAATGAAATTAGGTAGTATAAATAAGTGTTAAGATCTTGCTGAGTGGTAAGACACTATCATGTCTCTAGATATTTTTAATGAATTCTAGTGGTTTATCGAGTTTAAGTAGGAAATTAACTTGAATATAACCCTTGTATAACTATTCTCAGTGTTTGAAAAATTTAAGTCGAACATAGTTAGTCAGACTATGTTCCACTATCCCTAGGTTAAATATAGGTGGCTAGACTATATTTATTGATAAATTTTCCAAATACCTAAATTAGGTATACTTGTGATATGTCCATAGCTTTTGAGAAATTGTCCACTAAGCAAAGGCGATATCAAACCATTCAGTTGCAAGTCCTGGCCATAAAAGACTTGTAACCTATGTTTTCACATTCCATTGCATAGAAGATAGTATGGGTAGATACGTGTAGAAAGGAAATCTTAAGTAATTCTAAAATAGTCTATACTTGGCTAGAATCACGAACCTTTAACAATGAAGGTTTCAGAAGAGAATTTTGATAAATGTAGAGAAAGTTGCTGAACTTCGGCTTTTGTAGATGATGAGTTAGTTTATCTTTTAGAAATCCCATTTCTTGTATTTTCATTAGGAAAATCGATAGATTGTGACGGGCTTCATGTAAAAGAATATCATATAAGGTTTTATAAGATAATTTCTAGAGTCTATTGTATTACTTACAATATCTGAGAAGTAGTTGAGACCATTGTGCAAAGACCATTGTGCAACTCACAATGTCTGAGAAATAGTTGAGACCATTTTGTAACTCACAATGTCTAGGAAATAATAGAGACCATTGTGCAATTCACAATGTCTAAGAAATAGTTGAGACCATTGTGTAACTCACAATGTCTGAGAAATAGTGGAGACCATTGTGTAACTCACAATGTCTAGAAAATAATAAAGACCATTGTGCAACTCACAATGTCTGAGAAATAATGGAGAGATCATTGTGTTACTCACAATGTCTAAGGAATAAATGAGTTAATTACTTCATTTACAAAGGTCCGAGAATGTAATGAGACCACTCGTAGGATTTACAAGGTTCCAGAGTGTAATAGAGACCACTGTATCTCTCACAAAGGTCTTGAAAAATCAATGAGACCATTGTATCTCATAATGTCCGAAGTAGGAAAGACCATTAAATCGTTACAATGTCTTGGATAAAGTTTCGTAATCCAAAAATGCACGAGTAGATGCATGATTGGGAGATTGGGAAAATATGATTGTGTCGTAATGCCTTAGAATAGGCATACGCAGATATGTTAAGTACATTGTTTATGATTGAAATTATGTCGAATGTATATATCAATATACTAGTATGTTTGTGTAGCTTAAAATGCTTAAAAGTCACATAATCGTCTGGAGGATGGAAGGCACGGAGAACGGAAGTGTCACACCCCCAAAATGGCGCAGCGGAATGACATTTACGGGGTATGACTTCATAACCAAGAACACAAGGTGTCAAAATAGAGAAATACTAAATGCATTCCTCATAACACAAGTCAAAGTTACAATGATCCATAATACGGTGGATACAAGTCTTACTACATAAGTTCACAATAATCAAGTCTTAAGAGGGCATTTCCAAATGCAT